>CM027120.1:27409692-27476304 GCA_015476505.1 Urochloa ruziziensis | reverse complement strand
TAGGAGAGAATATGAGAATTTTGCTCATTTGCATGGAGAGTCGGTTGATGCTTTGTTTCAGCGTTTCACTTCTATTGTCAACAACATGAAAGCCAACATTACCGTACTCCCATACTCGGATCATGGCCGAGCTATCAAGCTCCTGCAAGCCCTTGATAGATCCGTGTGGGGTGCCAAGGTTGAGGCGATCATGGAGTCGGCAAACTATGAAACTTTGTCTGTCGATGAGCTTTTCTCGAAGTTGAAGTCTTCTGAGGTGGACAGACAGTTGCTTGCCAAGGCTAAGAGTCCCACTGATCCTCATAGTCTGGCTCTAGTCGGTGGCTCTGGATATGGACAAGCTAACACTCCTAGACACTTTGCTTTGTCTTCTCTTGTGTCTCTTCCAGATGAAGAATATGAGGTGTGTTGACGGCCATTATAACCTCGTAGTGACCGTCAACATTTCGGTAAAATGAGGATGATCATACCATATTCCATACATAAAAGTATTTTCACTAACAAATTCCACAAGTTTTGGATGAGTTGTGCTTGCAGGATGAACCAGGAGAAACAAGGGCCAAACCTGGCACAGGGCCAGGCCGGCCGGCCTAGGCCAGGCCGACCGGCCTCCCCTGGCCAGGTCTGGCCACGTCATTGATCCACAAGCCATGCCAAGTACCCAGGATGATCAAGCACCGTGCAAACAACGTCGGTTTGATCCAAGGACCCGGAAGGCCTAGAGATGAAAGCACATGGATTGAAGGGCCCACATCCTAGGATTCTCAGACAGCTTCAACTAAACGCAACCGTTACCGACCTTGGGAGAGCATCAGGACCGTTCCTGCAGAGGGCGGTGCCAAGTGGCACCAGGGCCAGGCCGGCCGGCCTAGCCCAGGCCGGCCGGCCTCCCTCTGTGGCCGCCACGTCTCCTCCTTCGCGTGAAGCTTAAGCAGAGCCTTGGCGTGCTAATGACGCTGACATCCACCCCCTGGAGGCTATAAAAGGAAGCTCATTCACCTTGGCAAGACACACACCACATATCTCAAGTCTTTACTTGAAGGGAGCTCTAGTACCTTTTTCATTTCTTAGATTAGGATTAGAGTTGGGAGTAGAGTCGAGTCGAGCTTAGCTCGATCTTCGGAGTCTTCGGAGTTCTGGTAAAGCTCTTGTATCCTTTCCTTCTTTTGAAGAGTTTATTTATACAATTACTTTCTTATTTCAGAGCTTAAGTTATCTTTTATATTTCTCTCTTGCTCTTCTTTAAGAGTAAAGATCTTGCTCTCTTTAGAGCAAAGTCCTTTTTCCCTTTAGTATTAGTGTAGAGTTTAGTTTAGCTCTACCGGGTTTTATCTCGCGGGTTTGCTCGCCTTGACCGGGCCGTAAGACGCCTTAGGGAAGACGGGGATTTCTCTTGACAGGCCTCAAGAGAAATCTTAATCATCGAGTGCAGACGTGGTGTCTGGCTTGTTGATTAACTAGGAAGTGTGTTGCACCCCACGGTACAGCAGTGGTAGGCGGCAAGTGGTGACAGCCCTGTCCGTCCTTCGTAGTCCACCACGTTCGGGTGTATTCATAACAGTAGTGCTGAGCCCGGAGAACCCCCTCTCTCACCCCGTTCTGAGGTTCTCCCGTTCTAGCCGTCGAAGCGAGCTCTGTTCCCGGTATCTAAGCTAGGGTCTAGGCTAAGGCTAGAGTGCCTTTTGCTCTGAGTTAGAAAGAGTCTAGGTCCGGTCTCTCCCAACATCTTTCCTTTTCTCTGGAAATAGGTGCTCCGTGTGTCGCTGGTCTTTCAGACCTTCTATCCGGTCATTAACTTGACCATTATCCACCCAAACTTAGTGTTTGTGCCCCTAGGTTTGTGGCCTGATATTTCTGGCAAGATATATCATTTCATTCTTCAATACACTTTAACCATCTGCTTCCCTGCGGAAATATAAATACGATACCCTGGGGTTACACCCACGGTGAAGTGCTACAACGAGATATATTCTGTGCGCTTGCAGAATTAATTTTGCATACAACGACATATATCTACGCGCTCTTGAGCGTTGCTAAAATGTGATGCTAAGGAGTGCCAACAAGCATTTCTGGCGCCGTTGCCGGGGAAGCAATTGGCTAAAGTTATTGTTGAATTATTTGATTATCTTTACAGATTTACCAAACCACTAACCTTAGTGACCTCACCACTGCAACATTCGTCTATTTTTGATGTGTTTTGCAGGGTAGTGCATGACTGGTTTCAACCTACCATCAAACTTTGATCCAAATCCAGAACGCATTGGAAGAGTAGTGCGAAAGAGAATCGTACCCCCTCAGATTTCCCTCAGCTCAAGCAATATACTCGAGTCGTCATCATACTCCGAGTCCGAATCAGATTCGTCGTTTTCTTCAGCCCCAGAGTCCCCAGAGATTATGGCTCAAGCTAAGAAGATGCTCCGTGAGTTCTCAGCCCCGTCGACCAGCAACTTCCCGGGACTGTCGAACGCACAGGAAGGTGCATTTGAGCTGAGAACTGGCCTGGTGAACATGGTTCAGGCCAGCCCTTTCTGCGGAAAGGCGATTGAGGATGCGAACGCTCACCTTCGGAATTTCCTGGAGGTGTGCAGTACTATCAACCCCAATGGCACACCGATCAACAACATCCGCCTTCAACTCTTCCCATTCTCCTTGCTTGGGAAAGCAAAGGAGTGGTTCTATGCAAACAAGGCATCATTCGATGGACGCTGGCAGACTTGCGCAGATGCATTTCTGGCCAAGTACTTTCCGGTGGGCAAAACCAATGCCCTCCGAGGAAAAATCACTAGCTTCCAGCAGCTAGACGGAGAAACAATTCCCGAAGCTTGGGAGCGACTGCAAGAGTATATTGCAGCCTGCCCCCATCATGGTGTGGAAGATTGGCTGATTACCCAGAACTTCTTCCACAGCCTGAGCCGACGATCGCAAGAGATGTTGGATGCAGCCGCGGGAGGAGCTTTCCTCTCGTTGGATGTAGACGCAGCAAAGGCGCTCATCGAGAAAATATCCACTCATCAGAGCTGGATAGGAGAAAGTCAAACTCCCCGCAAGGGAGTACATCAAATTGACTCTGTTGATATGCTGGCCGCTAAAATGGACCTTCTCTTGAAGAAGATGGAATCTCCTGGCAAGGAGATGAATCAGATCATGGAGGAGAGAATCACGTGTGAAACGTGTGGAGAAGCAGGACACTCGGGCGACACTTGCCCGATGACACAAGAGGAAGCCCATTTCATTGGAAATACCAACAATTCAGGCTTCCGTCCTCAACAAGGTTGGAATTCCAAGCCCAATTTCCCCTTCGGCCAACAGCAAGGTAATGGCTCTAACAACGGTTTCCAACCGTCGCTAAAGGATATCTGGTATGGCCAAAAACAGATTAACGATAGCATTAGCAAGAAATTTCTTGCTAATGATAAAGTTATGGAGTCAATGGCCTCCCAGATAGAAGCTTTCAATTCTGTCGTTAAGAACCAGCTGAGCTTCAACAAAATGATTGAAACTCAAGTAGCTCAGCTGGCTGCATCCTGCCCTAACCCAAATGTGGGGAAGTTACCCGGGCAACCGGAGGTTCCTTTCAAGGAAAACGTTAGTGCGGTGACCACGCGGACTGGCAAGTCCACGCAGGACCCACACAATCCACAGGATGCAGGTACTCGACAGAAGGAAGCTAGCCAAACCGAGGTGGCCGCCGAAGAGGAAGATGACGAGGAAACCACCCCTGTCTCAAAGGAGGGGAACGAGGCACCACAAGCCTCAAGCTATAGCCGAGATCCCACTTTCCTCCCGTTCCCAGAACGGAGGAGAAGACCCGTGGCCGACGAACAATTCGACAAGTTCGTCGAGGTAATCAAGAAGGTATACATCAACATACCATTACTTGATGCTTTGCAGATCCCGACATACGCCAAGTACATCAAGGATATACTTAGCAACAAATGGACTCTACCCACAAGGGAGTCAGTACAGCTGACCGAGGAATGTAGCTCAGCTATACTCGGGCCCCACCTTAAGAAGAAAGATCCTGGCTGCCCCACAATATCATGCTCCATTGGAGGTCATGACTTCGACAACACCCTATGTGACTTGGGGGCGAGCGTCAGCGTAATGCCCAAGGTAGTCTTTGACCACCTTAAACATATATCGCTTGTCTCTACACCCATGTGTTTGCAGCTAGCGGATCAATCGATCCGCTACCCCCATGGAGTCGCAGAAAATGTTTCGGTCAAGATCAGGGATTTCTTCATCCCTGTGGATTTCATTGTCCTGGATATGGAAGCCGGAGCAACGAACTCTCTCATCCTTGGGAGACCGTTCTTAAGCACTGCGAATGCAAACATTGACGTGGGACGTGGGACCATTCAACTGAGGATTAACGGAGGGACTGAGAGTTTCTCTTTCCGTCCTAAGGAAATCCCCCACCAAGTTAATATGGTCGAGGAAGTCATGCCCCGAAAGTCCAAGATGCCGAGCGTAGAAACGCTCATGAAGATGGTGGAAGCCTTCGCCGCCAAAGAAAAGAAGAGGCATGATCGCTATCATGCACGGCGAAGAATATCGAGAACCAAAGCGCTGGAGGAGCAAGCAAAGCGCGATAAGGAGGTTGAATCCAAGTCCCGTCCAGTCCGAAAGGAATGGCGGGTAAAAGCAGTCCCGAACAAGGATTCGGAGAGTTCCGCTCAGGACGAAAAACTCGAGCCCTCGCCATAAGGTATATGGTACGTATCTTTGCATTGCATATAGAATAGGTTTTTCATTTCAAATCTTTTCATTCATCACAGCATGTTTAAAATTTTCGAAGCTTGCATTTATATTTCAATTGTGCATTAGGAAGCATATAAAAAAAATATATTTCGGCCAAACTTCAGGCTGGCCGGCCCCACCTAGGCCGGCCGGCCCCACTTGTCAACTTCACTGGCCAGATCACAGCACGCAAGGAACAACATCATGTGGGAGGACACGACACGAGAGGATGGAGGAAAATGGACACAACTCCAGGCCGATCGGCCCCAGCCAGGCCGGCCGGCCTCCAAGCACCGTTGCTGTCCCATCCTCACCTACCAGAGCACTCAGCACAGGGCAGTGACCACCGACGCACGGGATGGGCACGACCGGCGCCATGTGCAGGCCGATCGGCCTGCCTCAGGCCGGCCGGCCTCCCTCTGCTGCGCCTCTATAAATACCGGTGCCCAGCTCTGAAGGAAGACGCCCCAAGCTCAGGTATGCGTGCATCCTGCTCAATTTCCTTCTCCCTCGCTAAAATTTCGAAATTCTCTAAGTAAGGTTAGAGTTCAAACCACAAGGAAGTTCTGCTAAAATCCATTCTTGAATCCTTGTGAGAACAAACCCCTGCCGGTTGAACGAGAACGTTTGTGGTGGTTCTTACCCCACAAGAACGACTAACCGAGTTGTGGTGATTAATCTCCCACAAGAACGCCTAACATCTGACCGTCTAACCCTTGATTCCCTTCGGGTATTGTTAGGCTAATGTTTTGCATGAATCATGTGGACTAAGGCACGTGGAGTCGTCACCAAGCTCACCTCGTCGAGCTCTCGCCGCTCTCGGGAATCCTCTACTTCCCGGGATACTATGTCGGTCGACTCAACTTGACACGACACAGAGTCCCATGAGGAGGAGGTACCGAGGAACAGGCTCTGCATCAGGATCTTGACTCGGGTCGAGCACATCGTTGCTCGGACCGAAGACGAGAGAACGGTGCTGGACAAGCTCCAGGACCGCTACTTCACAAACGCCAAGTACTTCGACCCCATGCTGCTGATCAAGACCGGTCTTCGAAGGAGACATGGAACGGGCGTTCAAGAATGCCGGATGGCAAAACTTCTACCCCGTCACAGGAAACAGGTTCGCATTTTCTTACTATGGAATTTTTGATGAGTTTGAAAATCGAAGTTCGTCCCAACGAGACAAACATTTGCTTTCGATTTTTCAACGAGGATTTTGTTTTGACCCCGAAACAACTCAGTGAGGCTCTTGGTTTTAACAAGAGATGCATCATTGATGCCAACCTGCTGGTGACTAACCACCGGTACAACCGTGCCGCATGGTGGGATAGCATCACAGGGGAGCCATCCTCGGGGAAAAATAGCATTACCGCTATTCACAACCCCACTCTTCGTTTCCTGGCGAAGTGGATCGCTATGGTGGTCCACCCGCGCGCTGATTTACGTCTTTGTCTTTTGCCTGATTTAGAGTGCCTGTATGCCATGGTCAAGAAAATTCGCTTTTCTCCGGTCATGAGCATGCTTGAGAACTAGGCAAAGGTTAGTCAGTGGCCGAGCCACAATTGACATAACCTCGCTAGTCACACGCATCGCCAGCCATGTTGGTGCTTTGCAGGGCGCTCAAGTCACTTTCCTTCCAACTACACAAGAATATCAGTACTGCATTGGTTTAGACCATTTCATCCAGGGTCACTTGATGCGTGAGGGCCCTGGCAACACTCTTTTCATGTGCTATCCTGGTTTCATCGATGAAGTTGAGCTTCCATGCCCAGCTTTGTCGCTGAGATCAGTGAGAAGTCTAACCATGCAGCTCAGAAGGAGGGAACCCGCTCGCCACAGTGTTGCAGGCCCCGCAACACGTGGCAGGCAGGCCAGGCATGATGACGAAGCCGGAACTTCTACCGCGCCACAGCCCGAGTACCACTACCAGCAGCAGCCCGAGTACGACTACCAGCAGAACCCCACGGCCAACATGAACTTTGAGGAAGCATTCGACTACCACCAAGGGACAGCAGGCTACGGCCCGCAGGTCGGACCATCCGCCTCCGCCAGTTATGACTACGAGAACCCGGTTTCCCGGGGATCGCTGATCTGAATACCAGGATGGAGACGATGACGCTGCAACAACATCAACTCAGAGATGCAGTTGCACACAACACTGATCTCACGCAGCAGAACTGGGGGATGACCACATCCATCCAGACCGACATGCACGGCTTCTTCAACTACATGCACTACGACCCCGACCAGTACTACCAGTGAGCTTCATCGAAGCTTGGGGGAGTCGCAGGTATGTCGAAAGCCGTCGCCTTTGCCTTGCCGTTGCCGTTTGCCTTCCCGTTGCCGTTTGCCTTACCGATGCCTTTGCCTTGCCGTGCCATGATGAAATAAAATGCTAGATAAAATAATAAATAAATAAATAAAAATGAAAAAATGAGAAAATAATAAAAACAAAATAAAAGCTCCAAAAAGATGTCTTTATGTATGGAACTATGGTTGAGAACCTCTGGAATGATGAATGGTTGCTCTGTTTATGCCCTCTAAGTGCCTCGTACTTAATCCTTAACTCTTAAGTATTTGAGTTCGTTGGCATTTAAGGATCCGCCATGATAAAACTGTGGGAGCAAGAGCACTTGTTCATTGTTTAAGTTATTGTGAGTTTTGATATGGTTTGTTTCGAGGTATAACTGCATGCTTAGTAAGGAACCTCTCGGAAGTTTTTATAAAATGTTACATGGTGAATCTTCCTCGATGGTTTAAATGTCCTATCCAGAGCCTAAACAGTTATACATTCGTTGAAACTACCATATGCTATCTTGAGTTGCTTTGAGTCTTGTCGAATGGTGAAGTCCGCTTGCAGAAGGTACTTGACATTTACCGGTCTTCCCATCCACCTCAGCCTCAAAATGTCTGACTAGTCAAAGTCCCGCTCCGGGGTTGACATCCACCGTCGATGACATACACTCATCTCATCACAAAGCTCACCCCAAAAGGTCCTCAAATACTCCATACAAAGCTGAATCCCTCTCTGTTACCAAAGTGAGAGAAGAGATGTATTCGAAAAAAAAGGAGACAAATGCTCCATCTGAAAAAAAAGAAACATCTCAAAAATATGAGAGAGAGAAACAATAAGGAGTCCAAAGACCTTTGAGCATCACACCTTCTCCCTCTCCATTCAAACCCCATGAATTCCAAAGACCGGAATTTGACGAGTACCATCGCTCGCGGACCACTCTTCGACTCGACAACAGAAGTAACCAAGGTATGCCACTCTTACCCTACCTATAACTCCACTTCAGCCTTAGTGTAGGGAAACATTGGTCAATCCCGACCAAGAGTGAGGATTAAACACCTTGAGTGACTCGAGAGTATCATCGGGGAATGAAACAACCATCTTTTGAAAAATTCATATCTCCGAGATGGAACCTGAAAAGTTGCAGGAAATACTTTAGAGATGACCGTTCAAGCTCTCAATAGCCCAAAACGTGAATCAATGCAGCCCCACGTGGAACCATGGTATGAGTTCTCTTTTATGCCAACTTATTCAAATGATTTGTTGAAGTTTTGGCTTAAGCACAGAGTACTTTAAGAGTATAAACATTGAAGCAACTCCTGACCTACCGAACCTAGAGTTTTAGCCTTGCTCGAGGACGAGCAAGAGTCTAAGCTTGGGGGTGTGTTGACGGCCATTATAACCTCGTAGTGACCGTCAACATTTCGGTAAAATGAGGATGATCATACCATATTCCATACATAAAAGTATTTTCACTGACAAATTCCACAAGTTTTGGATGAGTTGTGCTTGCAGGATGAACCAGGAGAAACAAGGGCCAAACCTGGCACAGGGCCAGGCCGGCCGGCCTAGGCCAGGCCGACCGGCCTCCCCTGGCCAGGTCTGGCCACGTCATTGATCCACAAGCCATGCCAAGTACCCAGGATGATCAAGCACCGTGCAAACAACGTCGGTTTGATCCAAGGACCCGGAAGGCCTAGAGATGAAAGCACATGGATTGAAGGGCCCACATCCTAGGATTCTCGGACAGCTTCAACTAAACGCAACCGTTACCGACCTTGGGAGAGCATCAGGACCGTTCCTGCAGAGGGCGGTGCCAAGTGGCACCAGGGCCAGGCCGGCCGGCCTAGCCCAGGCCGGCCGGCCTCCCTCTGTGGCCGCCACGTCTCCTCCTTCGCGTGAAGCTTAAGCAGAGCCTTGGCGTGCTAATGACGCTGACATCCACCCCCTGGAGGCTATAAAAGGAAGCTCATTCACCTTGGGAAGACACACACCACATATCTCAAGTCTTTACTTGAAGGGAGCTCTAGTACCTTTTTCATTTCTTAGATTAGGATTAGAGTTGGGAGTAGAGTCGAGTCGAGCTTAGCTCGGATCTTCGGAGTCTTCGGAGTTCTGGTAAAGCTCTTGTATCCTTTCCTTCTTTTGAAGAGTTTATTTATACAATTACTTTCTTATTTCAGAGCTTAAGTTATCTTTTATATTTCTCTCTTGCTCTTCTTTAAGAGTAAAGATCTTGCTCTCTTTAGAGCAAAGTCCTTTTCCCCTTTAGTATTAGTGTAGAGTTTAGTTTAGCTCTACCGGGTTTTATCTCGCGGGTTTGCTCGCCTTGACCGGGCCGTAAGACGCCTTAGGGAAGACGGGGATTTCTCTTGACAGGCCTCAAGAGAAATCTTAATCATCGAGTGCAGACGTGGTGTCTGGCTTGTTGATTAACTAGGAAGTGTGTTGCACCCCACGGTACAGCAGTGGTAGGCGGCAGGTGGTGACAGCCCTGTCCGTCCTTCGTAGTCCACCACGTTCGGGTGTATTCATAACAGTAGTGCTGAGCCCGGAGAACCCCCTCTCTCACCCCGTTCTGAGGTTCTCCCGTTCTAGCCGTCGAAGCGAGCTCTGTTCCCGGTATCTAAGCTAGGGTCTAGGCTAAGGCTAGAGTGCCTTTTGCTCTGAGTTAGAAAGAGTCTAGGTCCGGTCTCTCCCAACATCTTTCCTTTTCTCTAGAAATAGGTGCTCCGTGTGTCGCTGGTCTTTCAGACCTTCTATCCGGTCATTAACTTGACCATTATCCACCCAAACTTAGTGTTTGTGCCCCTAGGTTTGTGGCCTTGATATTTCTGGCAAGATATATCATTTCATTCTTCAATACACTTTAACCATCTGCTTCCCTGCGGAAATATAAATACGATACCCTGGGGTACACCCACGGTGAAGTGCTACAACGAGATATATTCTGTGCGCTTGCAGAATTAATTTTGCATACAACGACATATATCTACGCGCTCTTGAGCGTTGCTAAAACGTGACGCTAAGGAGTGCCAACAAGGTGCTGAGCGAGGAGGATCTCGCGTTGCTCACGAGGAGGTTCGAGCGGATGTACCAGAACCGGAAGGGTTCAAGGCGTGCCGGGAGTACGTGCTACAGATGCGGAAGATGGGTCACTTTATCGCTGAGTGCCCCGAGGAGATCAAGAATGACTACAACTGCAAGCACCGCCCGCGAGACGACCACAAGCACCGTCCCAAGGACGAGTACCGCTCCAAGCACAAGAACAAGGACGAGAGAAGATCGAAGAACAAGCACGGTGGACACAAGAAGAACAGATCTCGAGCAATGGTGGCAGATGCGAGTGACATCGACACAAGCTCCACCAACACGTCGTCAAGCTCAAGCAGTGAAGATGAAGACCGCGGCCACCGCAAGGAGAAGAAGAGCTTGAACCGCAACTTCAACGGCCTCTCCTTCGCCGCCGTCGACTACTGCACCATGGCTGCACGACTCCGTGAAGAGCAAGGACGACTCCGACTCCGACTCCGAGGATGAGGTATTGACCGATCCCACCTCTTTGCGTCAGGAGATTGCTAGATTAGAGCAGTTGGTCGATAACCGCGATGATGTGCTTAGGAAGACCAACAAGGAAAAGAGGGAGTTTAGGTCTTTGCTATGAGAGTCCAAGGATAGAGTGGCTGAGCTTGAGACCTTGCTTTCTGAGACTGGAAAGAAGGCTATGGAGTTTGAGTCTTTGCTTTGCGAGTCTAGGGAGAGAGCAGCTAAGCTTGAGTCTGAGATTGCTGTATTGAAAGATGCTCCTCTTGTGTCTGATGAAGTTGAATGCTCGTTCTGTGATGTGCATATTGCTGATTTGGTTGTGCTTAAGGAGAAACACATGACTTGCTTGGATGAACTAGAGGGTGCTAGGGTTGAGCTTGCTGAGTTGAAGTCTAGATCATCTTTGCTAGGTGCTTGTACTTCTTGTCCTGCTTTGCATGCTCAGTTGCTTGAATCACGCACCATGATTAGTTCACTTGAAGCACAACTGAAATCTCCCATTGCAAATTCATGTTCTGCTTGTGATGTTGTTGCATTGAAGAATGTTGAGTTAGAGCAGTGTGTGAATCGCTTGCAAGATGAGAATGATGAGCTGAGACAGTGTTTGGGTTGGTTGTCGGGTCGCGAGCCTCAGCTTAAGATGTTGATTGCTGGTTTTAAGAGAGCTGATGGTCGTGGTCTTGGTTCTGAGAAGGTTGGTGAGACCAGTGGTGAGAGAGAGAGAGAACCTGAGAGTTCCACCACAAACATTCCCACAAACCCACCAAAAACCATTCTCAAGAACACCTTCACACCCAAACCCAACCACCTGCTAAACAAGCTTGACACCACTCCAGATCCTCCCAGTTTCCACCGAAGACAGATAACTTTCAGAGGAGAGTGACCTTTGTGAGGAGTGGGGTTTACCAGCCGAGAGAGAGGGCACAGCCGAGAGAAACCCCAAAGCCAAAGCCAGTCCGCTTCCATTGTGAGCATTGTGGAAGGGATGGACACCTTGAGGAGTTCTGTTGGAGGAAGAAGAGGGAGGTGAGAAGAGAGAAGGAGGTGGGGAACAGGGACAGGTACTACTCTTCTCGTAGTGTGCCTGTGTCTCGTTCACCCTGGCCGAGAGGCGACGCCTTTGTGCGCACAGTTCCTGTGGTTGCCAGTCGTGGTGTTCCAGCTAGTCGTGAGTTTGCTAGGCGGCCTCCGTTTCGTGGTCAGTTTGGTTCAGGGAGGTTCGACCGTAGCTTTGAGGCTAGGAGAGAGTCTAGGCCACGTTTTCCCCCGCGTGGTGCTAGAGGTCCGATGGTGAGAGACGAGAGGGTTTCACGTGGCTAGAGTTGATTTTGCTAACCCCTCTTTTGAGCAGATGGCCCGACACTGGTTTGACTCGTTTTGTGCTAACCCCAGTGTCGAGTCATTCGCTCATTCTCGTTCTCGTTTCTGATTGTGCAGGTGGGAGGCTTGGAGAACTTTTGGTTGATGGATTCTGGCTGCTCGAGACACATGACAGGTAATGGGAAGTGGTTCTCCAGTCTCACCCCGGTGGTGTCCAGGCAGTACATCACTTTCGGGGATAAGGGTAGAGGTAGAGTGTTGTCTGAGGGTGCTATTCAGGTTAGTGACAATTTCATGTTGAAGCGGGTTGCTCTTGTCAAGAATCTTGGTTTCAATTTGCTTCAGTTTCTCAGCTTCTTGATGAGGGTTATGAGGTTCGATTTAAGCGTGGTGATTCTAAAATTCTTGATTCTCGAGGTGACCTTGTGTGTATGATCATTCCCGAGGGACAGATTTTTCGTGCTGATTTTTCTCGATCTTTTGGTCCTTCACGGTGTTTGATCGCTGGTACTTCTTCTGAGCTTTGGAAGTGGCATAGGAGATTGGGTCATGTGAGCTTTGATCTACTCACACGCTTGAGTGCTCTTGACCTTATCCGAGGATTGCCCAAGCTCAAGTTCGAGAAAGATTTGGTTTGTGCACCTTGTAGGCATGGTAAAATGGTTGCTGCTTCCCATCCACCTTTGACAGATGTTATGACTGAGCGTCCAGGGGAGCTTTTGCACATGGACTTGGTTGGCCCCGCTCGCGTTCGTTCAGTTGGTGGGAAGTGGTATGTTCTTGTGGTTGTGGATGACTTTTCTCGATATGCTTGGGTGTTCTTTCTGGCATCGAAGGATGAGACATTTGATTTTGTTCGAGATCTGATTTTGAGGTTGAAAAACGAGAGTAATGGTGGTGCCATGAGAGCTATACGTAGTGACAATGGTACGGAATTTAAGAACACTCGTTTTGATGCCTTCTGTCGTGATCTTGGTCTCGAACATCAATACTCTTCGCCATATGTTGCTTGTCAGAATGGTGTTGTTGAGAGGAAAAATCGAACACTTTGTGAAATGGCTAGGACGATGCTAGATGAGCATAGGACTCCTAGGAAGTATTGGGCAGAAGCGGTGAACACAGCTTGCTATGTTTCAAATCAGATTTTCCTTCGTGCTTTCAAGAAGAAAACTTGCTATGAGCTTTTCCATGGTCGTTCCCCCCGTGTGAGTCACTTTCGGGTCTTTGGTTGCAAGTGTTTCATCTTGAAGAAAGGAAATTTGGACAAGTTTGAGTCTCGTTCGATGGATGGAATTTTTCTTGGTTATGCTAATCATTCTCGAGCATATCGTGTGCTCAATCTTGAGACTAACCAAATCATGGAGACTTGCGAAGTCACCTTCGACGAGACCATTCCGTGTAGCTCTTTGCTTTTGAGTGTGCAGGTGATGATGATTTGGGACAGCCCATCTTTGAGGAAGAACAGCCTGATGATGAAGATGATGAAGAGTTTCATGCACCGTGTGGAGATCGTGTACCTTCTACTTCCACTACTACCACGACGTTCGACGACGGCCCCTCTGCTACACCTTCGTCGAGTCGCGCTCCAGATCGAGTTCAAGTGGAAGCTGATGTTGAGGGGGAGGCAATCTCGAGGCGAGAAGCTCCCCGGCTGGTACAGAGGGATCATCCACCTTCGAAGATCATCGGGAACTTGGATGAACGCACTACACGGTCGAGGTCACAGAACATCTCTCATTATGCTCATTCTGCTTTTGTCGCGTCTTTTGAGCCCAAAAATGTTGGACACGCTTTATCTGATTCTGATTGGGTCAATGCCATGCATGAAGAGCTTGAAAACTTTGAGAGAAATCAGGTGTGGAAGTTAGTAGAACCACCTCCAAATTGCCATCCTATAGGAACCAAGTGGGTGTTCAAGAACAAGAGGGATGAGAGTGGTGAGATTGTGAGAAACAAAGCGAGGTTGGTTGCTCAGGGGTTTTCGCAGCAGGAGGGGATAGATTATGAGGAGACATTTGCTCCTGTTGCCCGTTTGGAGGCAATTCGGATCCTTCTAGCATTTGCAGTTGCTAAAGGGTTCAAATTGTACCAAATGGACGTGAAGAGTGCCTTCTTGAATGGGGTGATCGAGGAAGAAGTGTATGTGAGGCAGCCCCCGGGTTTTGAGAGTGAGAGATACCCACACCGAGTGTACAAACTCCACCGAGCTTTATATGGCCTAAAGCAAGCACCCAGAGCGTGGTATGGCAGGTTGAGAGGGTTCTTGCTTAGTAAGGGGTTTGTGATGGGGAAGGTTGATAAAACGCTCTTCTTGTTGAGAAATGGCAATGATCTTTTAATCGTTCAGATTTACGTGGATGATATCATTTTTGGTGGCTCTTCTCATGATCTTGTTGCCAAGTTTGCAGACGATATGAGCAGGGAATTTGAGATGTCGATGATGGGAGAGTTGCAGTTCTTTCTCGGGCTGCAGATCAAGCAAACCAAGGATGGGACGTTCGTGCACCAAAGCAAGTACACCAAGGACATTCTCAAGAAATTCGACATGAGCGATTCCAAGCCGATGACTACGCCGATGAGTACGACTACAGCTTTGGATGCGGATGAGGACGGAGAACCAGTGGACCAGAAGGAGTACCGGAGCATGATCGGCTCCCTCCTCTACTTGACGACGACGAGGCCGGACATACAGTTCAGCGTGTGTCTGTGCGCTCGTTTTCAGGCTTCACCGAGGACTTCACATCGTCAGGCCGTCAAGCGGATTTTCAGGTATCTCAAGTTTACTCCTGAGCTGGGTCTTTGGTATTCTGCCGATTCCACTCTTGCACTTCATGGTTTTTCTGATGCGGATTTTGCTGGATGTCGTGTTGATCGCAAGTCTACTTCTGGTCAGTGTCAGTTTCTTGGTTCGTCTCTTGTGTCTTGGTCTTCTCGCAAGCAGTCTAGTGTAGCCCAATCCACCACTGAAGCCGAGTATGTTGCTGCTGCTAGCTGTTGTTCCCAGTTGCTTTGGATCACTTACACCTTGAGAGATTTTGGCTTAGACATGTCCCATGTTCCACTTCTTTGTGACAGCACCAGTGCCATAAGCGTAGCCAAAAATCCCGTGCTTCATTCCAAAACCAAACACATAGAAGTGAGGTACCACTTTCTGAGAGATCATGTGGAGAAAGGAGATATTGAGCTTGCCCACGTTTCTACCCAAAACCAGCTTGCAGACATTTTCACTAAGCCACTTGACCAAGCTACCTTCACCCGCTTGCGAGGAGAACTTGGTGTGTGTGCGGTTTTCTGAGCTGAGTTTTGGAGGCTTCTCTTGTAGCATATGTATACTATTGTACCATCTTTGTATCTTGATGTACATTTTTCTTGCTTTTGTATCTTGATTTCATCTTTTGTATCATATCTTAGGATGAGCTTCTCCTATATGCAGTGATTGGTACAACTTGCTACATTTTAGAGTTTAGGCAGGCTGGCTAGGGATTGATTGTATGGATGGCTATGCTCTTGATGGTTTTGATATATATTCTATTGAGATAGTCTCTTTTTGAATTAAAATGACAAACTGAACTTAAATCCTTCACCCATGAGTAAATGCCTTTGCATGTCTTGTTTGAGCCGAAATGGCTATATCTTGCTTAAGATCATGCTAGGATGTGATATTCTTTTCAATTGGGTCAAGATCTTTGTCATTATAAATGTTTAGCCCATGCTTTATCTTGTGGAGGAGCATAAGCTTCTTTTTGTCGCAAAGACATTTCATGTACCATGCTTAATTTGAAAAACTTGAAAAATGAGATGTCTATGCATGAAAGAAGAAAGTTGAGAAAAAGATATATTTGCTAGAAAATTATGCTCATGTCTCTATGCTTTCACCTATTGCACACACTTGCACACATGGGTGCTAAGCGGTTGCATGTTGTTTGCCGGAGAAGTCTCCCATGAGAAGTGAACACATGGCTCCGTGCTTTGACATGACATGAGGTAGAACTTGGGCGTTTATGATGATCTTTTGTCAAGAATGCTTGTCCTTTCATGATTTTGGTGAGATGAAGTTCATTTTTGCTTGAACAATCCATGGTTAGGACTTTGCTCATGTGGTGACATTTTTGATAAAACTACACAACTTGCTCATGGCTTTGTCAATTGGATATATGTCTTCACCTTCTTGATGGCAATGCCCGTGTGACATGATGAACTATCTTGTTTGCCTCTTCTCTAACTTGTAGCATTTTTGTATTGCTCATTGTATATTTGAGAAGCTTGTAGTTGCATTTTGTACAGTTTTTCTTGATGTGTGCATTGTCAACAAGGGGGAGAATTTCTGGAGCATTTTGCAAGGGGGAGACTTTGCTGAATTTGTAAGAAAGCTTTTGCTCTAGAAGTTGTTGGATTTGTGTGAGAGTTTGAAAGTTTTGCCAAAGTGAGAATTTCTGAAAAATTGTGAAGTTTCTGAGAGTTTGAGCATTGGAATATCTTGTTGGGCATATTTGGAAGGTTTTCAAGTTGGAACGGCATCGTTGCGAGTTCGTTTGTGCGATTTTGGCATTTTGAAGTTGGGTGATCTGCCAGGGGCGGTTTAACCGCCCCCCCTGGGCGGTTTAACCGCCCCTGTGCTGAGTGCATAAGGTTTGTGATAGTTTGAGCCATTTTCGAGTGTTTTTCGCACGCACAAGTTCACTTGTTCAGGGGGAGTTGCATCTTTGCAGGGGGAGTGCTTTGAGTGTCCTGAAAAGTGAGTTGGAGGCTTTGAAGTTTGTGATTTGTGCTTTGTGTTTTGCTCTTTTGCCGATGGTGTTGAGCCCTTTTGCTTCTTCTTGAAGGGTCGGCGTTTCTGGAGCTTTCTCTTGCAGAGTGACTTTGATTCTCGGCTTGTTCTTGCTTTTAGTCACTTGCTTGAGTCTTGTTTTCGATTTCTTTTATATTTTCTTCATATCATTGGTTACTATGTGTGTGTTGTCAATGCACTCATCAAGGGGGAGATTGAGGACCCGGTGTGTCCGAGGACCGGTGGATGGTCGCTTCCTGGTGTGATGAGTGATTGACAACGTGGTGTGGATTGACGTTTCCCTTGGCTCAAGTATTGCAGGTGTAGAATGCGGCTTGGTTGCATTGGTGCAGGTGAAGAACAGGCGCGAAAGGTCTTAGCCATGGCAGCCTCCGAGGAGCGGAGAGACAAGTAGGCTTGGTTCGAGGGACCCGGTGGCCGGTGGATCAAGTGCGGTTCACATGCTGGCAAGAACGAGCAAGGGGACGTGGTTCCGGTGCGAGGTAGCGGCTCACAACCGAAGCTCGTACGCGGACGAGAAGCCGGCGCAAGGTGGCGGCTAACAACCGAAGTTTGCGCGCGGGGTTTGGTGATTTGGCCACAAAATCATCAGTGGACAGGTTTCCCTTGGTTTGGGCCTCAAAACCAAGGACCGAGGACTCGACGAGGCGAGATTGGGCAGCTGGGCTGAGGTGACCAGCCAGGGGCGGTTTAACCGCCCCCAGCGGCGGTTTAACCGCCTCCCCCTGGGCCGGCCCAAAAACGGCGTCGAGGAGCTTCGATCTGGAGGACACGCGGCGTGACTGCAAGGCTTGCGTCGGAGGGAAGCTAGCCTTGCAGTGGAAGGTGCCCGAGCCAGAAAATATCTGAGAACCTAATGTCAAATTTGCCCCTGAGGGGTATGTATCACTTAGGGGTAGTTTAGTCTTTAGAGCACCACCACTTGGACTACTAATAGCCCCTTCCAGGGCTGGTGGCTGTTATCTTCTCTAGTTATCTCTTTAGTTCTCTTTGGTTTTCTCCTTTGAACTAGTTTCACCTTCATCCCCTCCACCTAGAACTACTTCGAATCATTCCTAGTTTGTATAGGTGAATTCATGGTTATGTGATGGAGTTTGTGCTGCTCATCTTTGTGCCATGATTTGATTTCTCGAGCTCCCTTTTCTTTTTCTATTTTCGTGGGTATTTTCGGAGCTATTTTTGGGGGATTTTCGTTCTTCTCTTTCTAGGACGTTTTCTCTCGGATTTCTTTGGGGGATTCACGTATGAGTGCCTTGTGCCTCTTTTGCTGGTGATCCTTTGCCCCCAAACGCCGGGAATCGCTCTGGATTTGATATTTTCGGGATGAACTTGAGGTCATGGTGTTCTTCGTGAGATCTGATATTCCGGGAGTTGTACTGAGTTAGAGGCTGAGATCTTTTGGGAAAACACTCCACTGGAGGTCTAGATCATCTGACCAAAATCTCGCCTTAAGAGCTCAAGCGGTTTGGGAGATCCACTTTTGGTTTGACTTTTTCTCGAGCATCCCAGGCCAGGGCAGTTTAACCGCCCCCTGACCCGGTTTAACCGCCCTCCCCTGGGGTGTGTTGGATCGAGTCTTGTTTCGGGCCGTTTTGCGTTCGTTTCGATCGATTCGAGTTCCGCTGCGTATTTCTTGTTCCTAGGGTCAGTAGCTTGACAGTGGCTACGTGATCTTGGCAAGATCGCTTTCGGAGGTTTCGGAGTTGAGTTGGGAAAATAGCCGGATCGGTTCGAAAGAATTTTTATCGGCTCCCATTCACTCCCCCCCTCTCTGGTCGCCGTTTCGGTCCTTCAAGCTACAACAGGTAACTCGAAGTAAGGTTCTTGAACCATTGGAGTAGGTACATATACCCGCTTTTCTTCAAGATCAATCTTTCGAGCAACCATGCTCCCCCTCATCATGTCATCCTCTAGAAAAACAGCGTGTCTCATTTCTACAAACTTTGTATATCCGTTAGGACAGTAGAAACGAAAACCTTTTGACTTTTCAGGATAGCTAATGAAATGGCAGCTCACTGTCTTGGGATCCAATTTCCCAATTTTTGGGTTAAATATTTTAGCTTCAGCAGGGCTTCCCCATACCCTCAGGTGGTTCAGGGAAGGTATTCTCCCTGTCCATAGTTCATACGGTGTTTTAGGCACCGACTTACTAGGCACTCTATTTAGAATATGAATGCCGGTTTTTAACGCCTCCATCCATAATCCCATTGGTAAGGTGGAGTAACTCATCATGCTTCGCACCATATCCATTAAGGTACGGTTACGTCTTTCAGCTACTCCGTTTTGCTGAGGCTCGCCCGGTGTAGAATATTGGGCTCTTATTCCATTTTCCTGTAAGAACCTTGCAAAAGGTCCAGGCACTTGGCCATATGGGGTATGGCGACCGTAGTACTCCCCTCCACGGTCGCTTCTTACTATTTCAATTCTTTTCTCTAGTTGGTTCTCAACTTCCGCTTTGAATATTTTAAATTTATCCAACGCTTCCGATCTTTCTTTAATTGGATAAATGTAGCCAAACCGGGAATAGTCGTCAGTGAATGTTATAAATGAGTCATAACCGTCCACACTTTTCATAGGAAACGGTCCATAAATATCAGTGTGGATTATCTCTAAATTTCCCGCGCTTTGTTTGGCTCCTTTTTTAATTTGTTTTATAAATTTTCCTTTAATGCAATCTACACATTGTTCTAAGTCTGAGAACTCTAGCGGAGGTAGAATTTCATTCTTTACTAGTCTGTCTATTCTCCCCCTCGAAATATGGCCTAAACGACAGTGCCATAATTTCGACGATTCAGCTTGAGTTCTCTTTCTTTTCTTTGTCGCTTTGTCTGACAAGGATACATCAACATTCACATTACACACAGAATGCACTTTATCACGTATGGATAGCAAATAAAGCTCATCATGAAGGTATGCAACACCAACACAATCATTATTCAACCAGATGGCACATTTGCCATCGCCAAAGTGACAATTAAAACCATCTTTGTCCAAACGCGAAATACTAATCAAGTTTCTATGAAGCGAAGGAACATAAAGTACGTCTTTAAGCAAAAGTGTAAAACTATCAACTAAGTCGAGGGAGACGTCGCCGACAGCTTCCACCTTTGCTTGCACTCCATTCGCGACCTCAACGCATCTTGCGCTTCCTAGCGTAGTCCTTGTCAAACTGAATCCCTGTAAAGAATTTGCAACATGAACAGTTGCACCCGAGTCAATCCACCAAGTAGATTTAGAAAACTGTGTATACTGTTGGCGGTCGATATCTATGACTTTTACCGCCAACATTTCTCCGGATTTCATGCTCATATAGTGATAATCATGCTAATATCATTTATACTAATGAGTTCCACAAGTTTTGTGCAATTTGTGAGCGAAGGAACAAACAGGAAAAACAGGAGGCCAAACTGGCACAGGGCCAGGCCGGCCGGCCTAGCCCAGGCCGACCGGCCCCCTTCTGGCTCTTCTGGCCACGGTTTTGATCCACAAGCTATCTAACACACCAAGGATGATCATGAGCCGTGAGTTTGATGTTGGTTTGATCCGAGGACCCGAAAGGCCTAGCCATGGATTGGAGGGTCCACCTACCTTGGATTCTCGGACAACCTCAACTCAACGCAATCAAAACCGCCTCAAGGGACAACATGCAACCGTTGATGAGCGAGTCGCTGCAACGGAGGGCTGAGAGGGGCCAGGGCTAGGCCGAACGGCCTCCCCTAGGCCGGCCGGCCCCTAACTGTCAAGCTTGAGGTGAACGCAACAACTACCGACTTCAGGACATCATCCAGGCCGTCCCTGCAAAAGTCGGTGCCACTTGGTACCAGGGCCAGGCCGGCCGGCCTACACCAGGCCGGCCGGCCTCCCACCGTGGCCTCTACGCTTCCTCTTTCGCGTGGAAGCTAAGCAAGTAGTTGGCGTCACCCCTAAGCAGGATTTCACCCCTGGAGGGCTATAAAAGGCGCCCTTCACCTCCACACAAGACACCATCCATTGGAGAGAAGAGAAGGCTCAAGATGTAGTCCACTATTATCTTAGAGTAGAGTAGAGAGAGTAGTGGGTGAGTGCTTGGGTGACAGCCAAGCGTGTAGAGGGAGTTCGGGAGTCATCTCGGCCTTCCCTCAACATTGTTTCGCCCCCATGGAATAAAGCTTCAGAGATATCTGTTGGCACTCCTTAGCCTAACTAAAATCCGCAAGCGCACGGAGTCCGATGTAGCCTTTCACCAGGGGAGTAAGAACCTGGATATCGAATCCAAGGAACGGTAGACGCGACTAGCCTAGAACTTTTCTAACCGGATCCACCAAGGAGAAAAAGGATAGATGGGTAGAGAGCTTGACTTTAGTTAGCTACTCGTTACCCCAGACAAACTATCGATACCTAACCTGATCTGCTTCGACGGCTAGAACGGGAAGAACTCAGAACGGGGTGAGAGAGGGGTTCTTCCGGGCTCAGCACTACTGTTATGAGTACACCCGAACGTGGTGGAGTACAAAGGACGGACAGGGCTGTCACCACCTACCGCCTACCACTGCAGTTCCGTGGGGTGCAACACAACCTGAGATGACTAGCCAGCACAGGCACCACGCCTAAGCTTTCAGTCACTGACCTCCACCCAACGCGAAGGGCTATAGAGGAAACCCCAAACAAGAGTCGCTGTCACTCGCGCAGACTCAGGTACCCGCAGATCAAAGATAAATATGATAACTTGCTGAAAGTAAGTTGTAAACTAGCGAAGTACTAAAGACAAGAGACCGATGACTTACTGAAGATAACTCTTGAATATATTCCTCGGGGGCGGAAATGTTGAGACGAGACCGAGAGAGAAATCCCGGACTCTCTCTACAAAGCTCGGCTGTCACCCGAGCGACTCACCCACTCTCTCCCTACTCTACTCTAAAGATGAGAGCACAAACTCACTAAGCTACTCTTCTCTCCTTTGGATGATTTGATGGATGATTTCTCAAGGTGAAGGAGGGTCCCTTTTATAGCTTCCAGGGGCGGTTGCAGGCGTCAAGTGTAAGCTAACACTCTGCTTAACTGCCACGCGAAGGGGGACAGGTGGCGGCCTCTGGGGGAGGACCGGCTGGCCTTAGGCCAGGCCGATCGGCCTGGCCTTGCTGCCCCGTGGCACCGCCTTCTTCAGGGACGCTCTGGATTGCACCCTGAGGTCGGTAACAGTTGCGTTGGATTGAAGCTGTCCAAGAATCCAATGTTGGTGGGCCCTTCAATCCATGCAAATGTAGCTTAGGCCTTTCGGGTTCTTTGGATCAAACCGACGTTGATCGCACGTCTCATGATCATCTGAGTTGTGTTTGTGATCTTCTGGACCAAGGACGTGGCAACTGGCCACAGAAGGGGGCCGGCCGGCCTGGCATAGGCCGACCGGCCTGGCTTTGTGTCAAACATGGATCAGCTTTTGCTTGCTTGCTCCTGCACTCACAAATTATACAAAACTTGTGGAACTCATTAGAAATAATCAATTTTACTCTGTTATGAGCAAGATGGGCCTGAAATGTGACGGAATGTTGGTGGTGAAACCGTATCGTAACGACCACCAACAATATCTTCAGTAAGTTCCTCGGTCTCTTGCCTTAGTATCTCGCTAGTTTACTCTTTACTTTCAGCAATTTATCTTGGCTATATATGATCTGCGGGTACCTGAGTCTGCGCGAGTGACAGCGACTCTTGTTTGGGGTTTCCTCTATAGCCCTTCGCGTTGGGTGGAGGTCAGTGGCTGAAAGCTTAGGCATGGTGCCTGTGCTAGGCTAGTCACCTCAGGTTGTGTTGCACCCCACGGAACTGCAGTGGTAGGCGGCAGGTGGTGACAGCCGTGTCCGTCCTTTGTACTCCACCACGTTCGGGTGTACTCATAACAGTAGTGCTGAGCCCGGAAGAACCCCTCTCTCATCCCGTTCTGAGTTCTTCCCGTTCTAGCCGTCGAAGCAGATCATGTTAGATTAAGATAGGTTGTCTGGGGTAACGAGTGGCTAACTAAGGTTAAGCTCTCTACACCCTTTACCCTTTCCTCCCCTGGTGGGTCTGGTTAGGAAAGTTCTAGACTAGTCGCATCTACCGTTCCTTGGATTTGACATCCAGGTTTCTACTCCCCTGGTGAAAGGCTACAATGTACTCCGTGCGCTTGCGGATTTAGTTAGGTTAAGGAGTGCCAACAAGCTTTTCTGGCGCCGTTGCCGGGGAACGGTAGCAACACTAGTGTAGGATTTTTTTTTAGCCGTACACTTTATCCCCATAACCATCTATCACATGGAGTTTTATCCTAGTTATCAGGCGGTTCCATTTCGCGAGTGTTTGGAATTGCCACCATCCTTCCACCCCGTTATCTGATGGCTTCGAGATCCGTCCCAATCTCGTTGCCATCGTTTGTTCACACTCCTTGCAATAGATGAGGAGAAGTTCTCTCCTAACATTCCCGGGATGAACCAAGACGGAACTCTTCCTGTTTTTCTCTGACGGAGGAAGCAAAGTTTTGGTACAATCGGAGTGCAAGAGGAGTTGGAGGAGATTGGATCAAAGTGAACGTTGAAGTTTGTCTGTTTGTCTATCCCATCCCCAAAGCTCAGAGATGAGCTACTTGGACCAACCTGGGAGAAGTTTGGTATGGTGCTCATACAACGAACGTTGGTAGATTGAGACATAGTGCTCATCCTTAGGATCAGTTTTCTGACCCTCCCACCGACTTTCCCATGAACCAAACAGCAAATCCTCACTCTTTCATTAGATCCACCACCTCCGACCACACGACGTGAGCGAACAAAAACCCCCAGACCAAGAGAATTCGCTTAAGGATCTGCCACGTTAGGTGTGCACGCTCAAGGTCTGAGTAATTCATTCCGAAAGTCACGACCGCAGACCAAGGGTCTATCTGCGGTTACGAGCAAGGAATGATGGAGGAAGCAGAAGTTAGTTGACCCTAACTTTAATGCCCTCCACCTATTGAGGGGACTGACACACAAGAAGTTGTCCATGATCTTTCGTAAGCACCTGAAAGGGATCAACGGCCAGATGTTGGAAAACAAAGGAATTATCCAAGTTGTGCCTGAGGGGCACGACAGAGTGATCCTGGATTTCCACATCTTCGATATCCTCGAAGGTGACAAAATCTTCTTGTTGGATGAGCCAATAGAGCATCTTGTCACGATCGAGCTATAGCTCAGGGTTGACAAAGAAAACATCCTGATCAACCTTGCATGATCAGTGAGTTCAGCCTTGCACGATCATTATCGCAAAGGGCTAGACAGACCCCGTGAAGAACCAATGAGCATATTTTTCAGATGCTCACCCAATCCCAGGGGCAGAACCGGGCAGTCAAGCTCGACATGGTGGAGAACCACAGCCTCCTCCACTAGAGTTGTTGATTGCTGTCACTTGGATTGAGACATGTCTCTCTTCCACTTGGAATAGAGATATTTACCTCTTCACGACAATCGCAGCACGCCAGTCATCACCAGTAATAAACTGACAGAGAATGAGGCTTGGCAGGCTGCAACAGTCTTAGAGAAGTATCGGTCCATTTTTAGGTATTCTCTACAGACTAGACGGGGATCAACCCCAACACCCATCGTATCGCTTGAACCGGACAAACAGCCTTTTGGTTGAATGATGCGATGAGGGAGGTAGGCAAACCTGCATGTGGGTATTATTTACCCCATGTAAGCACCCACTTCAAGTGGTGAAGCACTAGCTAATTTTCATCTACCTCCACCTGTCTTTATTGTTTGGTCTATGCAATGCACCAACAGAGGTGTATGATATCAGCCTTCTCTCCCATTATCGAGGACATCTTTTGTCCTTGTCGAGAACATCATGGAGGAATTCCTTGATGATGTCTCAGTCCATGGACAACCTTTGGTTTATGCCTCGCGGATATGGATAGAGTTCGTGAGAATTCCCAAAGGCTCCACCTTGTCCCAAATTGGGAGAAGTGTCAGCTGAGAAGGCCCCCATCATATAACCTCCTGATTGGATTCTTCCTATCAAGATTGTGTGCAACGCTAGTAACCATACAATCGGGACAGAGCTGGATCAATGCATGAAATCATCATTATCAAAAGCATTGACCAGAGTTCGACAAACAACGGAGAAGGAACTGTCTGTAGTGGTATTCACCCATGACAAGTTCAGACCCTACTTGGTCGATGTCAAAGTGTTAGCACACGGACCATGCTACACCAAGATCTCACCTGACCAAGAAGGACGACAAGCCACCACTCATCCGTTGGATTCTTGCTCCTTCATGAATTCGCTTCACGGATCAAAAGAAGAAGAGAGCAAATAAATACGTGGCATATCATCTCCCAAGGATACAAGTTCAATCATATGAGATGATACTCTCTCAAGGGTAACTTTACAAACTTGGATTAACACCCTTAGAGAGAAGAAATTCATTCACCCTACTAGATTCCACCTAAGGGATTTCTATCGTACTGGTTTACTCCACCGCTGCAACCCATATGTGAGACCCGCAAGATTCTTAAGTGTCGGTTCCATTTCTCACAGAGAATGAGCTACGGAAGTTTTTCTTTCCTCCCGTATAAACCTCGTGCTAAGGTTCGGCAGACTGATCACCTGACCAACCAAGCACACACACGCTAAGAATCTTTGTGGTGCCCATGATGCTCATTTAGTCAAAGGACTGACGAGCATCTTGGTGATCATGGACTAAACGTCCATAGTAGTTGAAGCACTTCATGTTGTGGATAAGGAGATGGAGACTCTCACTCCAGCCTTAGAAGTGCAATAGCGGGTTGGAAGTAAATCACCGGGTCGCAAATCCGTACCATCTTCACATAGTCAATCAGAAACATCAACAGAATATCATGAACAATCTGACATGGAGAAGGGATGGAAGGGCAATCACCCGAGACACTTTGTGCATACAGAACATCATTCCCATTAGGAGAACAAAAAGGTGAAACAGAGACCCCCAATCAGCGAGAGTCCAAATGATGAAATCAAATGGCTGAATTGGAGGATGGAGAAGGAAGGTTTTCCTTTATGCTTCTCCTCGAGGACAATGACAGGGATGTTTTCAGTTGAAAATATTCCTCGAGCCCGATATCCCGGAACTCGAAGTGATGGACTACTATGAGTATCCGAGTTGACACCATAGTCCATGGTCATGGCCGGACCTAAAATGTGCCATTATCTTAGTATAGGTTTGGGTGCTGCAATTTCCCTTTTCATTTTGTTTTCCCGATATTTATTTTCCAACAGCACACCCATATTTCCCTTTTGAATAAAATGTTGCTTTGTTCCTGCCATGCTTTTGGTGGTTGGTGCACACTTGTGTGCCAACCACACCCCTGCTCTAACTCTACACTAAGTGCGCAGAAAACAGGACGAGCAACACATCGACGAGCAGTCTTCACCCGTGCCCAAATAACCACATGGCAGCCATCTGCTGAGATTCAACTGTGCACGGAGGTTTGAAACCCTTTCTCCATTTCCTTTCTTGGTTTTAATTCAAAAGCGAGCATGAGTTCACGACAATTAAAATTTGAATGAAACACCTAGAAAGAGATGAAAATCCTACATGTTTATCAAAGGTGCATAAGCTTCATTTCTTTGCAAGTACCTATGTGCCTTGGGAACTTTACGATAGGATCACTTGATCTTTCGCTTATTGACTCTTATGATATAATGACATGAGAGGCTTGTTCTTTTCTAATTCAAAGTCTTGGAGAATTTCATTTTGAAAATGAAAAAAAAATAAAACAAAAAAAATGAGGCAACTCTCATTCATGCTCAACTTTGCCAAGTCCCATCCAGAGCCATATCATGCATGACACAGTTTTGAAACTCCACATAGCTATCTTTACATTTTGAGCTTGATCAAACATCGTGCCTTCTGAGACATGCATGTTCTTCCTTGCACTTTGGTCATTCACGTACACGTTTCATCAAATAAAGTCCATCATAGAATAAAAGTCCACCAAAAGTGGTTCTCAAGCAGCTCTTCATCCCCCTAAAAAAAGAAAAGAAAAAAAAGATGAGTGGGAGGTCCTATTCGAGTAAAAAAAAAGAAGGGGAAAGATGGAAGAAGCTAGAATCAAATGCCACTCAAGGACATTCATCATCCATCATCCACATTCACTTGCACTTGACCAAAGTTCATGGTTGACATGATCTCTCGGAGACAAGTTATTTGATCTCGCAACATAGATGGAAGAGATAAGCATTTCTATCGATCCCTACCTTGTGCCCCACATATAACCTTGTAGAGGTAGGTGAGGCTACTTGAAAAGCCTTAGTGAGGATAAAACAATTTGAGCGACTGAGTGGCTTGAGAGAATGAGAGTATGCCTCCATATTTTTGAAAAAAAAATCTCCAAGTACTGAGAAGGAGGAATCAGGCTCTCCGTTGATTTCTTCTGAGGTTCAATAGGTGAAAGTGAAGGTGTTAGCCATCTGGAATCCAAGGTATGAGGGAAAGCTTTGAAATAATTCTTATACATACTCTTGATTTCATGACCCTAGGCTTTGCTTGATCCTCTGGATCTAAATCAACCTTTGCTCGGGACGAGCAAAGTCTAGGTGTGGGGGCGTGTTGGCGGTCGATATCTATGACTTTTACCTGCCAACATTTCTCCAGATTTCATGCTCATATAGTGATAATCATGCTAATATCATTTATACTAATGAGTTCCACAAGTTTTGTGCAATTTGTGAGCGAAGGAACAAACAGGAAAAACAGGAGGCCAAACTGGCACAGGGCCAGGCCGGCCGGCCTAGCCCAGGCCGACCGGCCCCCTTCTGGCTCTTCTGGCCACGGTTTTGATCCACAAGCTATCTAACACACCAAGGATGATCATGAGGCGTGAGTTTGATGTTGGTTTGATCCGAGGACCCGAAAGGCCTAGCCATGGATTGGAGGGTCCACCTACCTTGGATTCTCGGACAACCTCAACTCAACGCAACCAAAACCGCCTCAAGGGACAACATGCAACCGTTGATGAGCGAGTCGGTGCAACGGAGGGCTGAGAGGGGCCAGGGCCAGGCCGAACGGCCTCCCCTAGGCCGGCCGGCCCCTAACTGTCAAGCTTGAGGTGAACGCAACAACTACCGACTTCAGGACATCATCCAGGCCGTCCCTGCAAAAGTCGGTGCCACTTGGCGCCAGGGCAGGCCGGCCGGCCTCCCACCGTGGCCTCTACGCTTCCTCTTTCGCGTGGAAGCTAAGCAAGTAGTTGGCGTCACCCCTAAGCAGGATTTCACCCCTGGAGGGCTATAAAAGGTGCCATTCACCTCCACACAAGACACCATCCATTGGAGAGAAGAGAAGGCTCAAGATGTAGTCCACTATTATCTTAGAGTAGAGTAGAGAGAGTAGTGGGTGAGTGCTTGGGTGACAGCCAAGTGTGTAGAGGGAGTTCGGGAGTCATCTCGGCCTTCCCTCAACATTGTTCCGCCCCCGAGGAATAAAGCTTCAGAGATATCTTCAGTAAGTTCCTCGGTCTCTTGCCTTAGTATCTCGCTAGTTTACTCTTTACTTTCAGCAATTTATCTTGGCTATATATGATCTGCGGGTACCTGAGTCTGCGCGAGTGACAGCGACTCTTGTTTGGGGTTTCCTCTATAGCCCTTCGCGTTGGGTGGAGGTCAGTGGCTGAAAGCTTAAGCATGGTGCCTGTGCTGGCTAGTCACCTCAGGTTGCGTTGCACCCCACGGAACTGCAGTGGTAGGCGGCAGGTGGTGACAGCCCTGTCCGTCCTTTGTACTCCACCACGTTCGGGTGTACTCATAACAGTAGTGCTGAGCCCGGAAGAACCCCTCTCTCATCCCGTTCTGATTTCTTCCCGTTCTAGCCGTCGAAGCAGATCATGTTAGATTAAGATAGGTTGTCTGGGGTAACGAGTGGCTAACTAAGGTTAAGCTCTCTACACCCTTTACCCTTTCCTCCCCTGGTGGGTCCGGTTAGGAAAGTTCTAGACTAGTCGCATCTACCGTTCCTTGGATTTGACATCCAGGTTTCTACTCCCCTGGTGAAAGGCTACAATGTACTCCGTGCGCTTGCGGATTTAGTTAGGCTAAGGAGTGCCAACATATACAAGGATTCATTTACAAATGAAATTACATTTACATTCTCACCTTTAGCAGCCATCACAGACTTTAGCCAGTCGGGGCAGTTATGCTTGTAGTGTCCCTCCTTGTGGCAGTGATGACACACATTGTTGTTCGGCTGAGGAGCCCTCTGCTGATTCTGATCCATAGGAGCTTTATCATTTGCCTTGGAGGAAGATTCAGCATAGAAGTTCTTTTTCTTTTTCTCCCTCATAAAGTTGAGAGAGCCACCAGCCAAGTTCTTCATCCTCTCCTCCTCCACACACTGAGCAATGGACTTTTCCATGTCCCACTGCTCTGGGTGCATGTTGTAGTTGATCACAAAGTTCTCAAACTCGTTTGGGAGAGAAGCAAAAACCAAATGAATCATGTGCTTCGGAGAGAAGTCCAGCTCAAGTGGCCTTAGCTTGGCATTCATGTTACTCATCCGGAGGATGTGATCTCTAATGCCCCCTCCATTATACTTTTCATTGACCAACTTCTTTAGCAGTTGTGTGCCATAAGTCTTTGAAGAGCTAGTGAATTGACTCTTTATCTTCTCAAGGTACTCCGCAGTGGATACACACTCTTCAATCGAGCCTAAGAAAACTGGCTCAATTGTGTTCTTTATCAATGCCATGCACTTTTTATTGGCATTGAGCCACTATTCTGTTTGAGAGGGTGTAAGCCATCACAAGAGGGGCATGATCCCTCTCCCTTTTCTTCCAGTCTGCATCAGACTCATTTTCAGCTCTCACCGGTTTCGGTGGCTCTTCTGGCTGTGGTGTGGTGGTCACCCACTCAAGGTCATTGCAGATGAAGGCGAAATCAATCTTTTTCCTCCACTCTGCATAGTTCTCTCCCATGAGAACCGGAATCTCCTAGAGACTAGCCATTAAGTTGGAACCTCCTGAAATTCACAATTAAAGGTGAGAAAAATAACAATTGCATGCATTAATCCAACGTTGGTTAAAATTAATATATACAACTGTTTATGCAATTTAAATCTACATCACCGTTGGGCAGAAATAGAAATAAAAGCATATATCCTTTTTAATTATGATACAATTATTAACAACGTTGGTCAGAAACTAATGATATCATAATCTGTTCAAAATTAAACTTTAAACATTCTTTCAAATTTAATCATCCCGTTGGTTCAAAATTAAATTTAAAAGAACAACATATTAATCTTTGCAGCGGAAACATGAATAAAATTCATAAAACTTTATTGTTCAGGGGCATAAACTTTCAATTTTGGACTTCTAAACATTTATCTCGTTGGTTCAAAATGCATAGAAATTCAAAATATACAAAAACTATCAAAATACATTGAAAATTACCCCTGAAAAACATTTAAATAAATTAAAGACGACACTATTCACAGATTACGGCCGAGCGGCGTCCCCGGCGCTGATGGCGCGTATAAAACGCGGCCGGCCGGGGGGGGGGGGGGGAACCCTAGCCCCATTCCTTTCTCTCCCCCCCCCCCCCCCCCCCCGCCCATCTCGTGCCCGCAGGCGGCGGCTCCTTCTCTCCCGCGCGCGGCAGTCGCCATGGCGCTGCCGGCAGCGGTGAGGGGAGGCGCCGCCGGCACTGGGCCGCGGCTCCCCTCCCTCCTCTGTCCTCCCCCTTTCCCCCTCCTTCTCCCCCCACAGCGAGATCCGGAGAGTCGGCCTGAGGCCGGAGTTGGAGAAGACGGCGGCGCCGCCGTGGTGTTTCTCGCCGGCGAGCTCGCTCCCCTTGCAGGAGAGCACGCCGCCGTCGAGCAGCGCAACGGTGGCTCCGAGCCTGAGCCCGCGCGCGCGGTGGTGTTCCGCGGCCGCGGCTCGGCTCTATCCGGCGGCGGTGGACACCGTCGGTGAGGTAGGCAGGGCCGTGCGGCCTCTCCCCCTCTCCTCTTTGCTTTTCTTTTACCCTAGATCTAGATCTAGGGTAGGTTAGGGTATCCTGTTGCTTTTTCTTTTTCGATTTGCAATTGATTTTCCTCAATTTCCCGATCTATTTCTACTTCTAGTAGGCGTATGATACCAATGTTAGACCCCTAGGATCACTAGATGCACAAATAGCCAGGACTTTGAGGTTAAACAAAGAGTTCAAGAGACGCACATGCACGGATCTACATCTAGGGGTAGAGAGAGAGAGAGACTAGTGGGTTCGTACCTTCGCCGCGGGGTGCGGCGGCGGAGGAGCTCGAGCCCGACATCACGTTCGCGTGGTGTAGTTTGCCCTAGGGCAGCGACGCGTAGTGCCGGTGCTCGTCGGGGCGCGGGTGTTGGCGGAGCTTCCCGTCACTCCTGCGCCTCCCAGATCGGAGGGGTGTCTTGGTGGGGGGGTGGCGGCTCAGGTGAACCTCATGCCTTGAGCCGTCCGGCCCCCACCTCTTTATATGGCGCAGTGCAACAGGGGCCCGCCAACCATTAGGGTTGGTGCGCCCCCGATCAGGGCGCTAGATCTAGGCCCAGTGGGCCGTTGAGCCCACTGGAGGGAGATCAATCCTAACAAAATGCACACATAGACGAGTTCAACCATTAAAGGTAGATAGGCTTGCTTCACGACCAAAGAAATTACACAGAAAATTCCCTTCTAGCGGTAGTGGTAGGAGGAAGAAGTAAGACAACTGGAGGGAGAGGCCCTCTTGATTTAGCATAATGCGAGACCCTGTCCGGATTCACGGAAGGCCGATGTCCATCTTTTCACCTTCCTCTTCCTCACATCAGCAGCCCGCAAACCCCCCTCTCCCCTCCCTCTGCCACCACCCGCGGCGGGTAGCACCTCGCGTAACCCTTGACTTTAGTCGACTCTACCACCAGCACCGTCAACTTGGGTTCCTCCTCCACCTGTCCGATAGCATCAATGCCGCTGGCTTCGCTATCCACAATCACTATTGTAGAGACCCTTATCCAGGTTGACGCAAAAACCTCATCCGCATCGGTGAAAGTCTCGCTTCCATGTGTCTGATGCCAATGGGGGCGCTATCCGAGCTGGTGATATAACCGGCACAAATGACTGCATTAATGTACTGGCATCATCCGCACCGGTTCGGATAGTCAAATATTCGAAACGGCTTTAAAGCTCGACCGATTACCTTGGTTTCCCTAACCCTACCGGTTTACAACAACATCGATGACTTTGAGCGTCGTAGTTGAAGCGGTTGTTAACTGGGCCACAATGTGTGTTAACTTATCGTTACCGGTGTGAATTAGCGCCGGTTAGGATGATATGAGCGTGGCCAAAAAAATATTGCATGCCATCTGATCCATGAGTAATGCAGCATTGTTATGAACGAATTGCACAAACAATATTTGCAATTCAATGGAATATGCACGTGTATGTGCTAGACGTTCATAATAACACACATAATAATCTCAAATCTTGTCATTTGGCAACAAAAGAATATTCAACTAACATATATATATAATCATCACATGTACAGATAGTCAAATGCAACATATATTATCAACATCATCACATAACTTAAACTATGTGAGACTGAAAATGTCATAATGATTGACTAGATAAGATAAACAACACCACATAGCTAGAAATACATCGCGTAGGTAGAAACAACATCACATATATAGAAATTCATCACTGACTGAATAACTAAGAGAAGGTAACTGAGTTAAACAAATAGCACGACAATGGTAGAACCATGAAGCCTAGTGGACAAAATGAAAATTCATTCGTAACCCTCCAGCGCTTACATCATCATAGTCCACAGATGTGCTTGGTGGCAGAGCTCACATTGCTGCAACCACACCTGCAGAACCTCCACCGTCTCACCATGGCGACAGAGGTTAGGATCGAAGAGGAGGCAACCACGGCGGGTAGTGAGATTCCACAACACAAAGATGCGTGTATGAGATTTTTTCGCAGCCATGAACGCAGCTACCTATGTGGCGGATCTAGCTTGCAACTAGAGGACCTCTTCTCTCACTGCTGCTCCCCCACTCGCAACGGTGGTGGCAATGGCTCCGCCCCCCAGAGCCTTCAGAGCATCGGCAGATAGCCCCGTTGCTTCGGCGGTGGCCCGTGATGCAACTCTATCCACCACGTGGGCAATGGCATCCCTCGCCGCAACTGCAACCAAGGTACAGCCGACAGTGTTGGCAAAGCCCATCACCGCTGCCTCAAAAGCCAAAGCCATGACCAAGGCAGTAGCCTCTACTTCCCTCAGTGTTGCCATGGAGGCCGAGGTGGAGGAGGACGACAGAGGCGCGGTGGAGGCTGAGGTGGATAGGACGGCGGCACTGCGGGGAAGCCGAGGTGGAGGATTACGGCGGAGGCACGTTGGAGGCTGAGGTTGAGTTGGACGGCGGAGGCGGGGTGGAGGCCGAGGTGTACGAGATGCGTGGGCAGTGGTGGCGTTGGAGTGGATAGGGTTAGGGTTTCGAATGAAGCGAGCGGCCGTCTCATATATATAAGCACAGGACACATTTTGAAGCGGCTGAGAACCGGACTGCTTAGCATCCCAATGTGTGGAAGCGGCTAAGATCCTACCCATGTTGAGAATGAGTCCGATGAATTTTAGAAAAAATTAAACTTTGAGATTAACATGTTTGAAACACAATTGAAACCGTAGTTGTTCTCACAGCGCAACCTGCTACCAGATCTACTTTTACTGAAACATAATTAAAACATAAGTTGTTCTCATAGCCCTTCCTGCATCTACTATACCTGATGAGGCTCTCCAGAGTCAAGCACATGATTGAAGCCGTTGCTTTCCTAGAGCACCAAGACGCGACGGAAGGTCATGTGCACCTCCCACCAATTCTAGGCTTGGCTGTGGAACTTGTCCATGTCCACCGGATCAGGAACATTCACAAAGAATACACCATCGACATCATCGTCCAACATGATCCTGCTATAGTAATCACCGAGAACATGATTGATGATGATGCTAGTGGTGATTAAAGCACGTAGTGTTTCTTCATCACGTAGGTGACAACGACGCGAGCTGAACTCTGCTGCGCACATTAAGCTGTTGGATCACCCGGGGAACACCCAATGGATTGGTGGTGGTGGTAAGGCCATGTTCCACCTGCTTGATCATCAGATCGATATTAGAGCAAACTCATATGAACAATAAAATCATAGTAAATGAGAGAGCGAGAAATGAAAGAAATATAGGATACAACCACCCTTGACTACTGCTGCTTTTGCAAGATGAGAGCGGAGAGATGAGCAGTGCCACTTTGTAGGTCTACACCAGCATATGAGCTGGAGAGTATGTACCGACAACAAGATGTGTGATCTCAGAAGCTGGACGTCCCCACTCACTGATCGCCTTCCTTGCAGCGGCGGCTGCGAGCTCGATCGGGCATGGCGTTGGCTGTAATGTCAAGCCGGGTGTCGAAGGATGGTATTGTGTCGGCTAGGAACTCCGGGTGGCGGAGGATAAACTCTTCGCTGAGTTGAAAGTAGCGTTTCTTGTTCTCACTCTTGTCACCTGTGATTGTGAAGCATATTTATGAGAACAAAAACAATATCACATGCTTTTTTGGTAATTAAACAAAAGAAAACCAACGGGCATGCCAAACATACTGGTATTATCAAAAATTTGTACTGATAATTATAGAATGCTTTGTAAAGTAAACGCTAAAAGTTTGGTAAACTCTTCATATCGGAGTGAAATTAAAAAAATAGTCCTCTAATTAATAAATTAAACAAAAGAAGGTTTGAATGCAAATAGCACTACTAAGGTTTTGATTGTAAGAGAGAGTAATCTAAGAATTCGATAATTAGCATCTTTCATATTCTCTTCATTCTCGCTTTGAGTTCCTTAAGATGTTCGATCTTCGTCACCCTGAAGTACAAGTCTGCATATTCGTCCTGTGGCAAGCAATTAAGTGGATTTGATGTTCCGATGGCTAGGATAGCCTCAGGGCTATCAGCACGCTGGGCCAGGCGGATTTGACAGTTTGGGTGCCGTGCTGCCCGAAAGTTCATGAATGTCAATATATATACACAAGTGACAAGTCCACTCAATCCAAAAAAACAAGTCATTCTGTGATTCAAATTTTGTCTCATAAAACAAGTTGTTTTACCCGATTTGGTAGGTTTGCATGTGCATGTAGGCATACAACAGTCGATTAGCATCAAATCTGGCTAAAAGATAGGGGCAATCAATGTTATTTTACATTTTTCTTAATCTGTCCTAAAACTTTTAGAATGACTTGCTTTTTGGGACAGAGGGAGTAGATATTAATCTTATTCAAGGAGACAAGGAATCTCATGAACCACTTGCTATATCAGGAAAGGTTTACAAACAAAGTAGAAGTTTAATTTGCTGTATTAATAATTTTTAGGGACCCCATCCATTTGTCAGGTGCTAAGTTACAAGGTGGTAATAGATCAAGGCCGTTAAGCCTCTTTCACTATCTCAACTTATTGGCCCTAATTAGTTTTAGCTCGAACAAACATATAGTATTTTAGCCCCGTTTTTATTAAGCCCGCTAAATTATTGAGCCCTTTACACCCCTAGTTACAATCAATACTTGAGAGGTGCGGTTAAGAGTCCTCTTTGCAGTACATAGTGTTCCAATAGTCCACCAATACTTCAACACAATTTATTTACTAGCTTTTAAACTGGTGTTCATATGGTGTACGCAGTCTTGTGTGGTCATCACAATTGAAAGAAAGTGTGATCTTACTCATTAACTTTTTGCCATACGACAAGTGATGACTTAAACCGTGAATAAGAGGAAAACTTGCTGTGGCGATGGAAGACATAAATTAAAGTCGTCCAATTAAAGTACGTATAAATAAAAAAAGAATGGATGACATAAATTAAAGTAAGTATAAATAAAAAAAGCAAAACGAACCTAGCCCATACGAACCTAGCGAAAACAAAGGAAATGCATGAGGTATATGCCATGTGTACGTGCTTGGAGCAACTCCAGCCCAGCCTCTATATTTGAGCCCCTATTTTGCTTTTTGAGAGGGCATCTAAAAGAGGCTTCTAAATTCTCTCCCCACTCCAACCTAGCTGATCAAATGATGGCCCCCAAATTAATCTGACGAGTGGGTCTCACCTGTCAGCGACTCCCGCCCTCCCTCTCTCTCCCTCCCGCACGCGCCCGCCTCTTCCTCGCGCCGCCGGCCGCGCCCGCCTCGCCGGCCGCCTCTGCCCCGCGCCGCGCCTCTCTCTGCCTCTGCCGCCGTGCCTCTGCCCCGCGCCGCGCCTCTTCCAGCGCCGCGGCGGCCGCCGCGGCCGCCTCGCCCCATCCCGCGCCTCTCTCTCCCTCTGCCGCCGCGCCTCTTCCGCCGCGCATGCCTCTCCCAGAGCCGCGCCGGCCGCCGCGGCTGCCTCGCCCCGTCCCGCGCCGGTCGCCCCGTCCCTCGCCGGTCGCCGCGCCCTCCTCGCCCCGTCCCGCGCCGGCCCTCCTCGCCGGCCGCCGCGCCCGCCCTCCTCGCCGGCGCCGACGACCCCTACCGCTACTTCACCTGGACCGTCACCCGTCAGCCCCCTCGGCAGCCCCCAGCAGGTGGAAATTCTCTATCTTTTACTTTGCATGTTCTTGTTTCTTGCCTTGTTCCTTTTACTTTGCAACTTGTTAGAAATTCTCTAGCTGCTGAACTTTGAAAGAGCAACCTCGGATGCTCCTTGGCGCGCTTCTGAATGTGTGAAGTGAAGGACAGCGGGAAACATCAATCCCATGACAGCCATTAACAGTTGCCTGCAGTGATAGAATGTTAATCCCCACTAGAGCAGATCTATGGAAGGACACAAAAAGAGTCACACAACTATCACCTTGCTGAAGACTTGGTCTTTATCACGATGAATTATACCACCAGCAAAGAAAGCACATCCCATAACCAATAGCATATTTGATATTCTCTAATTTGAGTGGAGCTTCCTTGTGTTTGACACACAGTCCTGCTTGCGCTGTTCGAGTAGCTTGTTCATTGCACCAATCAAATCGAGCATGGTTTGCTTAGTGCTTGTTATTTTTCTGGAACTAAATCGCTGAATCGATGAATCCGATGGAACTAAATTGGAATTTTTAGAGCAGAAAAATTGGAATTCTTGTTTCCATTTGTTATTTTTCTTGTATGCTAACTGAAAGTGTTGCATTTTGTTGGTGCTGCAGATGTCGAGGTCCGAGAGGCTTCAGCGGTGGCGGGAGGAAGAAGAGGAATCCGATGAAGATGATGTCGTCTTCGTTGGTGCTATGGTTGCGGCATTGAAGAGGAAGAAGACCAAGAAAAAGTTTCGTGGATCTTTGCCGGGACGCCACAGTGTGCCACGAGATATCCTAAGCAGTCATGATTTACTGGGATTACTTCGCTGACAAGCCTGTTTACAATGAAAAGCATTTTAGAAGGAGGTATCGGATGTCAAGGGCACTTTTCTTGAGGATAGTAGCTGCAGTCGAGGCTCACGACGAGTATTTCCGGCAGAAGGCTGATGCAATGGGTCGTCTGGGTGCATCTGCTATTCAGAAGGTTGTTGCAGCCTTTCGGATGCTTGCACACGGTGTGTCAGCTGATTTCTTGGATGATTCAGTCAGAATGGGTGAAAGCACCATAATTGAGTCTTTGAAGCGTTTTGTGAAAGCTGTTGTTGACATCTTCAGTGAAGAATACCTGAGGGCCCCCAATGCCCAAGACATAGCCAGATTGCTAGCCATTAACAAAGAAAGAGGATTCCCAGGGATGCTTGGACCCATAGACTCCATGCATTGGAGGTGGGAAAAGTGCTCGGTTGCTTGGCAAGGTGTTTACACAGGCCATAAGAATGGGCCTACTTTGATCTTAGAAGCTGTTGCATCACAAGATCTCTGGATTTGGCATGCACTCTTTGGACTTGCTGATTCATTCAATGACATCAACGTGCTACGCCGGCCGCCACTATTCGACAGAGTGGTTTCTGGAACAGCTCCACAAGTGGAATATATGGTAAACGAAAACAAGTACACCATGGGGTATTACCTTGCTGACGGGATATACCCCGCATGGGCACCACTTGTGAAAGCTTTTGGCAACCCGCAAGGTAACAAGAAGGTGCATTTCACAACAATGCAAGAGTCTTGCAGGAAGGACGTAGAACGAGCCTTCGGGGTACTACAATCACGATTCGCCATGATTCGAGGCCCTGCAAGATGGTGGAGCAAAGATGATCTCTGGTACATAATGATGTGTTGTGTTATGTTACACAACATGATAATAGAGGATGAGCGAGAAGAGGATGAGGACTTTAACTACTACCAGGAGCCGAGCGGCCTCCGAGTGTTGGCAACCGAGGACTACCAAACACGTGATCCAGTTCTGGTACAAAACTTTCTCAAGAACCATAAAGCAATAGAGGATAAATTGGCGCACGAGCAACTTCGAAATGATCTTGTGGAGCATCTTTGGGCAATACATAGCTCCAAATAGTTGTGTAATTTATTCAAATAATATTCCGACTAGTTGTGTAGTTCATTTCTGGTTTACAGTTTTGGCACTGTCACATTGTTGGATTTGTTAATGAGTGTCTATGTATTTATTCAAATAATATTCCCACTGTCTTGGTCAAAAAATTGATACAGTGTCACAAAGCTCAGAACCTACTGGAGCTCAAGCTGAAAATTTTCAGGAAGCTGCCATGTAATAAGTAAACTGTAGAAGTAAGCATGTTTATTGAAGCTAGATGGTCTTTGAAGAAAGCTGAAGATTTTTGTTGAAGTAAACTGCAGAAGTAATACTTTTCCCTTATGCCATCTATTTCTGTTGAATTCTCTCCATTTAAATATGTAGATTCAGCAATTTGTATAAACTGTACACAGTTTCACACTGTAATCCATAGATATAATACTTTGGAGCAACCTAGAGATGCTGTCGAGAGGAGATATAATGCACAAGCTGCAGGAAATGTGCTTTTTCAGATTAAGACATTCATTATTATTACATAAGACATTCATCAGGTGGAGCTGATGGACATTATTATTACATAAGACACAAGTACCAGATACATTCTATTTCAAAGTATTACATAAGACATTCATTACTACATAAGACATTCATCAGGTTTGTCTTCACATTAGAGATTCAGCTTTCTCAGCGTCCCCTCCGCTGCCCTGCTCACTTGTGGAACCTCCCCCCGATGCCTTGACTGGTGCTTCTTTGGCAGCTGCTATTTGTTTCCTCATTTCCTTGACATATTCTCTTTGGCTTTCATCCATGTTGGACATGTCGCAGAACATGATCTTTTGTTCTTGATCCCACAGCAACTTCCGCTCCTCGAGCTCCTTCTCAGCTTTCCATCTTTCTTCGCGTTTCTGATGTTCTTCTGCCTTCATTTGTATAAAGGTGGCAAACTGCAAGGCATATTCGTCATCTCCATCATTCATCTTTTGTTTCTGCTTTGATTGTTTGCGACCTGGAGGTCGCTTGGAAGGTGCGCGGTCATCTTCATGTGCTTCTTGCGATGTGGTAGTTTCATTGGGCTTGCTTTTACTCTTTCCTTGGGCTTGTTTCATTGCCTCATATACAGTTTGAAACTTGTATGGCGGACCTCCATGCAGCAGTGAATGTAAGGAAAACCTTTGGTCTGATCATAGGATTTTTGTGCTAAATTGATCTGCAACAAAGATGAAATCAACAATTAGAGAATGAGAAGCATTTGATGAAGTCATAGGATCTGCAACAAAGCTGAAATAAACTTACATATTATGTATGCGGAACGCCACTAGGACGGAGACGTTCTATCTTCTCGATGCATTCTTGAAACCGAATGCATTCCCTCTGGATGCCGTTCCACCTTTTTTCAAGGGAGATAGCATTTCTACCAGAGACAAAAGTCTTGTTCTCATGATAGTGTTGTGCTATCCGATTCCAATATGTGTCTTTTGATTGATCACATCATATTCTTGGGTCGAATGTTATGGCCATCCGTCCAAGACCAACACAACTGCATGTCCTCATTGTGATTGCAGTTTCCTCCCCGCCCTCTGCTGCTGCCACTATCTGGGATTGGTGCTTGTGTGAGAACCTCCAGATCGGCTTCAGAGTCTTGTGTCAGCATGTCCACAAATGATTGAAAAATAAATAAATTCATCAGTTAGTAAACTTCGCACATATGAAGATAATTGAAGCTTAGAATGTGAGCAGCTGCTAATAAAAATCCTGCTAGGACAACCATTCTACAGTCAGACTATCCAAAGCAGGGTCCCATACACAGCATACACATTCAGATGGTGACAAGTCTAGTGTTGACCCTAATCTCAGCTCAGGCCTAGACAATGGAAATATGCAAACTACTATAAAATCATACTGTAAAGTTTTTTCCCTACCCCATACTATAAAGTATAGTCCCTTCAGATTCAGGTGGGTACTAGTACTGTGCGAAATTGGTTGCCAAGTCTGCTGTATTGTACGATTACTGAAAATTGTTACTTCCAGACAGTGCATTCTGAATGCTAATAATCAGTGTGTATTTGTAACGTCCCGCCTTCCGAGGCCGGGCCCGCTTACCCTGGCAGCTCTGTAGGACCTCAAGACTATCCTCATAGACCAACACATGTCTTTTCTGCGCACTTTGTCCTCACTCGTGCGCACCCGGGAAGGACTTCCCGGTCGGTCACCCATCCCTAAATTGCTCCGGGCTAAGCACGCTTAACTCCGAAGTTCTTTCGAGATGAGCTTCCAGAAAAGAAGTTGCAACTTGTTGATATGAGTATTCTATCAATTCTATTAACCCCTGGGATGTCACAATCTCACCCCCTTAGGAGATCGACGCCCTCGTCGATCAACCCCAGTCCAAGAACGTCCTCTCTTGGCTACGTCCGTGTGCCCAGTGCCAGCGCATGTGCCATGCTGTGTGACCACTCTGGGCCCACACCAGCCATGCGCACCATGCCTGCGCAACTGCGACCCCACGCGCCCGTGAAACCGCGAGAGTCGGCTCTGATACCAAATGTAACGTCCCGCCTTCCGAGGCCGGGCCCGCTTACCCTGGCAGCTCTGTAGGACCTCAAGACTATCCTCACAGACTAACACATGTCTTTTCTGCGCACTTTGTCCTCACTCGTGCGCACCCGGGAAGGACTTCCCGGTCGGTCACCCATCCCTAAATTGCTCCGGGCTAAGCACGCTTAACCCCGAAGTTCTTTCGAGATGAGCTTCCAGAAAAGAAGTTGCAACTTGTTGATATGAGTATTCTATCAATTCTATTAACCCCTGGGATGTCACAATCTCCCCCCCCTTAGGAGAATCTCGTCCCGAGATTCAAGTGATAAGAAAAGTAAAGGAAGGATGGGACAACAAGGAAACCATGATAAGTCTAAGTTTAGAGTAGGCTACATTCACCTAGACAAGATAGCAACTAGAAGGTCTCTACCAAGAAACAAGATCATGGTGTGAGGGAAAACACCTAGGTTTTTCATGATGGTGATTGTGTACACATCTAAGAAAGTAAGTATGAAATTCTTCATAAAGAGAGCATGGGGCGAAGTAGATAGGGAGAGCTTACTTATTTGCAAAAAGTTCGGGATATTCCTCACGCATCTTATCCTCATGTTCCCAAGTAGCTTCATCCTCGGAGTGATTACTCCATTGAATCTTAACCATTTTGACATTTCCCTTTCTCAATTTCCTCTCCGCACGATCAAGGATATCAATAGGATGCTCATCATAAGTAAGGCCCGGTTGGAGGTTAAGCACCTCTAGATCGACGGCTTCGGTTGGAACACGAAGACATTTCTTAAGTTGAGAGACATGGAAAACATTATGAACGGCGGAGAGTGATCGAGGAAGATCCAATTGATAGGCCACGTTACCAATCCTCTTGGTGATTTGGAAGGGTCCAACATACCGAGGCGCCAATTTTCCCTTGACTTGAAAACGGCGAACGCCTTTGAAAGGGGAGACCTTGAGATAGACATGATCGCCCACCTTGAAATATAATTCACGACGGCGACGATCGGCATAATTCTTTTGGCGAGATTGAGCTATGCGAAGGTTCTCACGAATGATTCTCACTTGTTCTTCGGCTTCCATGACCAAATCCGGGCCAAAGAAAGGCCTTTCCCCAGACTCGGACCAATTAATAGGGGTTCTAGGGATGTCCCCGGTGGACCTAGAGCCCCCTCCGCGTAAGCTAGGCGTGGACTCCCAACGTTTGGGGCTTATTGGGAAGGGTTGACGTGAGTTCATTCTCGTGTTGAGCGGGTAAAGAGTACAACCCTTGCAAGGTTAAATCAATTCGAATTGCCGCGCTCTCGGTTATGAGCAAGCTCACTCCCATGGATCTCTCGTAGAGTTACCGTTGGTTATTTTTGTAATTGTCATATGTTCATGCTCTATGTTATCACGATATAATTCTTGTTTCAACTAAAATATTGTGTGGGCTTGGGCAAGTTAAGTAAAATGAACTAGATGTTCATAGGTTGTTGTTCATCATGCTTATGGTTAAAAATTAAGGATGTGTCGCTTAGGCTTTTGCTAAATTTTATTTAACCTTAAAGCCTAACCTTGATATATTCTTGCATGGTGCTAAATATTTTCCTTGCGTAAGTCTTGCGAGTACCCCACGTACTCACGTTGCTTTCAAAACTCTAAGTTGCAGGTGAACCAGAGCTTGTGTTTGGTTACTTTTCCCCCGCCGATCCAAGGGTGGGTGATGAGTGATTAAACTTGTTGTGGCGTGTGGCGATGGTGTTTTGGGGAACAACACCATTGTTTATTTTGCGTTACTATCGTTTATCCGCTGCGTTTTACTCCTATCGTCTAAGTTAGAGCTTGGAAGAACATGAATTCACTTATGTTTTATGTTGTCTTGTTGAGAGCTTAAACTTGTTACCTTTGCTCTCTTTTATTTCTTGTTGAAACCATTTATGTAAGAATTTGTAACTTAATTGTGAAACCATGTCGTTTAAAATTGCTCTTTATGGTCCATTGTGATGATGTGATTTGTAACGGTGGGTGTGCTCGATCTTGGGCGTACGTGGAACACCTACCGGGACTACCGGGTTTGTACTCGTTTGAAGTGAAATTGTAAGAGGCCGTCGATCTTCTAGACGTGGTTTAGTACTTGAATCGTCGAAAGGCAGCTAAGTACTAACTCTCATCTCGATGAAACGGCTAATCGTTCACTTGAGCCGAGTGCAAATTGGACGGTTCTTACAGTATTCCTCGCTCCTAAATTCAGGGATCAGCGAAGATGATGGCGAGGACATTCCGGAGGAGGAAGCCGTGTGCCGGATCTGCATGGTCGAGCTCTCCGAAGGCACTGACACCCTCAAGCTGGAGTGCTCCTGCAAGGGTGAGCTTGCTCTAGCACACAGGGACTGTGCCATGAAGTGGTTCACCATCAAGGGCACTAGGACATGTGAGGTGTGCAAGCAGGATGTTAAGAACCTCCCGGTGACCCTGCTACGTGTTCAGAGCGTGCAGCGCGAGCCGAATCGAGTCGGCAATGGAGGCGGCAGATCAGGATACGATCGGTACAGGTAAACTTGTTAACTATTACTGCTCTCATCGTCAGCATTTCCACTCTTTGTGTGGAAGGAGAACACCTAAGCTAATGCTAGAAAGCGACACAATATATAGTTTATGAATCCCAAATTCAGACCACAAATGTAGAACATGATGACAGCAGGCATTCATTAGGGAAATTACTAAACAAAGTGATCTATAATCTTCTACTTGAACAAGGCGTGCTAGGATACTGCCAAGACTTGATCCTTTTGAAAACAAGATACTATACTACTGCATCATTAGCATCTATAATCTTCATGGGGATAACACCTGTACCACCAGTTTTGGAGGGACGCAATATAATAATTAGGACACAAATAGCTGGTTTCCTGGAGTCTTTTACCTCTATGCCATTAAAAAAGTTGTCACTTACCTGTGTGCCACAAAAAAGTTTCGAGATACCTGTGTGCCATGAGCCTAACTTTTATTTACCCATGTGTCATTCCGTCCACCTTCTGTGAGAACTTAACGGTTTCTTAGCTCTTACACGTGGGACCCACGTATGGAAATGACTATTTTGCCCCTCTTTCATTTACATCTCTATTCTCCTCTCTCCCGTGCCTGGCAGCCGTCCCGACTCCCGTTCTCTTCCCCTGTCGCTCCCAACCCTAGCTCCGTCGCCGCCGCCGGCCAGATCCGACGTCTTCGCATTCGTGCGCTGCTGCGCCCAGGCCGCCCCCCGCTCTCCGCGCCCAAGCCGGCGCGCCTGTGCGGCCAGGGGCCGGCGCGGCCGTGCGGCCGTGCGCCCAGGCCGGCGTGCCCGTGCGCCCAGGAAGGCCGCGCCCAGGTTTCCACATCATTGGTGCACACGCTGACAGCCCTTGCCTCAAGCTCAACTGCTCAAGCCCGTCTCCAAGGTATCAAGCTCCAATTCTTGCTTACTGATTTCAGGGTACCTCATGTCCTGTCTTGCAATATTGATATGATAGCACGTGTCTATGTAACTAGTGGTTTCATAATGTATTGTTCAGGAATAAAAGTATGTTACTGTGAATTAGGTGGTAGCTGATGATACACATTTTGATCAGTTAGTGACAGTACTGACTCACATTATGATTTCTTTTGCAGAATGAAATGCAGAAAATAGTGGGAGAAAATGGCCCAAAGGAGTCATCAGAGAATAAGAACATGAAGCACCATCCATTACTATTGCAGGTATCTTCCGTTTTGGTGTTACAGACCTACAGTTCAACTAAATCATTTAAGAAATAAATACTAAGAGCCTTGGATTCTAAGAAAGTTCCACTTATTCTTTTTTTGTTGTTGTTGCAGTTGATTGCTAAAGAGGCTAACTGTGAACCTGATGAAATATGTGACTTCGAACTGCGAATGGTAGCTCTGTTTGACCATGAGGAAGTTGGGTCTGATTCTGCCCAGGGAGCTGGTTCTCCTGCCATGTTGGATGCTTTGTCAAGAATCACAGGGTCTTTTAACTCTTCAAATTCCAAGGTACTTACTAATGTGTGTTCATCCATTCAGAATTGTCATTCTATATCTCTCCCTACTACAGTACATGCAGTTTTTCACATCAATTTGGTTCCATATTGGTAATAGAAAATGACAATCTGTTTTACTTCTAGTTGCTAGAGAAGGCTATTCAGAGGAGTTTTCTGGTGTCTGCTGACATGGCACATGCTTTACACCCTAATTTGTTTTTCCAGGACAAGCATGAGGAGAACCACCAACCAAAGTTGCATGGAGGACTCGTGATCAAGCATAATGTCAACCAACGTTATGCTACAAATTAAGTGTACACCAAGGAGGGCTCCAGATGAAGTGGCCAACCCATCCAACCTAGCTTATAATACCAGAAGCAAGAAGAAACTTCAACTTGAATAAATTATGTGGAGGAACTACTACTTTTGATGTAATTTAAGACATGTATGGTTTGGTGTGATGAACACTAGTGAACTACTACTTTCTATGTGTGGACCAAGTGTGACGAAACTTATTTGCTTACATGTTGGTGAAATGAACTTGTTGCTATGCAATGGTCATGTCTTGTTTTTCCATGTGATATGTAGTTGTTTGTTGGTATGCAATGGTCAGGCACCTAATTTTCCTTTTTTTAAAAAAATTATGCCCGATTTTTCCTTACTTTTTCCCAACTTTTTCTAAATTTTTCCACATTTTTATCAATTTTTCCCGATTTTTATAAATTTTTATCAAAATTTCCATATTTTTATACAATTTTAAAATGTATTTACACTTTTTATGCTTTTAAAAAATTATTTTCCACGTTTTCTGTTTTTACTCTTTTTAAAAAAATTATTTTCACTTTTTTGAATTTTTTTAATGCATTATTGTACATAAGGGCAAAACTGTCTTTTCACAGCCTCTAACATCTCTGTTAAGTCTCCGTCCATCCAAAATGGCACACGGGTAAACAAAACTTAGTCTCATGACGCACAGGTATCTAGCAACTTTTTTGTGGCACACAGGTAACTGGTAACTTTCTTAATGGCATAGGGGTAAAAGACTCGGTTTCCTACTCTGAGCAAATCAGCATCACACGTGTCGTCAATTTAACATCCGATGTGCGCTGGTTGTATACTAACTCTCACCTGAATTGAAACTCAAAAAACTTGCTCAAACTTGTCGTCAATTTAACATCCGATGTGCGCTGGTTGTTCCTCATGTTCTTTGGCTCAGTATGGGGTAGGAAAAAAAAACTTTTCTACAAATTTCGTCTATGAAGTTAATAGCTATAAGATGCAAAATGGAATGTTTGATACTTGAGCTATCACCATGCCAAATTTTGATGGAAATACATAACCCGAACCAAGACTGCTCTATCCTATTTCCTATCGAATTTCCCTTCACCCAACATCAACTAGCTGGAATTTCCAAAGTACGTTACACTAGATTTCCAGAGATGGGGTAAGAATTGGTCGCACAGTATGAATCATCCCCTTGCTGAGCAAAAAACATGGGCAAAACATCCATTTCAATTCTATGGCCAGGACTTCACCTATACATATCGACATATACAAGATTAAAGATGGGAGCATGCTGTATTCGCTTCTCTAGGGTCCGAATCTACAGGATTACATGCTCAACTCACTTGACATATGCATAAACAAGTGAATTGAAATGGCAAGGGAGGATAAACCTGGGTCATGTTGTCGGCAGTCGGGGTAGGGCTGCAATCATATAATGGCATCGAGGAGGAGCTGAAGTAATTGCCGTCGTCCTGCATTGACGTCGTTGACGCGGTTCTTCGGTGCGACGGAAGTTGTGCCGGCTCGGAGAAGCTCGGCGTTTGGGCCTTCCTGTCGGCGCCGGGTGCTTCATGGCTCAGGGGAGCAGGCAGGCGGGGGCCGGATGGAGGCGCTTCGAAGAGCTGCCGAGGAAGGAAGGTGCCGGGTGCGAGTCGCAGCGTCGGGGACCTGGCGTGGCTGGACGCCGCCGGAATCGACCAAGGCGTCGAGGTCCCGGCGAGGTACAAGAACGCCGGGACGAGGAACTGGTGGTCGGTTGGGAGCCACGAACGTCGAGCGGCGTTTCTTGGATGTCGTGGTAGTCGCGGCCGGCCGGGGAGGGCGCCCGTCGCCGGAGATGCCGCGAGGCGCCCCTGCCAGGCGCGGTGGCGGCATGGTCCGGCTCGGCCCGTCCCGGCCAGGCGCGGCGGCGGCATGGTCCGGCTCGGATCCGGCCATGGCGGGCGAGGTTCTACCGGCGGCGGGCGAGTTCTCCGGCGATGGCGAGGCGGGATGTGGCAGCGGCGATGGCGTTGGCGAGGCGGGGAAAAGGAGGGCGGGCGCGGCGGCGCGGCGTCGCGGGGGAGAGGATGGCGCGGCGGGGCCGCGTCGCAGGGGATGGCGGCGGCGACCTAGCGACAGGAACCGAGGAGAAAGAGGGGAAAAAGAAGCGGGGCCCACGTGTCTGGTGGAAATAGAGGGCCTCCAGATCTAGAGGCCCTGGATCAATATTTGGAGGCCTCCACTAAATGAGGGCTTGTTTAGAGGCCCGACTGGAGTTGTTTTTTTTTAACTTGAGAGACTAAAATAGAGATAGAGGCCCATTTGAGGGCTAGGCTAGAGTTGCTCTTACGCACCTCGGTATGGCCGAAAGACGAAAAGTATAGAGTACTAAATAATAATGAAAAAGTATAGAGTACTAAATAATAATGATGGGGAAATCAAGAGGAAGCGGTGTTGTGCTTACGCACTTCGGTATGCCATATAGAGACATGCATCGGTGATTGTAATGGGCCAAAAAATAAATACTATTATCGTGTTACATGTTATTACCAACTGCAGCATGGATATACATAGAGATTGACACCCATCGCGGTTTTCGTGGAGCACGATGAAAAAACTTATTCACCCAAGAATCAATAATTGGTGGGTTTGGCATTCGTGGTTACTTTCCAAGAATCAAGCTCGTTGCGCACCAAAATAAGAATCAATAATTATTTATGTATCACTAGGTACTTCGACACAGGGTAACGTTTGCTTGTCTAATTTCGATCTGGAGTACGTCCTAATATTTGCCTTGCCTCCGGAGGTTCTAGTGGGGCATCTTTCCGTGGAGTACATGCATGTACTCGATTATTCTATTCATATGTGTCAAAAGACTTAATAAGTTTGCTCAGATTCGACCTCGTCGGGATACAGGAGGCGATGCTGACGCCGACACGCTCCAGCCCAAGGTTGGCGGCGGCGATCGACCAACACGCCCTGGAGAAGGCCAAGAAGCGTGCGGCATGGAGAAACCTGGACACTGAAGGTAACACGCTGCCCTCCTCACCTTTGTTAGATAATGTTGTTTCTGCACAAGTCAGTAAGTTGGGTGTATCTCTAGGCAGTAGCTCCAAACAAGTTTATGATTCGGTCCTAATGTTACAACAATTAGAGCTGCAACCAGAACCTAAAGATTTAGACAGTACTGCTGTTTTATTTTCACATAGTGACCATGATGAAACTGATGCAAATAATGAGGATGACGACCATGACTTTGAAAATCTTACTCTCGGTCACTTATGTGGTGACTTTATGGAGGAGATTATGGATGACGACAGTGATCACCTAAGCTGTGATTTCAAAGCTGTCTTCAAGAGAAACAAGTCAAAATGCTCCTTTAGAAAGAAAGAAATGCTAAGATTAGGGTAGTTAAAAAATACACAAATGGCGCAAAATGAAAGGAGTCTTTTGGAATAGCAGAGGTCTTAGTGACTTGGCTAAATTTAGATTCCTCTCCGATACAAGTAGAGAAGAGAAGCTAGACTTCATTGCTCTACTAGAAACCGGGAAAAAAGATTTTCAGCAAAGCACCTTAAATAATATTTGCACCGGACAAGACTTCCTTTGGCATTGGTCTGAACCTCATGGTCGATCTGGTGGCATACTTCTAGGAATTAATTTGGAAGCCTTGGATATTGGAAGCATTGACGAAGGTGACTTTTATGTCAAATTCCATCTTCGCAACAAAGAGGATGGCTTCCGATGGGTTCTAGTGGCGGTTTATGGGGCCGCCCAAGATGAATTTAAGGAACCATTCTTGGCTGAATTAGTGCAAACTTGTGCTAAAGAAAATTTGCCCCTACTTGTTGGAGGTGATTTCAACATCATTAGAGGCCCACAAGAAAAGAATAATGATCGATACAATGATAGATGGCCATTCCTTTTCAATGCAGTCATAGACAGCTTGGATCTCAGGGAATTAGAGCTATCAAATCGAAAATTTACATGGGCAAATTCTAGGACTGTACCCACATATGAAACCCTCGATAGAATTTTGGTTACCACTGAATGGGAGGCAAAATATCCATTGGCTACGGTCCGAGCTTTAAATAGAGAAATCTCCGACCATACCCCGCTACTTATGAGTACAGGAAATGGAACCCATACTAACAAGCAGCCACTATTCAAATTTGAACTCGGATGGCTGCTAAGAGAGGGTTTCATGGAGACGGTGGCACAAGTTTGGAACGAGGAAACTAGAGGACAAACACCACTACAAAAATGGCAACATAAAATTCAACGTCTACGCCAATTCCTTAGGGGGTGGGCAAAAAATACAAGTGGCACATACAAAAAGGAAAAAGAGGAGATTATTAAGAATTCCGATGAACTTGATAAAAAGGCCGAAACACAAATGCTTAGTACTCAAGAATTTGACCTAAAACAATGCCTCAAACAACGCTTGGCCCAATTACTAAGGGAGGAAGAAATAAAATGGTATCAACGAGCCAAAACAACTAAGTTGTTGCATGGCGATTGTAATACCAAATACTTCCAACTAGTCGCAAACGGGAAGCATAGGAGGACGAGGATTTTTCAGCTAGAACAAGAAGAGGGTATAATAGAGGGTGATGAGAATCTCAAACGTTTCATCACAAGGTATTATAAGGGCCTCTTTGGAGCATCGGAAAACAACAACTTCAAAATGGTTGAGTCAATTCGAGATGATATACCCCAGGTAACCGAGTTGGAAAATGAAATTCTTACTTCATCCTTTAGGGAGGATGAGATCAAGAAGGCAATTTTCCAAATGGAACATAATAAAGCTCCGGGACCTGACGGCTTTCCAGCTGAATTCTACCAAGCTTTTTGGGGAATCATCAAAGGTGACCTAGTGACGCTTTTTGATCAATTTCATAAGGGACAGCTCCCGTTATATAGCCTCAATTTTGGCATCATCACTCTACTCCCTAAACAAAAAGAGGCCAAACAAATACAACAATTCAGACCCATATGCTTACTAAATGTGAGCTTCAAGATATTTACTAAAGTAATGACAAATCGGATAGCTCTAGTAGCTCAAAAAGTCATTAAACCTTCTCAAACGGCCTTCATGTCCGGCAGGAACATTATGGAGGGAGTAGTGGTCTTACATGAAACCATACACGAGATGCATAGGAAGAAGCTAGATGGCATCATTTTAAAGCTTGACTTTGAAAAGGCATATGACAAGGTTAATTGGCATTTTCTCCAACAAACGTTGCGGATGAAAGGCTTTTCACCTATATGGTGTAATTGGATTGACCAAATTGTCAAAGGTGGAAGTGTGGCCATAAAAGTCAATGATGACATTGGACACTATTTCCAAACTAAGAAAGGACTTAGACAAGGGGATCCTCTGTCTCCACTCCTTTTCAACTTAGTTGCCGACATGTTGGCCCTACTTATTGAGAGAGCGAAAAACAATGGAGATTTCAATGGCATCATACCCCATCTGGTAGATGGAGGCCTCTCAATCCTCCAATATGCCGATGACACCATACTCTTCATGGAACATAATCTCGATGAGGCCAAAAATCTTAAACTAGTGTTAAGTACTTTTGAGCAATTATCCGGACTTAAAATAAATTTCCATAAGAGTGAATTGTACTGCTACGGGAAGGCAAAGGAGTGTGAGCAAGAGTATGCACATATCCTTGGATGCAACACGGGGTCCACCCCATTCAAATACCTGGGGATTCCTATGCACCATAGGAAGCTATCAAATAGTGATTGGGTGATAATTGAGGAAAAATTTCAGAAAAAACTTAGTAGTTGGAAAGGTAAATTACTCTCGGTAGGAGGCAGACTAGTTTTAATAAACTCAGTCCTCACAAGCCTAGCTATGTATATGCTCTCTTTTTTTGAGGTTCCTAAAGGAGTTCTCAAAAAATTGGACTACTATCGCTCGAGGTTTTATTGGCAATGCGATGAACACAAGAAAAAATATAGGCTCACTAAGTGGAGCATCTTGTGTACACCGAAAGATTGTGGAGGTTTAGGTATCCAAAACCTGAAAATTCAAAATGATTGCCTTTTAAGCAAGTGGCTGTTCAAACTAATTAACGAGGAAGGGATTTGGCAAACCCTCCTACGGAGGAAATATTTGTCAAATAAAACTTTAACCCAAGTCAAAAAACAGCCGGGCGACTCTCACTTTTGGTCGGGACTTATGAAAATAAAAGACAAATTCCTACAATGTGGATACTTCGAAATTCGTAGTGGAACGGAAATCAGATTCTGGGAGGACACATGGGTGGGTAATACACCCCTGAAATTAGCATATCCAAACCTTTTCCATATAGTGAGGAAAAAATCAGCAACGGTAGCCGAGGTGTTAAGCACTTCCCCGTTGAATGTATCCTTCCGAAGAGCTCTAACTGGACACCAGTTAGAAGCATGGTACAGCCTAGTAGCGAAAGTTGTAACAACCAATCTAACTAGTGCTGCAGATATCTTCATTTGGGACTTGCATAAGAGTGGTGTCTTGTCGACACGCTCCATGTATATGGCCATCATCAAAAACGGTATTATTCCTCGAAAATGTCCAATTTGGAATCTCAAGGTACCACTCAAGATTAAAATCTTCTTATGGTACATAAAAAAGGGAGTTACCCTCACTAAAGATAATTTGGCCAAAAGGAATTGGAAAGGAAACTTAAAATGTTGTTCATGCAGCTCATTAGAAACGATAGAACATCTGTTCATAGAATGTCACTTCACCCGATCCATTTGGAACACAATACATATCACGTTTGGCATTCAACCTCCATCTAGCATCTCAAACATGTTTGGTCCTTGGCTAAATGGTATTAGATCAGCGCTTGGTGACCAAGTTTGTGTGGGTTTGACAGCTATATGTTGGGCTATATGGTTGAATAGAAATGATATGGTATTCAATCGTTCTAAACCTAACACTTTCTTGCAGGTAATCTTCAGGGCTACATATTGGACTCGCACATGGTCGCTGCTGCTTAAAGACGAAGAAGCAAGAACAAGTTTGAAGAATGCGTGCCGTCTCTTGGAAACGGTCGTCATGCAAGTGTTTGCTAATTTTGGTTGGAAGTTCTCGAATAGAATTATGGCCTAGATGTCTAGTTTTGTTCGAGCCTTTTCTTTATCTCCCCTTTGCATTCTATGGAGTGATTTGTGAGCCTAAGAGCTCCCCTTTTTTGTAATGAACCGCTGCGTACACCATCCTTGATGGTGTAGAGGCCGGGACCTTTTGTTCCATTATCTAAAAAAAAAGCAAGAATAATCCAAACACACAGTTTCAAAGAAATGATGTAATATCTCAGTGACACATATCATTGCGTCCTCTATTGGACCAAAAGTCCATAGGGGTACTTCACTTGAGATAAAGATAACTGAAACCAAAATTATTATCCTCAACTGGTGGGGTTTCTCTTACAACATCACTCCTACACCTTATTATTACACAAAATTATTATCCTTCTACCACTCATGTACCATGGTTTCTAGCCGCACTGGCATGCCCATGCTTTTAGCCTTCCTTGTCATCCTAACCATGTCATACACAAATAATGAATCGATCCAGATCTGATGGATATGAATAAATGTAAGGTACATATGGAAAGTCGAAGAACAACATTTCTTTGAATATGAATAAATGTACCTTGTCGACGACTGCAGCAGCAGAGCTGCATTCTCCAGAGTTGTTGCTGCCACTGGGCCTCATCACAGGACAGGGTGCGAGGCCGGCTCCAGCTAGCCTGTACTCTTGCATCACCCATTAAGTATTCTCACCTATGCCTGATTTCCCATGGTAGAACACTAGTGTTCTTTTCAACCCAATCATGAGAGGATCTCCACCACTACCCGAGTGCGCAGGTAATGGCTACGATGTCCTCGTCAGTGGGTGTAAACTTGAACCCTGGCTCATGTGCGATTGAGGCTGCACTGGCTATTGGTAGGGACAAAGCCATAGGGAGACTAGTGGGGCTCTAGTCTAGAGATAGTAAGCTTGTTTATGATTTGTTGATGGTGATAGTGGTGAGGGAATGAGACATTTATAGGGGCAGGAGCTTTCAGCCTATTACCTTGCGTGAAGTTAACTCTAATTCAACTTGTTCCGTCACTACTGCAGAAACCGTTAACCTAAGCGGCGCGAAAACCTCATCCGCGCCGCTGCCGGCGTCGCTTCCCTTTTGTCGATGCCAATAAGGGGGGTCATCCTAAGCGGTTATTTAATCGCTTCCAATGACTTCTTAAACGCGCCGGCGTGCTGCGCACCGCTTAGAATGACTTCTTATTCAAATTGGTTTGTTTAGCGCCTGGAGCGTTTGACTACCTATACTAACTGGTTCGTTAAGCGCCGCGTAGTTTTATTAACCTATTGCTACCGGTTTAATTAACGCTGGTTTGGATGATGGCACGCACGTTTAAAAAAAATCGCGTTCGTTTCAGTCATTTGATCTGGAATGAATACTAGCTAGTTATATATAGATCGTTATGAACAAATTGCACACACAATAGATTCACATTCAACAGAATGTGAACGTGTACGTGCTAGACGTTCACAACAAACACAGAATCTAGCTGGGTACCCATTCAAGATCAATATAATTCAGTTCATCACTTAACAGTTCATAACTAGATCGAGACTTCATCATGAGTTCACTAGGTAGCACTTTGACTTAATCACTAGAGAATCTAATTTACATATACATCACTAGGTAGTGCAGATATAACACAAATTAATCACGCAAATTGAACAGGCAGTTCATCTCACATAACTAGCTAGCGGTAAGCATAATTAAGGAACGACAGTGCCTAGCTAAATGGACCAAAATGGGCAATTCGTTCATGACGACAAAAGAATGTAATCCCACAGCGCTTACATTGCCGGAATACACCGCTATTGTAGTGGTGGAGCTCATCCTGGCGCCACCGTCGCTGCTACCATCCCGACGAAGGTCATGGTCGAAGGGGAGGCAGCGGCGCCTGGTGGAGAGGTCGCGGACCAGATCCGCGACAGCACGGGCCAGATCCGCAGCCAAGGTTGCCTTCGCGGCTGCGGATCTAGCCCGTGCCTCTAGCACGGCTTGCCGCTGCACGACGGAGGCGACCCGATCCGTGGCGGCGAGGGCGGCGGAGGCCACTGCTTTCCCCGACTTCGCCGCAGGTCCGGTCAAGGCGGCCGCGGATTCGGTGGCGGCAGCGGCAAAGGAGCGGAGGAAGGCCTACCGTGCCGCCAAGGCCACCGCAGCGCGAGCGACGAAGTCGGCGACGCGGCTTACTGCGGCCGCTTGAGCTGCCGCAGTCTTGGCCCTTGCGTCGAGGGTGGACGCCATGTGTCGGGGGGCAATATCAGGGCCCCTCAAAGCAAAGGATTAAACCCAACGATAAAGCTAAAGACAGGAGGGGTAGGCCCAGCCCACGAGGAAGGAAGAATCCAACCAAAACTGTGCAGCCGGCCCAGCATGATCCAAGACTAAAGGCCCATAACAGAGAAGGCGTCCGCCTCGCCTGACCCCCAAAGAGAAGGAAGAAAGCTCCCGGGTCGGGGCTGTCTGCCTCGCCCGACCCCAAGGTCGGGAGGATGAAAACAGGACGGAGGCACGGCCGCCTCGCCCGACCCGGAGGGGAATCTTTCAACTGTATCTCACCAGGAGCCTGTGGGTGCCCAGAAGACCAGAACGAACCGGGATTCACCAAAAGGCGCGCTAAGGACTGGCGCACTGTACCAAAACCATCATGAGGCCATAGAAACTAAGCCAACTTGGCCGCCACGATAAGCCAGTCGTAACAGAGGCATGGGCGCGTAACGGACAGACCTGCCATTCTGACCACATGGTAGTGAGACGGGGACACCGCCCGTAAATATACAACGCTTGGTCAAGGGGCCAAAGACCAGAGACCAGCAGGCACCCGTAGAAGACCAGCGGATATTAGCAGGCAGCCTCCGAGAGTCCCTCTCTCTGTCTAGGAGGTAAAGAGGGGCCGGCCTGCACCCCATCCACCGCTGCCCCCTCTTACGGTATGGGCGGACGGCGGACTTACGGACAGAGATGACAGAGGATGACAGAAGGACGGCGGCGCGCGCTGACGATGGACTGAAGCACGCATAACCCGATAGATTAGACACCAGGTTAGGCTTAGGCTAGTTTTACTTTAAACCCCTTGGGGGTTTTGCCCCTTTTTCATCCGACCCCCTGTAACCAAGCCTCCCTTTCAAGTATAAAAGGGAGGCTAGAACCGACGGATCAACAGACGAACACTTCGCATGAACCACTCACGTACTCCTCAGAGGCTTGAGAGCTCTCCTCTACCTCGCCCGTTTGTAATCGCTACTACGAACACCAGAGCAAGCAACGCGAGCAGACCACCCCACTGGACGTAGGGCAAATCGCCTGAACCAGTATACATCCTTGTGCTTGACTCGCTAACCATCAGGATCCCCACGCGCATGTTGGCACTCCTTAGCGTCACGTTTTTAGCAACGCTCAAGAGCGCGAAGATATATGTCGTTGTATGCAAAATGGATTCTGCAAGCGCACAGAATATATCTCGTTGTAGCACTTCACCTCGGGAGTTATCCCACGGTATCGTATTTATATTTTCGCAGGGAAGCAGATGGTTAAAGTGTATTGAAGAATGATATGATAAATCTTGCCAGAAATATCAACCCAAAAACTCAAGGGTACAAACTCTAGGTTTGATGGATAATGGTCAATGAATGACCGGATAGAAGGTCTAAAAGACCAGTGACACACAGAAGCTCCTAAGTCTATAGAAAAGGAAAGATGTTGGGAGAGACCAGACTTAGATACTTCCTAACTCAGAGCAAAAGACACTCTAGCCTTAGCCTAGACTCTAGCTTAGATTCCGGGAACAGAGCTCGCTTCGATGGCTAGAACGGGAGAACCTTAGAACGGGGTGAGAGAGGGGGTTCTCCGGGCTCAGCACTACTGTTATGAATACACCCGAACGTGGTGGACTACGAAGGACGGACAGGGCTGTCACCACCTGTCACCTACCACTGCAGTTCCGTGGAGTGCAACACACTTCCTAGTTAATCAACAAGCTAGACACCACGTCTGCACTCGAAGATTAAGATTTCTCTTGAGGCCTGTCAAGAGAAATCCCCATCTTCCCTAAGGCGTCTTACGGCCCGGTCAAAGCGAGCAAACCCGCGAGATAAAACCCAGTAGAGCTAAAACTAAACTCTACACTAAAACTAAAGGGAGAAAAAACTTAACTCTAAAAAGAGCTAAGAACTTTACTCTAAGAAAAGAGCAAGAAATAAATATGAAAGATAACTTAAGCTCTGAATAAGATAGTATTGTTATGATAAACTCTTCAAAAAGAAGAAAAGGATACAAGAGCTTTACCAGAACTCTGAAGACTCCGAAGATCCGAGCGAAGCTCGACTCGACTCTACTCCCAACTCTAAAACTAATCTAAAAAATGGAAAAGATACAAGAGCTCCCTTCAAGTAAAGACTTGAGAAGTGTGGTGTGAGTCTTGGGGTGAAGAGGAGGTGGCCTTTTATAGCCTCCCAAGGTCGGTAGCCAGCTTAACCGTCACGCCACCGGCCTGCTTAACCTCCACGCTGAAGTTGGTCGCAGTGCGGAGGCAGCAGCAGGCCGGCCGGCCTGGTGTAGGCTGATCGGCCTACACCTGGCGCCCCTGGCCACCGCCTTCAGTCGTGGACGCTCCTGATTGCTTCCTGAGGTCGGTAACGGTCGCGTTCAGTAGAGGTTGTCCAAGAATCCGAGGTCGGTGGGCCCTTCAATCCATGTGTTTCCCATCTAAGCCTTTCGGGTCCTTGGATCAAACCGATGTTGATTGCACGGTGCTTGACCATCCTGGCTGTTTGCTTTAGCTCCTGGATCAGTGACATGGCCAGACCTGGCCAGGGGAGGCCGGTCGGCCTGGGCTAGGCCGGCCGGCCTGGCTCTGCGCCAGGTTTGGCCCTTGTTTCAGTTTCATCCTGCAACCACAACTCATCCAAAACTTATGGAATTTGTTAGTATAAACACATTTATGCATGGAACATGGTATGATCATCCTCATTTCACCGAATGGTTGATGGTCAAAACTAGGTTGTAATGGCCGTCAATACGCCCCCAAGCTTAGACTCTTCATCATCCTCGAGCAAGGCTAAACTCTAGGTTCGGTGGGTCAGGAGTTGCTTCAATGTGTATACTCTCTAAGTATCTTGTACTTAAGCCAAAACTCAACAAATCATTTGAATAAGTTGGCATAAAAGAGATCTCATACCATGATTCAACGTGGAGCTGCACAGTTCACGTCTTGGGCTGTTGAGAGCCTGAACGGTCATTTTCAAAGTATTTCCTGTAACTTTTCAGGTTCCATCTCGGAGATATGAATTTTTTTCAAAAAGATGGTTAAATCATTTCCCGATGGTACTCTCGAGTCACTCAAGGTGTTTAAACCTCACTTATAGTCGGATTGACCAACTTTTCCCTACACTAAAGCTGAAGTGGAGTTGTAGGTAGGGTAAGAGTGGCATACCTTGGTTACTTCTGTTGTCGAGTCGAAAAGTGGTTCGCGAGCGATGACACTCGTCAAATTCCAGTCTTTGGAATTCATGGGTTCAAGTGGAGAGGGAGAAGGTGTGATGCTCAAAGGTCTTGGGACTCCTTATTTTCTCTCTCTCATATTTTGAGATGTGTCTCTCTTCTTCTTTCTTCTCTCTTTTTTTCGAATGGAGCATTGTCTCCAACTCTCTTTTTTTCGAATACATCTCTTCTCTTACTTTGGTAACAGAGAGGAATTCAACTTTGTATGGAGTAATTGAGGACCTTTGGGGTGAGCTTTGTGATGAGGTGAGTATATGTCATCGACGGTGGACGTCAACCCCGGAGCGGGACTTTGACTAGTCGGACATTTTGAGGCTGAGGTGGATGGGAAGACCGGTAAATGACAAGTGCCTTCTGCAAGCGGACTTCACCATTCGACAAGACTCAAAGCAACTCAAGATAGCATATGGTAGTTCATAAGATGTATAACTGTTTAGGCTCTGGATATGACATTTAAACCATCGGGGAAGATTCACCAAGTAATATTTTATAAAAACTTCCGAGAGGTTCCTTACTAGGCATGCAGTTATATCTCGAAACAAACCATATCAAAACTCACAATAACTTAAACAATGAACAAGTGCTCTCCTTCCACAGATAAACATGGTGGATCCTTAAATGCCAACGAACTCAAATACTTGGAAAGTAAGGGATTAAGCATGAGGCACTTAAAGGGCATAAACAGAGCAACTATTTATCATTCCAAGGTTATCAACCATATTCCATACATAAGGAGCTTTTTATTCAACATTGTTTTTGTTTGTTTTTTAAAATATATTTAATAATAATATATTATTATTATTATTATTTTATCATAGCAAGGCAAGGCAAGGCAAGCCAAGGCGCTTTCGAACATACCTGAGACTCCCCCAAGCTTCGCTGAAGCTCACTGGTAGTACTGGTTGGGGTCGTAGTGCATGTAGTCGAAGAAGCCGTGCATGTCGATCTGGAGGGATGTGGTCATCCCCCAGTTCTGCTGGGTGAGGTCAGTGTTGTGTGCGACTTCATCTCTGAGCTGCTGCTGCTGCAGAGTCACCGTCTCCAACCTGGTACTAAGATCAGCGATCCCCGGGAGATCGGGTTTTCGTAGTCATACCTGGCGGAGGCAGATGGTCCGACCTGTGGGCCGTATCCTGCCGTCCCTTGATGGTAGTCGAACGCCTCCTCGAAACTCATATGGGCAGTGGGGTTCTCGAGCTGCTGCTGCTGGTAGTGGTACTCGGGCTGCTGCTGGTAGTGGTACTCGGGCTGCTGCTGCTGGTAGTGGTACTCGGGCTGCTGCTTGAAGGACCGATTAGGCGACCAGAGAGGGGGGAGTGAATGGGAGCCGATAAAAATTCTCTCACGAATCCGGCTACTCCCAACTCAACTCCAAAGCCTACCAACCGATCTTGCCAAGATCACGTAGCTACTGTGAGGCTACTGACCCTAGGAACAAGATCAACGCAGCGGAACACGAATCGAACAAATCCAACAAGAATCGAACGAAAACCACACGAATCAGCAACTCTCAGCCAGGGGCGGTCGCACCTCTCTCCAGGGGCGGTTGCACCGCCCTTGCCTGGCCCTTCAGCCAGGGGCGGTCACACCGGTATCCGAGGGCGGTCGCACCGGTCTTGCCAGACAGCACGGGAAAAAAGCCAACTCGAGAACGGATCTCCCAAACGGCTTGGAGTCTTGAGGCGAAACTTTGGGTAGATGATATACACCTCAAGGAGAGGCTATGCCCAAAAATCTCGGCCTCTAACTCCCTAGAACTCCAGGAATTTCAAATCTAGCGAAGAACACACCCTCCACGAGTTCATCCCGAAAACTTCAAATCTAAACCGATTCCCGGCGTTTGGGGGCAAGGGATCACCAAGAAAAGAGGCACAAGGCACTCATGCAATATTCCCCCAAAGAAATCCGAGAGAAAACGGGCTAGAAAGTGAAGAACGAAAATCCCCCAAAAATGGCTCCGAAAATACCTCCGAAAATGGGAAAAAGAAAAGGAGCTCGGGAATTCAAATCATGGCACAAACATAAGGAGATTAAGCTCAATCAAACAACCATGAATTCACCTATACAAACTATGAATGATTCAAAATAGTTCTAGGTGGAGAGGATGAAAGGGAAGGGAAACTAAACAAGCCAAATGAAAATAACTAAAGAGATGACAGCCACCACCCCTAGGGGGTCTATTATATAGTCCAAATGGTGGTGCTCTAAAGACTAAACTACCCCTAAGCGATACATACCCCTTAGGGGCGAATATGACATTTTCCGTGAAGATTTTTCCGACTGGGACACCTTCCACCGCAAGCTAGCTTCCTCCGACGCAAGCCTTGCGATCACGCCGCGTGTCCTCCGGATCGAAGCTCCTCGACGCTCACGGGCGACCTGCCCAGGTAGGACCGGTCACACCGCCCTTGGGGGGCGGTTGGACCGCCCCTTGCTGGCAGGCCAGGCCGTCGCTACGTCGAGTCCTCGGCCTTGGCTTTGAGGCCCAAACCAAGGGAAACCGTCCACCGATGATTTTGCGGCCAAATCACCAGAACCCCGCTGTACAAGCTTCGGTCGTTAGCCGCCACCTTGCACCGGCTTCATGTCCGCGTACGAGCTTCGGTTGTGAGCCACTACCTCGCACCGGAACCACGTCCCCTTGCTCGTTCTTGCCAGCATGTGAACCGCACTTGATCCATCCGGCCACCGGGTCCCTCGAACCAAGCCTACTTGTCTCTCCGCTCCTCGGAGGCCGCCAGGGCTAAGACCTTTCGCGCCTGTTCTTCACCTGCACCAATGCAATCAAGCCGCATTCTACACCTGCAATACTTTGAGCCAAGGGAAATGTCAATCCACACCACGTTGTCAATCACTCATCACACCAGGAAGCGACCATCCACCGGTCCTCGGACACACCGGGTCCTCACTGCTGCTGGTGGTACTCGGGCTGAGGTGCGGTAGAAGTTCCGGCTTCACTGTCGTGCCTGGTTCGCCTGCCACGGGTCACAGGGCCTGCAACACTGCGGCGAGCGGGCTCTTTCCTTCTGAGCTGCATGGTTAGACTTTTCGCCGATCTCAACGACAAAGCCGGGCATGGAAGCTCGACTTCGTTGAGGAAACCAGGATAACACATGAACAGAGTATGGCCAGGGCCCTCGCGTAACAAGTGACCCTGGATAATATGGTCTATACCAATGCAAGACTGATACTCTTGTGTAGCGGGAAGGAAAGTGACTTGAGCGCCCTGCAAAGCACCAACGTGGGTGGCAATGCGGGTGACTAGCGAGGTTATGTCAATCGTGGCTCGGCCAGTGACTAACCTCTGCCAATCATCAAGCATGCTCATGACAAGCGAGAAAGGCACTCCAAATCAGGCAAAAGGCAAAGACGCAAATTAGCTCGTGGGTGAACCACCATAGCGATCAATTTCGCCAGAAAGCGAAGAGTGGGGTTATGGATGGCTGTGATGCTATTTTTCCCAGAGGACGGCTCACTTGTGATGCTATCCCACCATGCGGCACGGTTGTACCGGTGGTTAGTCACCAAAAGGTCAGCGTCAATGATGCATCTCTTGTTGAAACCAAGAGCCTCACTGAGCTGTTTCGGGGTCAAGGTAAAATCCTCGTTGAAAACCCGAAAGCAAATGTTCGTCTCGTTGGGAAGAACTTCAATTTTTAAGCTCATCAAAAACTCCATGGTAAGAAAGTGTGAACCTGTTTCCGAGACGGGGTAGAAGTTTTGCCATCCGGCATTGTTGAAAGCCCGTTCCATATCTCCTCCGAGACCGGTTCTGATCAGCAGCATGGGGTCGAAGTACTTGGCATGTGTGTAGTCGCGAGTCTGGAGCTTGGCAAGCACCGTTCTCTCTTCCTCGGACCGAGCGATGATGTGCTCAATCCGGGTCATGATCCGGATGCGGAGCCTGTTCCGGGGCACTTCTTGCCTCTCCTCCTCCTGGGACTCTGTGTCTTGTTGAGCAGAGTCAACAGACATAGTGTCTCGGGAGGCAGACAATTCCCTGAGAGCGGCGGGAGCTTGAAGAGCTGAGCTTGGTTACGACTCCACGTGCCTTCTGACGCACCCTTGACCACATGATTCCTGCAAAAGGTTAGTCTAACAATACCCGAAGGAAATCTGGGGTTAGGCAGTCAGAAGTTAGGCGTTCTTGCGGGAGATTAATCACCACAACTTGGTTAATCGTTCTTGTGGGGTAAGAGCCACCACAAACGTTCTCCTTTTACCGGCGGGGGTTCGTTCTCACAAGATTTCAAGGATGGATTTTAGTAGAATTTTCTTGTCGTTCAAACTCTAACCTTGGTTAGAGATTTTCGAAATTTAGCACGAGGGAGAAGTGAAGTGGTCAGGATGCTTGCATACCTGTGCTGGGGCGATCTTCTCAAGAGCTGAGCACCGGCTTTTATAGAGGCGAGACAGGGGGAGGCCGGCCAGCCTGAGGCAGGCCGATCAGCCTGCACATGGTGCCGGTCGTGCCCATCCTGTTGTCGGTGGTCACGCTGCTATTCTTGGTGCTGTTGCTAGGTGAAGACGTGAAAGCAACGGTGGAGAGAGGCCGGCCGACCTGGGTGGAGCCGAGCGGCCTGGGTTGCTGCCTAGTTTTCTCCATCTCTCTCGTGTCATGCCCATGCATGATTGCTCGCTACTTGCTGCTGTGGTCTAGCCATAGAAAAATGAAAGGTGGGGCCGACCGGCCTAGGTGGGGCCGGTCGGCCTGGAATTTGGCCGGAAATTTTTTTATATATGCTAAGTGATGCATAATTAAAATATGAATGCAAGTTTCGAAAATTAAACATGCTGATTTGAAGGAAAGATTTAGAAAAGGAAACCTATTCTATATGCAATGCATGGATACGTACCATATACCTTATGGCGAGGGCTCGAGTTTTACGTCCTGAGCGGAACTCTCCGATTCTTCGTTCAGGGCCTGCTTTCACCTGCCATTCCTTTCGGGTTGGACGGGGCTTGGTTTCAACTTCCTTGTCGCGCTTTGCTTGCTCTTCCAGTGCTTCGGCTCTTGATATCCTTCGTCGCGCATGATAGCGGTCATGCCTTTTCTTTTCTTTGGCGGCGAGGGCTTCCACCATCTTCATGAGTGTTTCTATGGTTGGCATCCTGGGATTTCTGGGTGTGATTTCTCTGACCATATTGACTTGTTCAGGGGTCTCCTTGGGACGAAAGGAGAAATTCTCGGTTTCTCCATTGATCCTGAGTTGAATAGGTCCCTTTTCCCACATCGATGTTTGCATTCGCGGTACTCAAGAATGGTCTCCCAAGAATGAGAGAATTCTTGGCTTCAGCTTCCATGTCAAGGACGATGAAATCCACAGGGACGAAGAAATCCCTGATCTTGACTGGGACATTTTCAGCGACTTCGTGTGGGTAGCGGATCGATTGATCCGCTAGCTGCAAACACATGGGTGTAGAGACAAGCGAAATATGCTTAAGGTGGTCAAAAACTACCTTTGGCATTACGCTGACGCTCGCCCCCAAGTCATAGGGCATTGTCGAAATCATGGCCTCCAATTGGGCATGAGATTGTGGGGCAACTAGGATCTTTCTTCTTCTTGAGGCGGGGACCAAGTATGGCAGAGCTGCATTCCTCAGTTAGCTGTACCGTCTCCCTTGTGGGTAGAGTCCTCTTGTTGCTAAGTATGTCTTTGATATACTTGGCATACGTCGGGACCTGCAAAGAATCAAGAAGTGGTATATTGATGTATACCTTCTTGATTACCTCGACGAACTTGTCAAATTGTTCGTCGGCCACTGGTCTTCTCCTCTGTTTGGGGAACGGGACAAAAGTTGGATCACAGTTTTCGCTAGAGGCCTTCGGTGCCTCGTTCCCCTCCTTCGAGACAGGGATGGATTCCTCGTCGTCTTCCTCTTCGACGGATGGCTCGGTGTTGCTAGCTTCCTTTTGTTGGGTACCTGCATCTTGGGGGTTGTGTGGATCCCGCGTGGACTTACCAGCCCGCTGTGGTTACCGCACTAACATTTTCCTTAAAAGGGACCTCCGGTTGCCCGGGTAACTTCCCCGCATTTGGGTTAGGACAAGATGCGGCCAGCTGAGCTACTTGAGTTTCAATCATCTTATTGAAACTCAGCTGGTTCTTAACAACAGAATTGAAAACTTCGATCTGGGAGGCCATCGACTCCATAACTTTATCATTAGCAAGAAATTTCTTGCTAATGCTATCGTTAATTTGTTTTTAGACATACCAGATATCTTTTAACGACGGTTGAAAACCATTGTTAGAGTTATTACCTTGCTGTTGGCCGAAGGGAAAGTTGGGCTTGGAATTCCAACCTTGCTGAGGACGGAAGCCTGAATTGTTGTTGGTTCCAATGAAGCAGGCTTCCTCTTGTATCATCGGGCAGCTGGTACCCAAGTGTCATGTTTCTCCACATGTTTCACATGTGATTTGGTCTTCCACAATCTGACTCATCTCCTTTCCGGGAGATTCAATCTTCTTCAAGAGAAGGTCCATCTTAGCGGTCAGCATGTCGACGGAGTCAATCTGGTGTACTCCCTTGGTGTGGGGAGCTTGTCTCTCTCCCACCCAACTTTGGTGAGAGGATATTTTCTCAATTAGTGCCTTCGCAGCGTCTACATCTAGCGAGAGGAAAGCTCCTCCCGCAGCTGCATCCAAGTGCTCTTGCGATCGGCAGCTCAGGCTGTGGAAGAAGTTTTGAGTGATCAACCAATCTTCCACACCATGGTGGGGGCAGGCTGCAATGTACTCTTGCAGTCGCTCCCAAGCTTCTGGGACTGACTCTCCGTCTAGCTGCTGAAAGCTAGTGATTTTTCCTCGGAGGGAGTTGGTCTTGCCCACCGGAAAATACTTGGTCAGAAATGCGTCGGCGCATGTCTGCCAGCGTCCTTCAAAGGATGCTTTGTTGGTATAGAATCACTCCTTGGCTTTCCCAAGTAAATAAAATGGGAAGAGCTGTTGGCGGATGTTGTTGATCGGTGTGCCATTGGGGTTGATAGTGCTACACACCTCCAGAAAATTCCGAAGGTGAGCGTTGGCATCCTCAATTGCCTTTCCGCAGAAAGGACTGGCCTGGACCATGTTGACTAGGCCAGACCTCAGCTCGAATCCCCCTTCCTGTGCATTCGACAGTCCCGAAAGTTGCTGACTGACGGGGCTGAGAACTCACGGAGTGTCTTCTTCGGCTGAGCCATCTCTGGTGATTCTAGGGCCGAAGAATATGATGAACCTGTGTCTAGTTCGGACTCGGAGTCGGATGACTGACTCGAGAATGTTGCTTGAGCTGAGTGAAATCTGAGGAGTTACGACTCTTTTGCGCACTACTCTTCCAATGCGTTCTGGATTTGGATCAAGTTTGACGGTAGGTTGAAACCAGTCATGCACTACCCTGCAAACACATCAAAAATAGACGAATGTTGTAGTGGTGAGGTCACTAGGGTTAGTGGTTTGGTAAATCTATAAAGATTATCAAATAATTCAACAAAAACTTTAGCCAATTGCTTCCCCGGCAACCCATAAATGCTTGTTGGCACTCCTTAGCGTCACGTTTTTAGCAACGCTCAAGAGCGCGATGATATATGTCGTTGTATGCAAAATGGATTCTGCAAGCGCACAGAATATATCTCGTTGTAGCACTTCATCTCGGGAGTATCCCAGGGTATCGTATTTATATTTCCGCAGGGAAGCAGATGGTTAAAGTGTATTGAAGAATGATATGATAAATCTTGCCAGAAATATCAACCCAAAAACCCAAGGGTACAAACTCTAGGTTTGAGGGATAATGGTCAAATGAATGACCGGATAGAAGGTCTAAAAGACCAGCGACACACAAGCTCCTATGTCTATAGAAAAGGAAAGATGTTGGGAGAGACCGGACTTAGATACTTCCTAACTCAGAGCAAAAGACACTCTAGCCTTAGCCTAGACTCTAGCTTAGATACCGGGAACAGAGCTCGATTCGACGGCTAGAACGGGAGAACCTTAGAACGGGGTGAGAGAGGGGGTTCTCCGGGCTCAACACTACTGTTATGAATACGCCCGAACGTGACGGACTACGAAGGACGGACAGGACTGTCACCACCTGCCGCCTACCACTGCAGTTCCGTGGAGTGCAACACACTTCCTAGTTAATCAACAAGCTAGACACCATGTCTACACTCGAAGATTAAGATTTCTCTTGAGGCCTGTCAAGAGAAATCCCCATCTTCCCTAAGGCGTCTTACGGCCCGGTCAAGGCGAGCAAACCCGCGAGATAAAACCCGGTAGAGCTAAAACTAAACTCTACACTAAAACTAAAGGGAGACAAAACTTAACTCTAAAAAGAGCTAAGAACTTTACTCTAAGAAAAGAGCAAGAAATAAATATGAAAGATAACTTAAGCTCTGAATAAGATAGTATTGTTATGATAAACTCTTCAAAAAGAAGAAAAGGATACAAGAGCTTTACCAGAACTCCGAAGACTCCGAAGATCCGAGCGAAGCTCGACTCGACTCTACTCCCAACTCTAATCCTAATCTAAGAAATGGAAAAGATACAAGAGCTCCCTTCAAGTAAAGACTTGAGAAGTGTGGTGTGTGTCTTGGGGTGAAGAGGAGGTGGCCTTTTATAGGCCTCCCAAGGTCGGTAGCCAGCTTAACCGTCACGCCACCGGCCTGCTTAACCTCCACGTTGAAGTTGGTCACGTGAGGAGGCAGCAGCAGGCCGGTAACGGTTGCGTTCGTCGTGGACGCTCCTGATTGCTTCCTGAGGTCGGTAACGGTTGTGTTCAGTTGAGGTTGTCCAAGAATCCGAGGTTGGTGGGCCCTTCAATCCATGTGTTTCCCATCTAAGCCTTTCGGGTCCTTGGATCAAACCGACGTTGATTGCATGGTGCTTGATCATCCTGGGTGTTTGCTTGAGCTCCTGGATCAGTGACGTGGCCAGACCTGGCCAAGGGAGGCTGGTCGGCCTAGGCTAGGCCGGCCGGCCTGGCTCTGCGGCAGGTTTGGCCCTTGTTTCACCTGTTTCATCCTGCAACCATAACTCATCCAAAACTTATGGAATCTGTTAGTATAAACACATTTATGCATGGAACATGGTATGATCATCCTCATTTCACCGAATTGTTGACGATCAAAAA
>CM027120.1:27155819-27409592 GCA_015476505.1 Urochloa ruziziensis | reverse complement strand
TGCGTTCCCTGTTCATGATGCGTGCTCCCTGTGCTCCTGGTTTTGAGGGCTTGCGTTGTGCGACATCATCAGATGCAATAGGCCGAGCACCCATTTGAGGGTCCCTCATACTCGTTCGAGAGGTTCCCGTACCGGAGTTGGTGGAACAGGGGGGCGTGACAGCACAGGCCTGTCACGCTGCATGGGTCTGTGCGCAGCGTCGAGGATGACCGCACGGAGTCAGGAGTTAGGTGGAGATGACCGGGGATGGGCGAAGGATACGTCGCTTGACTTCCGCGTCCAAAGCCGTACAGAGCCATTAAATGTCTTTGTCCATGGGCAGGCGAACCGTCAGCGGGCCCCACGAGCATGGGAGAGACCTCGAGCGAGGCGGAGACGGGCTTCGAGGGCGGCCTCCGGGCCTCGAGCGAGGCGGAGTTCCGATTCACTCGAGGGGTGCTGGGCACCCTCGAGCCTGACAGAGGTTCGGTGCTGCCTTTGCTTAACTCTCGCTGAGTTTATTAGTTCCTGTGGCTTAGTCGGTAATTATCGTCGTCTTAAGGCCCCCCTTAGGATTGGCACCGACACAGCTAGAGCTCATCTCCTCCACCATGGCCGTGAATGACGGCCCTCCTTCTGGCAGCAGCTCATCCAGTGCTTCACATTGCGATGGGGGTGACTGTGGAAGTGAAGACTTCCAGGAACCGCTGGAACGCATCGGCATCTATGTGACTGGTTGCCGCGGAGATGCCAAGCTTCTTCGTCAACACATTTTGCGCCTGCAGCGTCGGTTTGGAGCACCTTTCCCTCGATTTCTAGGCGAGCCTCTCGCTCCTTCGTAGCGCAGGGGTTAGCGACACTTGTGGCGCGCGTGCTCTTCGTCTTGGAGGGGACGACTGCAGCACCATTGGCGTAAACGGCCTACAAACAGAGCGTGCAAAGTGAGCGACCGTATGTTTGACCGGGGTCCCCGTATCTGGGGCAAAGTGCATTGGAAGGGCCTCTAGGGTCCCTCGAGTAGTTGTAACAAAACCACGGGAGGGTGAGGAGGCCGAGAGCATCGGTAGAGGCACGTCATCGAAGCGCACTACCTCCATCAGGCCCGCGACCTGTTCCACAGCATGAACCACAAGCGGGCCGTCATGAGGAATTTGCCTCGGCGAGCCTACCCGGAGCGGAACATCATAAAGGCCTTCCTTGTTTTGGCTGGCCACGAAGCCTGCGACCTCGGTCAGGAGCCCAACCTCATTTTTTTATTTTTTATTTTTTAATTTACAATTTTCCAAAAATAAATACTTCGGCAAAAATTTAGCAGATCTGGTCTTATGTCGCCGTTTCAAGTGGCTATCGCCGTTTGATTTGGCGAAAGGGGCCTTGCCGGGCGATGGTGGGCCCTTTCGCCGTTTCATACGGCTATAGCCGTTTGAACGGCTATAGCCGTTTCAAATGGCGAAAGGTCCCTCCCCGACCAGTTTTCGCCACGTAATGGCTTTCGCCGTTTGGGGGGGGGGGGGGGGGGGCGTTTCAACTGGCTATATTTGTTTAATTGTTTTTATTTTATGCCCAAAAAGGTGAATAATTTAATTTATGTTGATTAATAGTTGATATATTTTTTCCGCTCGATTTGGTTCATAATATGAACTGACGTAGTTTTTGACGCACTAATTTTTTTCGGTTATATTTGCTACCGTTTAAATTTTCTACCATTTAATGTCGTAGATTTGTTTATGATACTTTCTACGTTTGCGGTTAACCATTTTTACCGGAATGCAATAGTTAAATTTTGAGTTTTATGTATGGGATTTTTTTATATGTAAAGAAAATGACTTAACTAGTAGAACAAAAAACATTTTTGAAACATTAGAATTGCATAACCCGGCTTGAATGCATAGATGCATTTTAGCGAAATGAAATGATCAGGAGGTAAAGGTGTCGACCACCTCCTCTCATCTAAACAATCTACTACTAGGTGCAATGGCATGTGTACCACATTGATAACGGTATCATGTGCTACTGCTAGTCCTAACATGCCTTTGGGTAATTTAAATCGCCGGGTGTGAAGCCTATGCTTTACTGGGTACAACGGGGATATTTTCCCTTCCTAATGGCTTCAGGGCCAGCTGCTTTTGCACGACGTGCCCTCTCTCTCTTTCTCTCCCTTTCAGCTTCACGTTCCTGTGCCGCTTGACGCTCGACCTCCTCGAACCTCTTGCGGATGTCCTCTTGGTCCTTCTTGCGCTTCTTTTCCTGCTCCTCCTCGTGCATCATTCGTTGCCACCTTGCTCTTGCCGAGGCTGCTTCATGCTCAACATGAGCCTTTTCCTCATCGGACTGCTCTGTATCTAGCCGCTACAAGAAATCACAGAGAGGTGGGGGAGTCTTTAACTCCCCAAAGTAAGAATACGAAACATGAAATGGTTAGAAAAACATGGCAGGGTTAGTGAATACCTTGGCTCTTATGCTGCCAGACACCTTGGGTGGATCATACTCGAAGTTGTCACACATGAAAAATCTCATGCCATAGTAGTCACCCACGATTTTTTACTGCACAAGCTTGCAAAGGTCACCACAGAAGCACATTGGCACATGCACTCCTTGTGGAACGACAATTCTCACCTTCCTCCACTTGAGGAGCTCTGGATCTGAACAAGCCATGGTTTCTAACTGAGACACTGCACAAGTTCAATAGCAATGGCATGCCATATATAATGAATGATTAGGTTGGTCCATAGACCGAGTCCATGATGTTTTGGATGTGTTGTACATAAAAAGGGATCGAATCCAATGCAAGCGGATAAGTTCGCCACGCCGTCTTCAGTGCACGCTCTGCGCGAGACACTGTATCACAGAAAAAGCGGCATTGGATGCCTTGCTTCCCCACATTGGATGCCCTGGCCTTGGATGCTATGGTTCATCAGAGTTGTGTGAAAAACGGCACTGGATGCTATGGTTCATCAGAGTAGTCTGAAAAGCGGCATTGGATTCTCCACAATGGATGCCCTAGCCTGGGATGGTAGGGTTAATAAAAGAAGTCTGATAAACAGCTGAGTCTTTGAATACGAAGGTACATGACTTCATTAAATTAAAGCGAATTTGAAATACATGACAAAGAAGGTCATGGTACATGTAGCAATGTTGCATACACTACGACTATGGTACATTTTAATGCAACGTGCTTGCGCCATTCACCTTCAAACTACAGAAGTGGCAGTGGCACGTGCGATACATGTATGATGTGCCGACCTAATCCTAACATGCCTTAGGTAATTAAACGGAATAATTAGGACAACTCGATTGAATGGTCCTAGTAATCTCCCCACATAGCATACTGTGTTGCACCTACTCCATAATATCCTCCCATCGGCGGCGGGGGAGGGGGCGAAGGCGGTGGTGGCGGCGACGCTGCCTTCTTTTGGTGACAGGGGCAGCTGCAATATGGGTCATTGCACGGCGCCTCCTGTGACACTGCTTCATTCTTGTTGTAATCCTCTTCTTCATAGTGCTGAACTTTGGTTTCTAGATCTTAGATTTGGTTCTGCAGATATTCGATGAACTCATGATGGGGAAGAAGAGGAGGAGGATCGACCCACCTAACGAACCCACAGTTTTCTGGGGCATCAGAAGTCTACATCAAATAGCTCGAGTAAGATGGTGAAACTAAGACAACCATAATTAACTGAGGATTATTAGTAACATTTACCCATGCTCTTGGGCATTTGAAGAAACGACGACCTCCATTCAGATCGGAGGTATTCATCTGCACTAAGCAATCTTCACCATGCATGCATTTTGGCCAGTCTCCTTTACTCTTAGTGTATCCTCTAAGAGGCTTATCCTTTGTGAAATCATGCTTGCTTTGCTATGGAAACTCATACACTGCTTCCCCAAAGTAATCAGGACCAAGAGACCCGACATCGTCCCACACAATGGGAGGTCCCTTCCTTCCCCCCTTTGCACTCCCAAAGCTCAAACCCTTGCCACTACCTGACCCTCTAGACATTGTTACTGAGCTAAATGATCTTGTTTCTTGCAATTGCTGGGCGGCAATGCACCCACGGATGTGTGTACATATAGGCTGGCGAAGGAAAGTTGGTCGTTGCCCATCCTGTGGTGTCACAAATGCACCTAAAAAGCCTACGTCCATAGGACTGAAAAGCCTATTACGAAGAGCACTGAAATACCTAGGACTGAGAAAAGTGAAATGCCTGTTGCGACACATGCATGACACGGTCTGAGCAGGAAATAAATGGCATAGTCTGAGCACGTCATAAATCACATAGTCTGAGCACGTCATAATTGAAATCGAGAACAGAGACAAAGTGACATGTGAAAACCTTTACCAAACATTGGTAACTAGGTCATGACTAACTCTAACATGCCTTAGGTATTGAATTTGGTACAATTATAACTGAAGTTCTACTGGGTGTAGCGGGTGAATTTTCCTTCCTTCCTTGCTTGGATGAGCCCTCCCCATCTTGTCTCTTGTTGCTGTTGAGTTCCTTTTCTTGTTTGAGGAGTTGTGCTTGATGAGCTTGAAATTCTTCTTCTTGTTGTTTTAGTGCCGCCTCTCTGGCAGCTAACTCTTGACGGCGCCTCTGAAGTTGATCCTCCTTGCCCTTCATATGGATCTGCTGGTGGCGGATCCTTCGTTCTTGCTCCTCACGCGCAAGACGCTTGGCCTCTCGAGCATCCGCTTGTCTGACGTTGTATTGCCCTTTGTGCTCAACCTGAGTTGGTGAGACCGGACGAGGAACAGGGCTAGTGTCGACCCATTGTATGAATTTGCAAGCCTCCATGAAATACATGGGTTGGGTTAGATGTACGCCGTATAATTTTAGCATAGATTGCTAACATGATTGAATGTCGTACCTTGAAATCATCATCAATGTCTGGACACTTGAAATACTGACACCCATACTGCTGCCTCTTTGATGGATCATCACATACTTGCAACCACGCACGGTACCCACAGTAGCACTTCGGTCGTTCATTCCATGGTGGAATGCCCTTTCGGTCTTCCTTCCATGAGGACATCATATGGACAGGAACTTGAAATTTAGGTTGTGTTGTGGTTGAGGAGAAGGTTGTATCTTTTATAGAACTATTATGTTTTTTGAAATTTAATTTTTTGAGCATTCCTGTTGGATAAGGCAAGGAAGTCAGGATTGATGATCTGAAAAGCCTAGATAGATGCCTGAAAGGGCTAGTCGCATGCATACTGCCAAGGCTAGTTGATTTTGTGTAGCCTTTTCAGAAAGTGTGTACGCTTTTCAGTGAAATGTCATATCAAAGGCTATGATGTCAATGCTTTTCAGTGAACCATCGTATCATAGGATTGGTAGGCTTTTCAGTGATCCATCATTTCAGCATCTACTACATGACATAGTGTGAGCAGGACATAAATGACATAGTCTGGTCGCGTCATAAATCACATAGTTAATAGTCTACTACATGCATCACATAGTACGAGCAAGACATAAAACACATAGTCTGAGCACAACATAAAACACATACATAGATAAGAAGGTACTAAATGCGCCCTCGCTTGTGACGCTGTGCACCCCTCGCACGATGCTCTGCCGCCTGCGCCGTCGGGTGTGGTGCTGTGAATACGTGAACGGGTCTAGTGCTGCAACCTGGCGTGTGGGACGTCGCGCCTCGTCTGCAACCGGTGTCTGGATGTCCTCCTGTGAGCCCTGTGTGCGAAACAGCGGCGCACCACCAAACTGCGAAGTGCCGATCTCGTCCGGGTAAGGGTTCGTGCCGAAAAGGGATCCTACCCACGGTCCATCTGGCTGACTGCCATCGTCCCCAGTCTGTACGTCTTCCTTGATCCCTCCGTACCTTGTGTATCTACTCCCTCCGTTCCAAAATAAATGTCATTCTCGCTTCCCGAGAAGTCAACATTTTCAAAATACCGGCAATTATATATTAAAATATATAAATATTTATGCTAAGTAATTAGTATCATTGGAAAGATCTTTAAGTCTAGTTTTTTAACAAATTTATTTGGAGATGAAAATGTTGCACGTTTTTTCTACAAATCTAGTCAAAGTTGAGAAAGTTTGACCGGCACGCATCCCATAACGTCATCTATTTTGGAACGGAGGGAGTACACAATAATAAGGTAATAGACAATTAGTTGTATGCAAGTAATAAAATAGCATGAATAAATTTTTTGAATACGTACCGAAGTCGTAAAACAGCGGACCACCAGAAGAGGTCCCTGTAGCAGCAGGGTTGGGTGGGGCGAACAGTGGTACTATGTTGCAAAAATAAAAATAATTCAATATGAAACCATTTCATACATTTAGAAGTAAATTAACAAAACGTTAGTGTGCATACCAGCCGACCGTGGAGTGTAGCTGGGAGGGTGTGCTGGTGTAGCAGAAGACGACCCGGGGTACTCCGGTCGTGTAGGTGTACCAGAAGACGACCCGGGGTACTCCGGTCGTGCAGGTGTACCAGAAGACGACCCGGGGTTCTGTGGTCGTGCAACTGTACCAGAAGACGACCCGGGTAATGTGGTCATGTGGGTAAAGCAGAAGACGACCCGGGGTACTGCGGCCGTGTGGGTAAAACAGAAGACGAACCAGGGTACTGTGGCCGTGGTGGGAGGTAGACGTCTGCGTGTCCACCTCGACAAGTGATGGCCTGTCTGAACCTGACACAGCACTCCTTGATCTTCTTATATGCAACCCCGTGGTCCTACGGCGCCATGTACATGTACATCTGCAAGTCCTGGTCCACCTCGGCCTCGACCAACGCTAGAGCCTCGGTCTACCAAAAACATAGTTATCAAGGTTCAAAATTAAGATAAAATCATATCAAATGAATGATAGCATGATTAAATTTGACAAACATACCGCGATGGCGAAGTTCTGGTCCCTCGAAACAGGGTACGTGTCAGTAACTTGGGCCGGCACTATGTGAGGGTCCTGTGGAACAACGACCACCCGTGACCGTGTCCTGGGTAAGTACCATGCCAGATAGGCCGCAAAAGCCTCATCCGAGGGTGGCCGCTCCTCGACCACCACGTCGTCAAGGGCCTAGGCCCACTGCTGAGCAAAGGGTAGTACCCTTGGAGCCCACAGCGTGGCTGCAGATTGACCCTGACGGGTCCAGCTGAAGAAATCAAATTGCATTAGAATTTGGAAGTTGGTTATGGAAAGAAATTAACGCATCGGTAGATGTCAAGTACCTATGCATGCTCTGGGGCACGGTGTGTGTAACCGGCAGCGGGGACTCCTGGTACCTGTTGAACTGTCGAAGTACTCTGTGGACCGCGTACTCCTCGACGTGGATGTCGTACACCAGTGGCTTCCTCGTCATCCAAAAGGCCTGGTCACGTAGGCACAAAGACGACAGCCCTTGAGGGGCTCGATCACTGATGTCTGCAGCGCTGTAAGGGGTCCACCTCACGTCAACGTCAACAAGAGCGTCAAACATGCCGACAAAGTCTGGGTACGACTTCTTCGTCTGAACTCTCACCCACGAAGGCTGAAAATAATATTCAAATTCGTAAATAATTGAAACCAAAATAATGCTGCAACATATTCGTGTGTCTACGAGCCTTTTTCATTGCCTTTTCCATGTACTCAGTCATCTTGTATCTATAGACCTTCTGGTTGTCAGACATTGATTTGTTTGCCACTGCAAAACGGTCCCTGAAATACTTGTTTGTCCGATATAAGAAGAACTCCACGATTCCAACTAGGGGGAGTCCCCTTACACCCCGGAGCACCCAATTATACACCTCAGCTAGGTTTGTAGTCATTATGCCATATCTAGCACCACCCTCGTCAAACAATAAAGCCCATTTCTCTTTGGGCTCATGTTCAATCCACTGAGAGAATGTCTTAATGGCCCGACCGGGTTTGCGCACGACGTGTGGACCATCAAGGCCAACGTCATCAAGCGAAACGGGATGTTGGTCCTCACTATTTACCGGCCTCTTTGCAAGCTCTTCTGCTTGTTTCTTTGTAAGTTCATCAAGTTTCTTCCAAATAAGGTTGAATTTCCTCTCTTGATTCTGGATGCATAGCCGCTTAAATAGTTTCATCAGGGTCTTGTTTTTGAATTGGCTATGAAAATTGGCACCCATATGCCTCATACACCACCTACTCTTCAAGTCAGGCCACTGCGCAGCCCTCTGACGTTCAATGCTGCCATTCTGCATGTCCTCGACTACTTGTAGAATGCCTTTGTGCCGGTCATGAATAACACACACATTCGTTACATCCTTAACAATCATCCGCTTCACTCTCTCAAGAAACCAATACCAGCTATCTCTTGACTCTTTCTCCACAAAGGCGATCGCCAATGACAACACCTGATTGTTACCATCGGACCCAATAGCAGTCAGGATGGTTCCTTTGTACCTACCAGTCAAAAATGTGCCATCAATACAAATGACTGGTTGGTAATGCTGAAAAGCCTCAATGCAAGCACCCAAGGCTAGGAATGAACGCTGCAACACCTGCTTGCCTGGTTTCTCAGCACAGGGATAGGTTTTCAAGTCATAGTAACTGCCTTGATTTCTCAAACATATGTTGTGCAACAAGGCTGGAAGATTGTTATACGACGCTTCATACGTCCCCCATTTCATCTCCATTGCCTTCTGCTTTGCTCTATACGCTTTGTTGTAGCTGATTTTGTAATGAAAATTTTCTTCCACCGCACAAATAATTGATTTTGGCTCGAAGCTGGGATTGTCGACAATCTGAGCATACATGAATTGAGCCACAAAATATGCTGTAAGGTTGCGGTGATGTGGGTTTAACTCCTCAAGTTGGCATTCATGCTCTGTCGGTGTTCTACCATCGATCCTACCGAGGGGTATCCCGAGGTAGTAGAGTTTCAGGTGGGTTTCGCCGAGATCAGGAACGCAAAGGCAAAGAGACTCAGGATTTAGACAGGTTCGGGCCGCTTAGAAGGCGTAATACCCTACGTCCTGTGTGGTGATTGGTATTGATTGTATGTCTTCTCTGTTGAGAGACTTCCGTTCCTCTTGAGAGGGTCCCTGCCTAGCCTTATATTCACGGCAGGCAGGGTTACAAGGTTGGTTTCGAGTTGAATCCTAACCAATTACTACTCGGAGAGTGCTTTTCAAGGCAATCCGAGTAGTTTACAAGTCATACGACTAGTTTCCATAACGAGAAGAGTCCTTGCAGTACTCTACTCGTGTTCTTCACGCCTGGTACGACTCTGTCTGGAGACAATCCATGCATCCCTGTGGGCCCATGGTCGTACCTCCAACAAGCCCCCAAGCGCTTCATCGTCGAGTATCATCAACCGAGTGCTTGCCAAGCCAATCGAGTGATTTTTCGAGTTCTTCGAGTGCTTGATCAGTCTTGGACAGGTCTTGGTTGTCACGAGGTCATGAGGTGCTTAAGCCCCGTTTATTCTGATTAAATCAGTAGTCTTCAAAATATTATATGGTGTGCGATGAAAATCGCACTCCATATGGAGTAGCCCCCGAGCCTTAAGTTGAATCGAAGAATCAGGTTGAGGGTCCACAGAATCTTGAATCTTCATCTTGTTCTTGAAATGTGCAATTTTGGAAAAATTGCACTTGATATCAAGTAACCCCCGAGCCTTGGGTTGAGTCAAAGAATCAAGCCGAGGGTCTTGATTTAAGTCTTAAGAAAAAATAAAATCAGCAGTCGATGTATATCGCCTATCAGCCCCCGAGCCTTGAAACGATTCAGAATGATCAATTCAAGGGTCCAGCGAGCTTTAGGGTTCTTCAAATCATCTTGGAGATCATCATCCGAGTGGTAATTTGCACCCAGAAATAGTAGTCACATCGAATCATCTTGAAGATCTTCATCCGAGTGGTTTTCTTGTACCCAGCCCCCAAGCATAGGAGCCAGCGAAGATGCATCGAATAGTATGTAGTCGAAATAGCCACCATCAATAGAGTAGCGAAACAGAGGAGGTCGTGGTTGACTTGTCACGCCGCGATCTCCCCAGAAACAGGAGTCAGGTGCCAATGTAGTCGTGGCTCCATCATTGGTACTTGGTGACTCAAATATGCTGGAGAAAGACAACTAGGTAAGCCTGATGGCAAACCGAGTTGTAATTTTAGCATCAGCCCCCGAGCCTGGAAGCTGGCGAAGATGTGATAGCACGCTGTGCGGCCTAGAAAGTAGTCATCCAAACAAAGTACTCGGCGCTTGGCCAATCTTGTTAGAATAAAATAAAAAATAATTGAAATAAGTAACTTAGCTTGTTTGTTGCCGTTTGTCGATGAAGCAGACTTAGTCAGAGTTGATTCCGACTAGTTTGAGTTCATCACGAGCATATTGCTGATGCGGCAGTACCGCGACACAAGCTGAAGTTGAACTTTGACTTGATAACTTGCAACGGGTTGAGGCGACCACCATAGTGATGAATTCCATTGATCATGAGGCGCCCGAAAAGTCATCCAAACCACTCTTGCAGTGTATTCGGGAAGCCCCCGGCAAGTTGAACTCATTTTGCGAGTTATGCTTCAAAGCACTTGATAACTGGTACTTGAAGATCACTACTCATATTGTGGAGTAGACTCTAGAGTACTTTCAAATAAGTACTCAGAGATTTGAAATCACTACTCTTATTGTGGAGTAGACTCTGTAGTACTTTCGAATAAGTACTCAGAGATTTGAAGTTACTACTCGCCTTGTGGAGTAGACTCTGTAGTACTTTCAAATGAGTACTCAGAGATTTGAAGTTACTACTCTTCTTTCCGAGTAGACTCTTTAGTACTTTCAAATGAGTACTCAGAGATTTGAAGTTACTACTCTTCTTGCCGAGTAGATTCTGTAGTACTTTCAAATGAGTACTCAGAGATTTGAAGTTACTACTCGCCTTGTGGAGTAGACTCTGTAGTATTTTAAATAAGTACTCAAAGATTTGAAATTACCACTCGCGGGTAGTTTCTTTATAAGGCTAGCTGGCCTCTACAGGTGTTCAGCGTGGTCTTAGTTACATCTAAGTAGTCAGGGATCCTGGAAAGTAGTCATGTGATCTATTCTTCGGATTTTGACCGATGTATACTTTGTTGAATCAACAAGTATCAAAGGGAACTCCGGAACTTCTGCACGAGTGTAGTCGACGCATATGCGCCACTCGTTGTTGTTCTTCTTTCTCACCAAGACTGGATTTGCCAACCAGTCGATTCCTTGATGAATGCTACGGCGAGTAGTTTCGCCAGCTCTGTCTTGATCGCCTCTCGCTTGTCGCCTTCTTAGGTGTAGCTTTGGGATCGACGTTAAGGCTATGCTCGATCAGGTTCCTTGGCACTCCTGGCATATCTGCAGGTTTCCACGCAAAGATGTTGCGGTTGGCTTGCAGAATCCTGACGAGCTCGCCTTCTTATTTCGGCGTTAAGTCGGCCCCGATCTTGGTGGTCTTCAACTGGTCTCCTTCCAGTAGTGGTGCGTCCTTGGTCGCCACGTCTTCAGGGACAGCCGCCTTGTGTGGTCCAGGCTCTTTGCTGGGGACTTCATACTCTGTCTGCTTCAGCTTCTGAGCCGCTGCGAAGATCTGGGCCATGGCGTTGGGTACCTGAGTGGTAGCCGCAAACTCCACAGCCTCTCTGTCGCAGTTGTATGATCGTCGCAAGTCGCCGTGGATATAGATAACGCCTCTGGGTCCTGGCATCTTGAGGACGAGGTAGACATAGTGTGGTATGGCCATGAACTTGGCCAAAGCAGGACGTCCGAGGATCGCTTGATACGAAGTCTCGAAGTCTGCCACCTCGAACTTGATGTATTCCGTCCTGTAGTTCTCCTGCGTGCCGAATGTGACTGGTAATGTGACTTGGCCGAGGGGAAGACTGCCATTACCAGGGACAATGCCGTAGAACGGGGAATTGGTGGGAGTCAACATTTTTTCAATGTCGAGTCCCATCCGCTTCAGGGTGCCATAGAATAGCACGTTCAGCCCTGCCCCGCCGTCGATGAGCACCTTGGTGAGTTGTGATCCTGCCACCATGGGGTCCAGGACGAGTGGCAATTGCCCTGGTTCGTCGTAGCTGTTCCATTGGTCTGCCCTGCAAAAGGTGATTGGAACCTCCGAGTACTTTAGGTATCTGGGGACGGCTGGCTCAATTGCCATTATGTGCCGTAGAGCGAGCTTATGCTTCCTCCGAGTGGGGAAACCATAGTCGCCCCCCATGATGACCATGAGTACATTCTTGGGCTTTTGGAACTTGTTCGTCTGGTCCTCCTCGTCTTCGTCATCTTCGTCGTCGGTCCTTTCCTTGTTCTTGGCTTCAGGATCGAGTGGTTCCCTTGCCGTCTTCTTCTTGGCCTTGTTTTCTCGATCCATCTCGGCGTATATGCGTTGGAGATCATAACATTGGCCCATGGTGTGCTTATGCTTTGGGTGCATTGGGCACGGCCTATCCAGGATCTTCTCAACGTCACTCTTGCCGGGATAGTTCTTCTTTTGGTTTCGCATGCCAGTCTCCAGAGTCGCGACTGTGTCGTCTGGCTTGCGCTTGTTGTGCTGGGAGCCCTGCTGGCCATATTTCTCGAGGTCGCGGTCTTCTTGCTCGGACCACGTCTCGACTTGGTCGCGCAGGGCGTCTAGAGTCCTTGGTCGATGCAGGCCAAATTGCCTGTCAAAGAACCTGTTGATGATGCCGTTCTGAAACAAGTCGATGAAGTCGCGGTCAGAAACGTCCACCACCAGAGTCTTGATTTCCATGAAGCGGCGCATGTAGTCGCGCGCGCTTTCTCCTTTGTGCTGCTTGCACATGGCGAGGTCGTGTCGAGTCTTGGGGCGACTGTATGTGCCTTGGAAATTTGACACGAAGATCTTCTTCAGGCGTCCCCAGGAGTCGATGGAGCGATCGTGGCAGGTTTTCAAACCATGTGAGTGGCGCGGGCTCGAGTGCCATTGGGAAGTATCTACACTTGATGGCAGTGTTTCCATCCGCGCACTCGATAGCTGTAGAGTAGATGCGCAACCACGACTCAGGGGAGGTCTTGCCGTCATACTTCTCGAAGCCGACTGGTTTGAATGGTTGTGGGTAAACCGCCATCCGGATGTCCCTGGAGAACATTGGGTACTCGTCGTCTTCTTCCTTGTATCCCCGGGCTTCATCACGCCTCTTGGATTCAAGGATGGTGCGCGCGTCGCGGTTGACTTCTCCCAGTCGGCTGGGGTTTGGGGGGCGATTCTTGTCGCGGGGAGGTTGGCGTCCGCTGCTCTCGACTTCTTCGCTTAGAGCTGCTCGGCCGCTGCGCGATGGTGCGGCGGCGATGGCCTTGTCGAGAGTGCGGACCATGCCGTTGATCCGTTCGAGTGCAGCTGCCGTCTCTGGGGTTCTTGGCAGACTGCGGATGTGATAGGCAATCTCCATGGCGTTAGCCATAGGAGAGTCGTAGCGTGCCACTCGCGCGAACTCTTGAGCGAGGTTGCGCCCAGCCATGACGCGATTGCGAGCGTTTAGGCGGCGCTGAGCCCTCTTGTTGTTCCGGAGTTCTCTGTCCGTGGCCGCTTGAGTGGATTCGCCAGCGGGTGCGTCTTCATTTGCAGAGATATCTCCTTCTAGCTCGAACGCGTAGCGCGGGTCGTTGTCGACAGTCACCAGCTACTGCTGCGCCAGCCATGAAGACTTGTCGATTGGGCTCGACAGAGTCGCTGGAGCTTGGAGTGATGAGCTCTGTAGAGCTTTCCTCTTCTGGCAGCAGTGGTGTGCCGTACTGGAACGGCAGGTCGTCAGTAGCTTCAGGCCCAAAGAGTACAAAGATCTGGCGGGACTCGTAGACGTCCCGTGGGATCTTGTCTCTTTGGTACTCTGATCTTCCTTCAGTCGTGGCGTAGATCACAATGTTGTGTTCGCCATCGTCTTGTAGTGTCTCCTCGTCCGAGTCCGAGTGGCATTCGGGGACCGCTTGGCTCAGAGAGTTAGCGTGTCCTGCCATGACTCGGACTGGGACATCCCGCCTCGAGTCCTTTGCGGACTCGAACTGGCTCCGTAACGCCTCACAGTATGCGTGGGTCGAATTACGGAGTCCAAACGGGAATTGGGGTGGGAGGGATGTTTGCTTCTCCGTAGTCGTGATCGACTCGTCCGAGTCCGAGTGGCAATCGGGGACCGCTTGGCTCAGAGAGTTGGCGTGTCCTGCCATGACTCGGACTGGGACGTCCCTCTTCGAGTCTTTGACGGACTCGAACTGGCTCCGTAACGCCTCACAATATGCGTGGGTCGAATTACGGAGTCCAAAGGGCAATTGGGGTGGGAGGGTTGTCTTCTTCTCCGTAGTCGTGATCGACGCGTCCGAGTCCGAGTGGCATTTGGGGACCGCTTGGCTCAGAGAGTTGGCGTGTCCTGCCATGACTCGGACTGGGACGTCCTGCTTCGAGTCTTTGACGGACTCTTGCCCGCGGATGAGGTCCGCGAGTGTGATCTTGCCGAGTTGCTCGGCCAAATCGTCCATGATGGGCGCTTGCTCCTGCTTCAACTCGACAGGCATCTCGTAGTAGCTGTAGAAGCCAACCGAGCCGTCGGCGACGTAGACCCACGAGCCAAAGCGGAACGTTGTGCCCTCCTGAGGCGCTTCAGCTTGAATGTAGGTCACCATTGCGTTCTCCACGGGATCTTTGAGGAAAACCCCTACCTGGCGCGCCAGATGTCGGTGTTCTACCGTCGATCCTACCGAGGGGTATCCCGAGGTAGTAGAGTTTCAGGTGGGTTTCGCCGAGATCAGGAACGCAAAGGCAAAGAGACTCAGGATTTAGACAGGTTCGGGCTGCTTAGAAGGCGTAATACCCTACGTCATGTGTGGTGATTGGTATTGATTGTATGTCTTCTCTGTTGAGAGACTTCCGTTCCTCTTGAGAGGGTCCCTGCCCAGCCTTATATTCACAGCGGGCAGGGTTACAAGGTTGGTTTCGAGTTGAATCCTAACCAATTACTACTCGGAGAGTGCTTTTCAAGGCAATCCGAGTAGTTTACAAGTCATACGACTAGTTTCCATAACGAGAAGAGTCCTTGCAGTACTCTACTCGTGTTCTTCACGCCTGGTACGACTCTGTCTGGAGACAATCCATGCGTCCCTGTGGGCCCATGGTCGTACCTCCAACATGCTCCACTAATTTCGACACCTCCTAGTAATCAGTCCACTTGGCCTTTAATGCATGAACTCTAAAAGGGCAGTTGCTTTGCACGCAACACACATCATATACCTTTGGGCTGCTCTTCACCACTCGGAACTGCCTTTGCAAAGATAGTGTAGACCACCGCTTTATGGCTTCCTTAACTTCATCCCCACTTGCATACATTGCACCGACAGAAACCTCATTCTCTCTGTACTCCCAATCCACCACTTCGCCTTCATTGACAGTTAGAGCTCAATAGTCATAGCTTGACCAGTTGCGTGGCACGGGATAACAATCCTCCTTATCTGAAGTGTCTCCTTCCATGGCATCAAACTGCTCTTGCCCTCCCTCTCAACCTGCTCGACTAACTCAGGAATGTGTTCCCCCTCATCAGCTCGCCGGTTGGTTCATGGGGTGCGTCTTCACCATCTACCTCCTCGTGTTCTCCATCTACCTCCTCTTGTTCAGTATCTTCTTGGGCAGGATCGGCTGTAATTGCATTGTTTCATCTTGATGCTGACTGCTAGACCAATCTTCTGATAAACTTGAACAAGCAAGACTAGTGGTAAGCCACGCTCGGTAGCTATATTGACATACTCTCTCCAGTTTTGGGTTCCAGCAAGGGGCATCAACTCCCAAAATAGGGGTGTGTCCATTTGAAACCTTACTACAGCCATGACTGACAGCTCAAATTGCTCCCTGTCAAGTCCAAATGCCTTGAATAGCCAGTTGCACACTGAGGTCCAGTTCCTCTCTCTTACTCGAACTACTTGTTTGGTGAAAGACTTAAATTCGGACAAGTCTACCCCTTCAGGACCATACCTAACCTCTCCAGGCCCATAAAACACTTGGAAAAATAAACTCTCTGACATGCCTGCCAACATTAACTACGACAATGATACCTGTGAGTAACTAACCTTTGGTTTCAATTATACTACCAAAATTTTAACACATTTAGAAAATATACACCGAAAAAACAATCTACATATAGTTATATCAAAATTACCACCTACCATCAGTATATAGGTATCTAAAAAATTTTATAAAACAAAACTACACATTACTAATTAATAGTTTTGTATGACAACGGCTACCTAGCTATCTACAAAATACTAACTACCATATACATATACCTAGTATCTACGTGTACACAGTCTAACTAGCTATCTACAGAATACTAACTACCATCTACATATATCTATAAAAATTACACCAAAAATTTATAAAGCGGTCTAGATGTACTAACTAATTTTTTCTATGTCCTAGTTCATATAAAATAAATAAACTTAAAACTAAAATCTACGTGTGCACAACTAAATCTAAAACCTAGCATCTAAAATTACACCTAACTTTTATAAAGCAGTCTAGATCTACAAACTAATTTCTCTTCTATGTCCTAGTTCATATCTAAAAAAACTCAATTTAAAACTAAAATCTACGTATGCACAGGCTGGCTAACTATATCTAAAAGCTAACATCTACAAATAGCTATCTAAAAACATAAATGAAATTGACTGCAAGGTAAAAAAATTTTACCTGATGCGAAGTGTAGATCTAGCAGAGCTTCGCTGCCCTCTCCTTCCCTCCCCTCCCCTCCCCTTCCCTCTCCTCTCCTCTTCCTTCTCGACGCGGCGCGTCGGTGAAAATGGCTGCTGAGAGCCGAGCGCTCAGCCGCGCGTCGGTTTTATGGGCGTGGGAGCCTTTCGCTGGGGCAAACGGCGAGGCCTCGAGCCTTTCGCCGACCGTTACGGCGATAAGAGCTTTCGCCGGATGGGGTGGCAAAAGGCTTCGTGGGCCCGTGGCGCCGACAGCTTTTCGCCGAATGGGCCGGCGATTTTTATTTTGACCTCGGTAACTCACCTTTGACCGCACCGACAGCTGACGTGGCACGAGCTTTTACCTTTTCGCCGGATGGGCTGGCGAAAGCCTTCGATTTTTTATTTTTTCGCCGTTTGGGCCGGCGATAGCCAGTTCAACTGGCGACATAAGACTAAATTTGCTAAATTTTTTACCAAGTATTTATTTATAAAAATCGTAAAATAAAAAATATAAAAATAAAAAAAATACCCCGCATCAGTGGTGCCTCCACCATCCACCATCAGCCCAGTGAGGATTGGGCCTATCTCACTGCAACGGCCTGAGAGAGCAAACGGAGCCGAGCAGCTGGAGGCCTCCAGACCATGGGGTCCACAACATTATGGTTTTCTTCTCCAGGTGCTCGCTGGGGGATCAAGTCACACTCCATCGGGTCAACTCGCACGAACTCCTCGAGCGGTGAGCCGCCCGTTGCGCTCAGTATGGCCGCGCATCCATGGGTGGGAGTCAGTGAGAGAGTAGTTGGGCTCGTGTAACGGGCAGCTGCTGGGAGCCAAGCTTGTGTGTGTTTAACTAGATCTTATGGAGACGGAGAAGAACTCGATTAGGATCTCGTTTTGGCGGTGGCGGCGAGCTCTAGCGCTTGGAATTCAGCGATTCCTCATCCATTTGTAATTTGCTATAGCTTAAAATGCGCAACTCCATCAAGCCGTTTGGTAGGAGTCAAATTGTATATCTACAGATATATTATGACACCAAAGAGATTGATTTATTCAATCAAGTTATAGCCTTAGTGATTCAAAGCTACTAGCTATATGGTCCCCATCTTGCTAGATCATAAACTGATATCATGATGGTATATTTCTAATGGGAGTCATCAAAATTAGACTCAAGTAACTACTTTCATCTATCATTCTAAAACACCACTTATGTGTTGAATGATTAAATTAGATTCTTTTCAATCATGAACAATTATCTATATAGATAATGTTGCTTGTATTGCATAAATGTAACAGATTTCATAGAGCAATATCAACAAATGTATTGTCGGGTATGTTTATTCTCATTTATCACACATTGAAGAAATAAACATATTGCAAATCAAATATGTGAGAATTTCATAGATTTATTATTAAAGCCCTTGTCCACCAACAGTGGAAAAGCAACAACTTTGCAAGGCTTAGGGGTAGACTCTACTGAAATTTTAATCTGTTCAAACATCATATTGTACATATGAGTCTTTCCTCACAAGGTTTCTTATAAATGTTTTAATGATGCAATATCAATACAAGAATATGTCATATCGCCTATTTTTCTCACCGAGGTTCTTGAAGGATGATATTCAAGACATATTATATGTCCTATCTTCTATTATCTCTAAAAGAGTTTTAAGGAGATATCAAAGACATATCGTTTTCTTCAGAGATTATTCAAATATGATCCACAGATCATGCAATTGATCTCAAACTTTCTCATGAGTTTTTCCTTTAAAGGTTTTTCTTATATAAGTTTACAATAAGACAATAATAACATATATGCCATATCATTTTCTCTTTATATTTTTCCACCTAGTTTTAATAGAGTTTTGATGAAATATATACATACAATTAGGTTTCTCCTCAAGTTTTTCCAACAGGGTTTTGGAGGAGTTTTGCGTACACAATTCGTTAAGAACGAAGGATTTACTCAAGCATTGTTTACAAGACCTCAAGACATAATTGATGAAGGGGAGTGTTAAGAAATATAATTAGTGATCAATTATTGTAATTATTTAATTAGTGATTAATGACATCATTAGTAGTTGCTTAAAGATGAAGCTAACCTCCCACCGAAGGGGCCAATTTGGGAAGGGGTGTGTACTTCTCAAACAGTCATCCACCATGCCCATTGGGCCAGTATATATGTAACAATGCACATCAGTGAAATCAATATATTCCATTTTATCATTCTATTTATGCCTTTCACTTTTCACTCTAATAGGTAATACATGCAAGAGACAAGCTATGTTGAAAATAGCATAGATAGTTTCATCGAGGAAAACGTTTTATCTCTCTTCTCTGACCTCCACATTGCAAATGAAACCTTTATTTACCGCTATGTTGACGACCCGCTATAGCTTGGTAACAGTAGCTGAGATGACAGAGTTTGAGCCCGTGGAAGTCCTAATAATTGCTCCAGCCCTGAGGCGATATTTGCATCGAACCGGCGCTGCTATAGCTAGATGTGTAGTGTGGAGTGTGGACTGTGGGGCCACGGGCGCACACACGTAGGTGCGGAGCCTTTCAGATCCGAGCAACGCGTGATTTGCTCATTATTGAGATGGAGCTAGCAGATTCGAGGAGGATGGAGTGATCGATAGGCATGGGGGCTGGTCGGGATCTATGGCCTGGTCGGAGACGGAGACGGGACGAGGCGACCGGTTTATGGATTAATGGATGGTGAGTCGTCGTGGCCGTGGGTGTCCGGGCAATGTGCAATCGCAAGCCCACGCCACCGTGGCCGCTAGCCTGCGTATATTTCACTTGTTCAGAACGAGGTGCTGGGGTAAGAGTACCAACGGATTCACATGGAAACAAATTCGAATAGCACCTTTTACCATATTTAACTTGAATACGAATACGGATCTGAATGATTTCGAATACGAATACAAAACAGATGTCTCGAATGCGGATATACATTCGGATATTTACTGGATTTAAAAGACAACATTTACCTTTTTAATTGATAGTTTACAACAATAAAATGACAAAATGATTATATACAAGTAAAGAGTACATAACATGTCTTGACAAAGGTCGCTTATTAATAATATCACATTCATCCATAATTATTTTAATAATTAATTATATAATTAATAAATAAAACTATTAACAAATATATTTCATTAACAAATAATATATGAATTTTTTTGTCAATACATAAATAAACTATAATTATACTTTATATTTATATATATTAATGATATTAGTCATTAAAATTGAAGATAACTTTTAAATTGTTTTACAGATGAAATAATATGTTTAATATTAAAATCAATATCATAACCGTTAGTCATGGATATAACTTTTTTCAATTATACACTATCATTATTAGTATTCAAATGAAAATTATTGAGATAACTAACAGTTTTATACGCTCGAATACGGATAATGTCAGATATTGCCGAATACGGATCTAGATTTGGATAGAAAAAATCGACGGAAACGAATTCGGATGTATCCACTCCATTACCACCTTTGAATTCGAATACAGATACGGATATCCATATCGGATATCAGATAATTTGGATTCCATTTTCAGATTTCCTTAGGTAAGAGCCAGGCCTGGATGCTCGGGTGTACGTGTGCCTCGCCGGCCGGCTGGTCAGTTAGGTCGGCACACATCGCGGCCTGTCTTTTTCGGCGCATACACGATCGAGATGATGTCCATTGATCCCTGGCGGGTGACGAGATGATGTCCATTGATCCCTGGCGGGTGACGGCAATGCATCTATTGCAGCAACATCGTCAGTCAAAAAATTAAGTTTACACGCACCAACAATAAGACAAATTAACATCGTCGATCCGTGCGTCAGACGATGACTACCGTACCTGGCCAGCTGACTATCAAATACCTGTGGTCTGACAAATTAATAACGAATGGCAGTAGTTGGGCCGTGTTTATATGGAAAAAAGAGAGAAAAATGTGAAAACTTTTTTATTGAGCTGCGTGCATAGAGAGAAGAAATGAACTGACACAGTTTTCTAGATGAAAAATTTTCACCTTCTCTCCGGAAATTAAACACTATGGATGGATACGAATCGAATACACATTTTAACCGAATACGAATACGAATGCAAAATGTATAGCTTGAATTCGGATTCGCATTCGGATGTTTACTTGACTTTTAACATAGCTGCATTGTTAGATACTGGGAACATGATTTGAAGGACGTATTTTAATTCCTGTCCACTTGGAGAGATCAGGAGTACGCCTGCGCCGCCTCCTTTGATCTGGAGGGAGCCATCAAAGTACATCTCCCAGTACTCAACTACCTCGTCGTCAGCCGGAGCTTGGTTCTCTGTCCAGTCTGCTACGAAGTCGGCCAAGACCTGAGACTTGATAGCAGTACGTGGAACGAAGCTTATATGGTGGGCGGCCAATTCTATTGACCACTTGACGATTCGGCCGCTGGCGTCTCGGTTATGGAGAATTTCCCCTAAAGGATTTTCGCTCACAACCGAGATTGGATGGGCCTCAAAGTAATGCTTCAGCTTTCTTGCTGAGATGAGAACTCCGTAGAGTAACTTCTGCACATGGGGATAGCGTACCTTAGATACGGTCAGGACCTCGCTGACGAAGTAGACTGGTCGCTGAACTCCATATGTGTGTCCATCTTTAGGAGGCTCGACCACTAGTACCGTGCTAACCACTCGGGGAGTAGCAGAGATGTAGAGGTAGAGCTGTTCTCTTGGTTGAGGTGGGACGAGGATAGGCGGACTCTGCAGGTAATCTTTGAGTTCCTGGAAAGATTGCTTCGCCTCGTCATCCCACACGAACTTATCCTGCTTCTTGAGCAGTTTGAAAAACGGCAATCCGCTGAACGCCGAGTCGTGATATAAAACGACCGAGCGCTGCCATGCATCCAGTGAGCTTCTGCACATCCTTCTGACAGGTTGGTCGTAGCATCTTGGTGATGGCCGTGATCTTCTCGCGATTTGCCTCGATCCCGCGGTTGCCGACCATGAAGCCGAGTAGTTTACCTGAGGGTACTCCGGAGACACACTTTTCCGGGTTGAGCTTCCACCGGAATACACGTAGGCGTTCGAAGACCTTTGTCAGGTTCCCTATCATATCCTCGGGGTTCATGATTTTGACCACGATGTCGTCTATATAGGCTTCTACTATGTCTGGGATCAATTGATCCAAACATGCTTGAATCGTCCTCTGGTAAGTTGCGCCGGCGTTCTTCAAACCGAAGGCCATTGTGTTGTAACAAAAGGCACCGAACGGCGTGATGAACGCGGTCTTTATCTGATCTTCCAGTTTTAGGCCTATCTGGTGATAGCCTGAGTAGCAATCGAGAAAACAGAGCAGGGCGGAGCCTGCCGTGGAGTCAACGACTTGATCGATGCGGGGGGAAACGAAGGGGTCTTTAGGGCAGGCTTTGTTGAGATCTGTATAATCGACGCACATTCTCCAATCATTATTATTCTTTTTTCTTACAAGAACTGGATTAGCTAACCAGTCGGGGTGGAACACCTCTTGAATAAAACCAGCAGCTAGCAGCTTTGTAATCTCTGCCCTAATCGCCTCCTTGCGGTCCTGCGCGAATCGACGAAGCCTCTGCTTGATCGGTTTGGCAGTCGGATTGACCTTCAAGGAGTGCTCGGCAAGTTCCCTTGGGACACCTGGCATATCGGATGGTTTCCACGCGAATATGTCGGCGTTTTCCCTTAGGAATTTGACGAGCACTTCTTCCTATTTGGGGTCTAATTCTGCCCCGATGATGGCCGTCTTCTTTGGGTCATCCAAATCCAGAGAGATCCTCTTCAGCTCCGTCTCCTTGCTTGGCGCGATGGCTTCTCTTGCTGGCTTCTTGGCGGGGATCTCCAGAGAGTCCTTATCCACCTCCTGTGATGCAGCCAGTACTTGCTCCATGCGCTTGGACATGTCCAGGGCAGCTGCCGCGTTGAGGGTTTCCTGTTCGCATGTGTAAGCGACTCGGATGTCCCCCAAGACGGTGATTACACCTTTAGGTCCTGGCATCTTGACCTGCAAGTAGACGTAGTGAGGAATCGCCATGAACTTGGCGAGCGCCGGCCTCCCGAGGATGGCGTGGTATGCAGTTTCAAAGTTCGCCACCGTGAACTGCATATGCTCGGTCCGGTAGTTGTTCCGGTCTCCGAAGGTAACGGGCAATGTGATGTGCCCGAGTGGTTCCGCCCCCTCTCCCGGTATCAAACCGTAGAACGCGGATTGGGGGGGACTTAGGTCGAGAGTAGTTAGGCCGAGCTCCTTCAATGTGTTAGCAAAGAGGATGTTCAGGCCACTGCCACCGTCAACTAGCACCTTGGTGAGCCGAACGTTGCGAATCGTCGGAGCTACTACCAAGGCGTGGGACCCGGGCTTCGGTATGAAGTTTGGGTGATCCTCCCGGGTGAAGGTGATCGGAACTTCCGACCACTTAAGGTACTCAGGTACCGGTGGTTCCCTCGCGTGCATGACTTGGCGATGGGTGAGCTTCTGCTGGCGCTTCGTCTCGAACTCCGGTCCACCATAGATCATGCGAACCACTCGGTCGGCTTCCTGGAAGTCGTCGCCGGGCTCGTCAGTCCGCCTGTCGTCTCGCGGGGAACCATCGTTCCTCTTTCTGTAGGGAGGGCCTCTGTTGCCCCCAGTAAAGGCTCGCTTGAGCCCGTAGCACTCTCGTGCCGAGTGCTTGTGCTTGTGGTATGGACATTGCTCATCGAGCATGCGCTGGAAATCCTCTGGAGTTACCCGGCCTCTGGACCGGTCCAGGGCGGCGACCATATCTCCCGTCGCTCTTCTTCTTGCGAGGGTGACTGTCGGTGCGACGATGGTCGTCGTGTCGGTCTTCGTCTTCGCGGCGGTCGCGCTTGCGGGTCGTCTTGTTCTCTTCTTCCCAGCGGCTCCTGAGCTCGCTGAGCTGTTCCTTTTCCGCGATCTCTGCGTCCGCCCACGTGCTAGCGATCCGGAACATGTCATTGACAGTCGCGGGTGGCTTCCGAGTCCACTTGTGAATCAGTCTTCCGTCGGAGATGCCGTGCTGGAAGGCTGTCATAACCTCCTGATCCGTCACGTCCGTGATGGAGTTGCGCTTCTCCGAGAACCTGCGTACGAAGTCGTGCAGGGTCTCGTTCTTGCGCTAGTCTGATCTGGCCGAGGAGCCGCTTGCTCCCGGGCCTTTCCCAGGTACCGAGATAGTTACCGACAAAGAGTGCGGTAAGCTGATCCCAGTTGTCGATGGCGTCCTGCGGGAGTCCTGCCAGCCAGTTGCGGCAGTCCTTGGTGAGCATGATGGGAAGGTAATTCGCCATCATGTCCTCGTCGCCGCCAGCCGCTTGTACGGCGGTGTAGTAGATCTGAAGCCATTGAGATGGATCAGACTTTCCGTCGTACTTGTCGATATCCGACAGCTTGAAGCCTCTGGGCCATGTCACGCTCCTCAAGCGCTCAGTGAACGACTGGAATCCGCCGATCCGACCTCTAGGGCGGGAACCGCTCGGACCCGAGCCGTCTGTTGTTCTTGGGGGAGTGCTATCCCTCCTGCGATCCCGATCCCTGGGCGGGGAACGGGTCCTCCGATAGTTCCGAGTCCTGGGTGGAGTTCGGTCCCGTCGGTAGGTTCTGCTGCGCGGTGGAGTCCGCTCCCTTGGCGGAGTCGGTCGCCCGGGTGGTGGAAGCGCTCGTCCTCGTGACGGAGTGCGATCGCCGTCGTTGCCGTGCCTTGGACTACCGGAGGGGTCAGAGTAGTCTGACTCCGTCGAGTAGCCGCTCCTGTTGGAGTTACGACGGGGATTTCCATGATCCCGATCGTATTCTTCGCGCCGCCGGATTTCCTCCCGATGGCGCTCTTCGGTGCTGTTGCGGATGACGTCCCTCGCGTCTCGATCTCTGTTGATCGTGGTGCGAAGGTCTTCGTCACGATCCGATCCACCGCTGGTCCTGGCGTCGAGACGGACCGGGCTCAGAAGCGACCGTGGTTGCTCTGCCCTGCATCTGGTGAACCTGGACGGAGGCGGCCTGCACGAGAGCCCTTACCTTTTCCAGGCCTGGAGTGCTGGGTGGCAGCCGACTGATTTCCTCGTTGATGGTGACGAGGTTCTGGACTGGCGTCTCGTAGACGTCGTATCCGTTGTACTCGAGCATGCCGTCGCGCATCAAGTTCCGGGTGCTCCTCCTGTCGTGCCGATCCCGTTGACGACGATGATCTTTAGAGCGTGGTTCCTGGAGTCGAGCGGTGCCAGATCCTGATACGGTGGCTCCGTGTGGTCGTGCGGCTCTGCGAGTAGCCCGACTAGCGTTGCGTCCTCGACGCTGGTCCCTGGCTTCAGTCGTCTCCTCAGACGGAGTGACCTCGTCTTCTGACACAGGGTTGGGTGGCGTCGCTGGCGCTACCATGTAGCAGTATGACCCGACTCCTTCCTGCGCGAGGTAATCTTCCTCGGACTCGGAGAAGTCGGATGTGGGCGTGTAACGCTCCAAGCTACTCGGAGTTAACTCTCCGGGTGATCCTAGCAGTTCCGGCTCCGTAGAGGCGTCGGACACTGTGTAACCTTCCGGCAGGTCGTCCAGGATTGAGGGTCCCTGTGGGTTTGACTCGTAGGAGTCGCTCCCAGAAAGGGAATCATCCGTTTGGACGATGTCCTTCATCTTCTGCTTCTGAGCAAGCGCACAAAAGCCAGGGGTCTGGACGGTGATGACCTCAGGGCTCAGGACGCGCGTCGGTTGAGCGTTTACGCTCTGAGATGACTCGGCGACGCGACTCTCAGGAGCCGGATCGGAACCGAGTGATTGTAGATCTGTTCCCGACTGGTTGGGCCTCGCGTTTTGCGATGGACTCAGCGGGGTAGAACCGGCACGATCAGATGCGATCGGACCGGATTGGGCCGTGACGGACGAAGTCGGCGCCAGAGAGGAAACCTCCGTGGCGATCGTAGCTCCTGCCGCTTGGGTATCCAAGGCGGCGGCGGTGATGTTCCCGAACTGGATCTCGAATCCGTCGACGTCCGGGAGATTGCAGCCGTCCAAGATCTTGACACGATCCATCAAGCTTACCAGATTGATCTCGGCGATATCCCCTACCTGGCGCGCCACTGTCGGTGATATATTCTCCGGCAGTCTTCCACGGGGTGGCCCACGGAAGTGATTTGTATTGCAGGGAAGATCGCAAAGATCGGAAGCAAGATGGTTAGGATGGACAGACACGGGGGTTTATACAGGCTCGGGCCGTCGACTCGACGTAATACCCTACGTCCTGTTTTGGGGTGTTGTATTGCGTGGATTGTGAGTTGAGAGATTTTGTCCTGAGACTTGATGTCTTTGGAGGGGGTCCCTGCCCGCCTTATATATCGGGGGGCAGGGTTACAAGTCGGTTTGTGACCGATCCTATCTCTAAGGATCCTTTCCTTCTTTACAATAATTCCTATTCCAACTAGAACTTCTCCTTCCAGATCCTTCCTTCGTGCGCCGACTTGTCCCGCACGTCTCCAGGTCCAGAACGGTGGGCTGGGCCGCCCCCTTTTGGTGGGCTGCCAGGCTTGCTCGTGAGGTACCCGGGTACTACATCCCCCACACAATTTGTTTGGTCAATGGTTTTATAATTGATCAAAAATCATGTTACCAATAGTTAGTATATATACTCCCACTAGTCCAAAATATAAGTCATTCCAACGTTTTTGAAGAGTCAAATTGTTTTATCTTTGACCAAAATTTTAGAGATGACCAAAAATTTATGATACCGAATAATTATACTATGAAAATATGTCTAATGAATAATCTAATGGTACTTATTTGATATCATAAACGTTAGTACTTTATTGTATAAATTTGGTCAATGTTGAGAAAGTTTGACTCTCCAAGAAAGTTGGAATGACTTATATTTTATTAACAAATAATCAAATATATGTAAAAATAAGCTTATTATAAATATATAAATATCATTTAATCCTAAAAATAAGTATTAATACACTTTAAAATAATTTATTCATTTAATAATAATATAATGCATTGAAAATTAATATGATTAGACATACCAAATTAATAAACTATATCATCATAGACCACTAGTAATATTAGATTGACATAATTAATGATTTAGCATATAGCTAATTTTTTAATAGTTTAAATGGTGTAAATAATTATTTTATTAGAAATATTAAAATTAACAAGTTTTAGATATTTTCATTGGGTACTTTATTCTTCGTGGATACGGATAATGTTGGATATTTTATATTTTTGTCGAGTACGAATCCTAAACCGGATAGAGAAAACATTGAAAATCGAATCCGGATATATCAACTTGAAATCCACGTTTAAAACGAATACGAATACAGACTCCATATTAGCGTTTTAACCCAACACGAAATCCATATTAAAAATAAATATAAATACAAATATCCATATTAATGTTTTAACCGAATACAAATACGGATAATTGAGACGTCTAGACATATATCACTAGCTTACAAAACACCGCTCAAGAATCGACCTAGCTGGCGTGCGGTCAAGAAGACCCCGGGCAACGCAAGCAAAAGTGCAGAACACATCCGGCCCGGGGGGGCATGTCTCCCCGTCAAACGGTCTTCCTCGTCACCGGCGCGCGGCGAGGACCTCCGCGGCAAGGTCGTCCTCGTCACCGGCGCCTCCTCCGGCATCGGCGAGGTCGGTCAGTCAGTCAGTCATCAGGGCCCTCGTCTCTATTTGTTTACTGTGACACTTCCAGGTCTTTTACTAGTTCCGTGCACTCTGCACTATACACCCTCCCAGGTCTTTTACTAGCTAGGCCCTGCATGCTTTGTACATTTGTACATGCAGATCTTTTATGGTTCCACTTCCACAGACGCAACCCGGCCCATTTTAACTTTTTAATTTGGTGCTAGTCTTTAAACTTGTTTGGTTAATTAGCGCGGTTAAGAAAGTTGAGGCACGAAACGGTGCAGCTTTATCTGCACGAGGGGTGGTTCAACTCCGTGCAATGCAGTTTAGAACCTCTTTATACTTTTGATTTGTTTTTGTTGGTGTGCTGTCTTTGAGCTGCTGCTCTAACGTGGCCCCCTCTGTTCAGAAAAACTCACATTGGTGCGTGGCACTTAGTGCCGGTCAGTCTGGAGCCGGCACTAACGTGGCTCGAGCGAGGAACAGTGACCGCGAAGCCACGTTAGTGCCGGTCAATAACACCAGCCGGCACTAATGTGCGTCATTTAGTGCCGGCTGGTGTTATTAAGCGGCACTAACGTGACGCGCCTATTTAATGCGTGTAATATTTTTTTTATTTTTTGGTTGACGTAAAAGCACTTTAATGTCGGCACTAATCTGTGCACGTTAGTGCCGCCCATTTAGTGCCGGCAGGGACCGGCGCATTCTTATTCGACGATGGAATAATAAGCACAGGCGACGGCTCCTGGTCCTAGGCCTCACGTGAGAAGAGAACGTAGCAGCGCGCTAGCAGGGCGTGTGTACAAGTTTGCATCTGTCACAACTGTGACCTGCGGCACGCATCTGTGGAGCTATATGATGGGATCTAGTTGGCACTATTTGCACGTGTTAGGCCCATATAAACTTCTCGTTAAACACTACCTTGCTAATTTGGATTTGTCATGCAACTAGCTAGCCTTACTGAAGCAGTTTTGACTTGTGAAAACGCATTAGCTAGCCCCGCAAATAAACCACGCCTCCTCCTCTACTCAAAGATTTCTGCATAGGCAGCAGGCATTCACGTCCACAGAGCACCCAATAATCAGCATATTAATTTGCCGCCGTATAAATACTAGGTAGGGGGGCGCGCTAACGCCGCGCCAGATGAGTTCTTCTTTGTAAAAGATCATGGATAGTGATAGTATTATGCTGGCATGACTTGTAAGCAAACTCGATGTCTGTAAGGCAGATGTTCTCGACCATGAAGAGCATGGACGTGTGTGACATAGAGTGTGCACCTCAGAGGGCCTTCTGCCACTACGGCGCCAGAGGTAGTGGGAGCTGAGGACTGGAGTGGCGCGAAGTGATGTTGTTGGCCAGCTAGCCGACAAATTATAAAGAGAGGAGAGAGGAAGATTTGGAGTTAGGAACGGTTCGACGAACTCGTCCGAGAAGAAACGGTGGTCGCGGGTTTTACATGTGAGGCCGGTGAGCCCGGGGTGGACGGTATCTCCCTCCGAGGTAGCGGCACCACCTCTGATCCAAACTGAGACTCGAGAGAAGGGATATAGTAGGCGAGTTGACACGTGATGCGAGAGATTGGGCGAGCGGTCGAGGAGCACAATATTTGTGACACATGATGGAGAAATTGAGTGAATAGCTGAGGAGCACAATGTTTGTGTCACCTTTTCAACTTCGTGGGGGAGGCAATGACGGCTCTCTAATGTGCAAGGGGCACCACGATTTCATTTGCCGAGAATACAAAATATTAATACGTGGCTACTAAGCAATTGCGTAATAACGCAATGGTAGAAGCCTGGAACAACGTGGCAAGCGAGAACGCACCGACTCTCAGTGGGCTCGCTTTCTTTCGGCGACATGGATGTACCTATTTCTTCTGAAGACAATGCCAAGAAGCAACACGTAAAGCGCAACGTTGAAAGTTTGAAACCACATGGTATGCGAGGATGTACCAGATGGCGACGCTTTTTTATGACATAGGTGTACTTTTTTTTGCTAGAGACAAAATTAAAGTAGTACGCATATATGAAAAGAAAAAAATGAAAGAAAAACAAAAAAAAGGAAAAAAATAATAAAAAGTATTCATACGTGGCGACTGAGCAGTTACGTAATAACGCAATGCTAGAAGCCTGGAACAACGTGGTAAGCGAGAACGCGCTGACTCTCAGTGGATTCTTTCAGCGACATGGATGTACCTATTTCTTCTGAAGACAATGCCAAGAAGCAACACGTAAAGCGCAACGTTGAAAGTTTGAAACCACGTGGCAGGCAAGGATGTACCAACTATAGATGACGATACTTTTTTTGACATAGATGTACTTATTTTTGATAGAGACAAAATTAAAGTAGTACTCATATATGAAAAGAAAAAATAAAAAAAACAAAAAATGTAAAAAATAAAAGAAAAACAAAAAATAAAAAAATAAAAAATTGCTACAGTGCATGATCGCTGGGAGGGCGCCAAACCTCCCAGTGATATAGAGTTACTTATGTCTCTCTTTCCTGCATCTTCTTCTTTGATTAATTCCCAACCTCCATAGTACTGCTTTTTAATTTGTTCTGTTTTGGGAAACTGACCTTTCATAACATATTTAGAAGCTAGCAGTACGTTGATATCTTCCACGAAAAAAAAAATCTAATAATCTCCCCCTCAGCTAGCGCGTCTATTTATTGATTTTCGAATACCAACCCTTCGTGACCAAATCAAGTGGAACCCGCTCTTAACACCACAATTGACTCCTATCTTAGTCAGGAATAAAAGCTGGGTCCCAGGCTATGACAGACTATACGAAAGCGTATCAAAAGACGGCCAGGCAACAAGTCGCTTGGTCTGCTGGTTTAGGTGTTTAGCGTCATTCCCTTGGATTTTTTATATAGGTTTTACTCCGATTTAATTTAATAAGTGTGAAAAGTCTAAATATATATATTTTAAAATTTATATAGTTTTTCAAGGATTTGAAATAATGGTGTTAACAAGTGAACTTTATCAGCAAAAATCTGTCATCTCACAAAATTAATATTGATCAAATTGAAAGATTTGTGAAATGCAATGGATGGTAGTATTGGTACCACCTTTAGCCACTAAACACGAATACACCCTGACTAGCTAATTGTACTTGAACAAGCTTAATAAAAAAAGTCTGGCCTATAAAAGCCTTTAAAGTTACTGTAGGAACTGGGTACTGCTACAGTAACATCAATGTTGGAGGTTGATGTTGCGCGCAGCTGTTATCAGGCTGTCTGCACCGGATACCGGGAGGCGCACGGTACATGCCACGGGGCACGTTTACCGTGCCGCTTCCAGTATTTTTTGCTACAGCGGGGGACGGTAAACGCACCTGGACCGTCCCGTTCCCCCCGCCGCACGGCAAATCGAGAGGCTGGAACGAGCTCGCGGTAAACGCCACGGTGGCGTGGGGCCCGCGCACCGCGCGCCACCCCCAACCACCCGGACGGAGAAGAGAGGGAAAGGAGGAGGGAGGGGCACCGCCACGCCGACGGAGATGACGAGCGCCGGCCCCGAGCTCGAGCTCCATGGGGATTGGGGAGGGGCCGCGGCCGGGCTCCAGCGCGCCGAAGGTGCCCGCGCCGCTGCAGGGAGGAGCGCCGCCGCGCTGGAGGCGGTGCGGGGCCGCGCAGAGAGCTCGAGGTCGATCTTCGCCAGCACGCGCGCGCGATGGCGACCCTGAGGTCGATCTCCGCCGGAGGGAGAGAAGGGGAGGGCGCCGGCCTCGCCAAGCCCGGATCGAGGAAGAAGCCGGGGCGAGCTCCAGCCTCCCGGTCGCGGGGGATGGGGCATCAAGGCCGGCCGCACTCAATCCGCACCAGTGCGCGCTCGATCCGGTCGCGGGTGAGCTCCAGCCGTCGCTACCTCGCCTCGGCCGCCCGGCCGGCCGCGCCATCGGGAGCTCCGCCGGCCGCCGCGGGGGAGGAGGTGGTGGGGGACGGAGCGGCGCGCGGCGGAGGAGGTTGTGGCGGCCGAAGCAGCGCGCGACGGAGGTGGAGGCGGCTGGAGCGGCGCGCGACGGAGCAGGTGGAGGCGGCGGAAGCGGTGCGTGCGGTGGGGGCAGGAGCGGCGGGTGCTGTGGGGGCAGAGGAGAGGAGCAGCGCCGTCGCCGGAGGTCGAGGCCGGCGCAGGAGCTCCGGGCGTGGGCCTCATCTGCGCCGCTCGATCCGCCGGGGAAGGCGTCGCCGAGCTCGATCCGCCGGAGAGGGCGCGGGGAAGGCCGGCCGAGCTCCTACGCACCGCTGCTACTTCGCCGCGGGGTCGGCGCTCGCGGCGGCCGGAGAAGGAGGCGAGGGAGGCGGCGTGGCCGACGGAGGAGGAGAGGGAGGTGGCGTGTGGGGAGGAGGTGGGCGCGGCGGCGTCTGCTGTGCCGCGGCGAAGGGAGCGAGGACGGAGAGAGAGGGGAAGTTTCGGGAGGAGAGGAGAGAATGCGAGAGAGAGGAGGGGAGAGGGTGGGGCCCGCGGGGTTAAAAAAATTAAAACGTGGGCCCCGCGTGGATGGTAGTTGGTATAGATGTTGAGTGTAAAGGTTGACAGGTGCGGAAGAAATGAATTTAGAGTAGAGAATCTCGATGACCAGGACAAAATATTCTCTTTTAGAGGATAGAGGAGAGAACGACCAGTGCGGACAGCCTCAGGGTCGCTGGATCCCCTGGCGCTAAGTCATAAATTTTGCACCAGCCGTCTCATAACTCGGAGCAGCATGGGCCTCCGGGAAAAACCTGTGGACTGTGGTTGCATTCCGTGCAGTTCTTGGAGCAACAAAACATGGCTGCCCATATGAAAAGCAACCCTCAACCACAGCTGATGGAGCACCGATTGTAAGCTCTGATCCAGCTGCATGTGGCTCTACAGTCACTGGAACCATCAGTCAGCCAATTATTCATGGCGGCCCAGCAGCCGAGCCACCAGTAACACTGTCTCTGCTAGCTCCTAGACATTGCAGTTCTGTCCTGCGTCTTCATTTCGTGATGTGAACCAACGGTGCCTGATGGGTACAGTAGAAGGATACGCATCCTCGTGTGAGGATAAAAGTGTACAGAAGTAGAAGCAGGAACACTGTTCTCAGGATCTTTGAAACAGACACTACCAGAAAAACTCACATTGATGCGTGGCACTTAATGTCGGTCAGCCTGAAGCCGGCACTAACGCTGGCCCGAGCGAGGAACAGTGACCGCGAAGCCACGTTAGTGCCGGTCAATAACAACAGCCGACACTAACGTGCGTCATTTAGTGCCGGCTGGTGTTATTGATCGGCACTAACGTGACGCGCCCATTTAGTGCCGGTCAATAACGTGTGTCGTTCTAGAATTACATAAAATCGGCTTATCTTTGTTTGAAATTTGAAAAGGTATATAGTTTGGTGACAACAGTTACTGACAATGAGTGAAACATGTGGCTTTACGTATACTACTATACAGTTTGTCTTGCTGACTATCTGATGAACTCTGTTACTGTATATCCAGCACCTGGTGTACGAGTACGCGAGGAAAGGCGCGTGCGTGGCGCTGGTGGCGCGGACGGAGATCGCGCTGCGCGCCGTGGCCAAGACGGCGCGCGACCTCGGCGCGCCCGACGTGCTGGTCGTGCCGGCCGACATCACCAAGGTTGATGAAGCCAAGCGCGCCGTGGAAGAAACAGTCGCCCACTTCGGAAAACGTACGCTCATCACTATATTTATGTATATGTATATATACGTACATCTAAATTTCTGCAACAAAGTTTTGTCCAGCACGTAGTTAACAAAGTTAGCGAGGACGATGTCACTTGAGGAGGAGTGATTACGAGGTGGCCGGAACTAGTGTCACTGCCAGTGCAAGGTTCATGTCTTGCCGGTTGGTAGATGGCACTGCTTAATTGCTGGTAGTAGTGATGAACAGTAGTAGTAGAACAAAGTACTGAACATCCGGTCTGCGTGTGTTTTACTTCCGTGTTATCTAAAGAAGTGGCTGTATTATTCCAGCTTCGTTCTCCACTGCAGTCAAAATTGCATTGTTGTTGCTTACTTGTAGTTCCTAAGTATAAAGAAGGACACCGTACTGGGATAGTTTCTGAAAAGTAGCGTTATTTATTAAACACGGCCTAAATGATGCAACAAAAGTAAATGGAGAGAATTGTGCAGCTTTTTACTACCCATATGGGGGTGTTTAGTTCCACACCTAAAATCCAAAAAGTTTCTACTTAGAGAACCATGTGAGTTTATTTTTCTCTCTGTGCATACAACCCAATTCAAAAAAATTTCACCTTTTTAACGAACCAAACACCGCCTATAGATCTACGAAATATTGGTCGTACGAAACCAAACATCGGCCCTTGGTTGAATTAATTTGAGTGCCCTTTCTTTAATAATAACTGTTGTGTGTTATTGTTCCTTGATGATGAAACAACATCTAGAGGCCTATATACTAGTAATGTTGCGGTACCGCATTTCCTTACTGAAGATGGACCTTTCAAACCTAGAAGTTGTCTCAAGAGGGACTCCCGTGCATAAAGAAAAAAAAAAACTGTAGACAGTCTAGATTGTTTGGGGGTAGTGTATGCCTATTCAATAAATAGCAGGGATAATTTTCGTTTTGTTTGGAAGCAGCAGTTACAAATAAACTAACTAATGAAATTCCTTGCAATCATCAACTCTACATACGGTCCAGGTCAGTGGTAGCTGAGGTTAGCTGGTCCATGGCCATGCCATGTGGATGCAAATCTCATTCAGGGATAGTGAAGTGAAGGTCATATCGTCCAATTTGTCCAATTTGATTAATAGAAATGTTAGAGCAACTTACAAACAGCCTAAAGTAGTTCCAGCAAGTGCCTCCTTCAACTTGTTCATTGTTTTCTATCTATACAGTCGAGTAATCAAGCGAGTATCACAAAAAAGTTGAATAAAATGTGTACATATTCCTACTTTATAAATCTAAACGACACCAGCTACATGAATCTTATGATCGATATCCTTTGTTGCTTCGAAGGGAACAATAAATTTTAGTACCAGTTGGTTGTGTCTTTGCACAGTGAAACTGTTAGAAGAAATATGCTTCACTATCAATTTATAACTTTTGTGATTATATATATTCTTCTGTAAAAATAGTTTGACTCAGGTAGTGTGACTACCAAATGCTGTGTTTCATTCTTCTCCTTTGCAGTTCAAACACTGATTGTGATGTATGTTCCACAGTGAACCACCTGGTTGCTAATGCGGGGATCTGGTCCAGCTGCTTCTTCGAAGAAATCATCAACATAACAGCCTTCCACAATGTCATCGTAAGAGATCAACTCAACAATTTTACCTTTAGGAAAATAACCAACCCTTGTATATTTCTGTCAACTGAAAAAGTAAGAAGATTTCAAACTAAGGGCTCTTTGCATTATTGTCTGATTTTGAGAACCTGAACTAATGGACCTTGGATTGTTTAGATTTGCGTCGCTCTCACACACCAGTACTTGATGCATTATATGTGCCAAGCTGCCACAACATTCCCTCCACTGGTCTAAGGCTATACTGTAGAGTGTTCAACGCTACAGCCAGCAAATTAAATTGCATTAGCTTTCGAATTTATAGCATATTTCAAATCAATTCTCCATTATCATTTTCACACCTAAAAAAACAATCTCTGTGCATTTCTTTCTCTTGCAACTTGTCTTTAATCTGAATATTCTGCTGCGGTGTATTATGCCCTGCAGGATCTCAACTTTTGGGGCGCCGTCTACCCGACCTACTTCGCTCTGCCGTACCTCAAGGCCAGCCGCGGCAACATCGTTGTCACCTCATCCGTCGCCGGTAGGGTCCCCACTGCCAGGATGAGCTTCTACAACGTAAGCCACCCAATCCTTTGGCTCAAGAACATGCCTAGTGGAGACCATAAATTCTGTTCACCAAACACCACCCTGTGGTTCAGTGGTTGTACCCACGTACACCAATTACAGATGAATCTGGTAATCTAATTATTGACGTACACAAGCAGCCTGGCGATCTAGAATGATCATACATAACTTAGTTCAGCTACCTAGCTTGGTTGATTTTGATTGGATGCATCATGCATGTGTCACTACGTGGGCCAGAGGCGTGCGACATGGATTCTGAGTGAATTCAGATCGTAGTAGGTCTACACATCATCAGCTATTCCTTTTTTTTTTGGGAAAACATAATTTCCGGCTGGCCGGCCTCTATGAGCAGCCAAGTATTACATCGTTCTCGGATTAAAAGCTGGACACAAATAAAGTGGAATCAAGTGTACAAATAACAGGAAAATCTAGAGTATTTAGTCTATTATTGCATTATCGTTTATTATTATCAGATCAGATATATCTAAAGCAACGACACCAAAGCACTTTGCTTGCCAAGAGGACGATCTCTCTTGTGCTCTCGAAATGATCAAAATGAGCTATTTCTTATATTTTACTTTTTTGTATAATTTTGCAGGCAAGCAAAGGCGCTGCACTACTACAAAAACGATTTGTAGGTGCAACCTATTTTTTTTCTAGCAACGGCTCAAAAAGTCATCCGCGCCTACAAATAGAGCACTGCTACTGTAGCAATTCGTCTGTGCCTACAAATCTATTTCCAGGGACGGTCCATCCCATGACCCGTGCCTAAAAATGGCGACCATTTTTAGCAACGGGTGATGGGATAAACCGCGCTTAAAAATGATCATTTCTAGGTGCGGCTCACCCCATCGACCGTTCCTGAAAATGATCACCATTTTTAGGCGCAGGTCGTGAGGTGACCCGCACCTGCAAATTGATTTCCAGCCAGCTCAGTTTTGGGCCAGTTGAGTTTTGGGGCCAGACCGAAGAACATTAGGAAAATGGGCCGCATTGTGTTATTGGACTTTGGGCCGCTATAGAAGGCCCACGAGAAAGAAATAAATAGAAATTAACTAAATATGATCTCGAATCAAAATAAAGTTTATATGAAAATTGTAAATCTCGACGAAACTTAAAATTTTGCAGTTGACAATTTTTTCATTTTGAATGATTTAATACTCTAAAATATCATGATAAACTCTCTAGTTTTGGAAACTAGTGTCGTTTTAATTTGAATAAATACCAAAACACATTCAAAGTATTTTAAACATGTCACTTAACTTGTATTGAAGTATATTACATATAGAAAATATGGTTAGAATATTTCAATAAGCGCAATGATAAAATGTGTACAAAACTTCAAGTTGTGCTCTAAATGTTATATGAACTAGTGTAACTAGTGTAAGAGATGTATTATTTGAATACAAACTTTTTCATGTCATCTCGGATGTATATAAGTTTATACCAAAGTTCTACAACTCAACAAGATAAGAAACTTTGTAGTTGATAATTTTTGGACTTGAGATCATTTAAATGCTCAAAACATTTATTTTAAAAGAAGATAAACATTATATCAAAATTGTATAGCTCAATACTATCTCATATGTAGATAAACTTTAAACCAAATTTGTACAACTTGACAAGATCTAAAACTTTGTAGTTGACAACTTTTTTGTTTAAGATTGTTTAGTACTTGAAAATATCGTTATACGTTCTCTAATTTGAAAACTTAAATTTTTAAAACATTCAAATGACCTCAGAGGTAAATATGTTTTATACCAAAGTTGTAGATCTCAATGAGATCTAAAACTTTGTAGTTTACAAAAATTTTATTTAAGACCGTTTAAGCATCCAAAAATGCATTAGAAAGCTATCAAAGAAACAGATCTTGCCACATCATCAATCCACTCCCACCAAACCAAGCCTTCCTACTGGCTGAATGAGATGACCATGGATCCATCTATCTCCCACCTTATCCTCATCCTCTACCAGACAACACCGTTTCTCCCACTCTCACTCCCATCCCCCCCCCTCTCTCTCTCCCACCCTCACTCCCTCGGCGGCGGACGGTGCGGCCGGCGTGGCCGGCGGCCCCGGCTGGCGCAAGTGGCCGGCGTCCCCGAACGGCGCACGAGCTGGCGGAGTCCCCGACGCATGATGGTCGGCGCCCCGGCCGACGCGCGAGCGGGCAGCGTCCCTGTCCGGCGTGCGAGCGGCTGGCATCCCCGGCGCGTGGGCGTGCGCGCGAGGTGGCGGCGTCCCCGACGCGTGGCTGTTGGCGCCCCGGCCGGCGCGCGAGCAGCGTCCTCGGCGTGTGGAGGCCGGCGCCGCGTCCCCGTCCGGCGTGGGAGCGGGTGGCGTCCCCAGCGCGCGAGCGGGAGGCGACCCCGTCGCGCGAGCAGTGGAGTTCCCGATGGGCGTGCGCGAGCAGACGGTGTCGCCGGCGCATTGAGGCGAGCACACCGGCCGGTGAGCGCGCGTCGTCCCCGACCGGGCTCGGCGGCGCCGCCTCCAGCCGACGCGTGGGCGGGCGGGCGGCGTTCCCCACCGGCGCCCCGGCCGAGCGGCTTCAGCCCCTAGGCCAGCGCCGGCATTGCAGGGATTTGCGAGCTGGGATGGGGGTGGCGCGTTGACTGGCTAACGGACCAGTGGTGCGGCGGCTCCGACGCCGATGGCGATGTGCTTTTTTTTTAATATTTTATTTGCTTTGTGAGACCGGGCCATCTCATGGTCCGTTTCTAAAAACAACATTTGCAGAAACGGGCCGTTTTTTTGTCCGACCGTGCAAGTCATTTTTTTTAGAAACAGACCGTCCCGTCGTCCGACCTTGCAAATGTATTACTAGCATCGGACCTCCGCCCGTTGCTGCTAATGCCCTATTTCTAGGGGCAAAAAGCAGCAACGGGTGAAAGACCCGTGCCTACAAATGTTAAAACGCCCAGCGCTAAAAACCTTTTCTGTAGTAGTGCTGTGATACGGTTCTACGAGACTCTGAGAGCTGAGCTGGGGTCCCACGTCCGCGTTACCATCCTGATGCCGGGCTACGTCGTTTCCAACCTCACCAAGGGCAAGGGTCTGCAGAAGGACGGCAATGTCGGCATCGACGAGGAGGCCCGCGACGTGAGCTCATCTCCTCTCCTCTTCTCAACATTTCCTGCACACATATATATATATATATAGGACGGCCCTAAAATGCACCTTATTGTATTTTAAACATCCAATGCACATACCCTAGCCGGCAGCCTTTCCAGCGCACGCGCACGCCCGCCCGCCGTCCTCATGCGCATCCGGCCCCCGCAAGCCGCCGACTCCATCCCACAGGTCCACGTCCCGCAGGCCGCTGCACCGCGCGCCAGCCTCCCGCGTGGGCCCGCGCGCGACCCACAGGCTGTCCGACCCTGCACTCCACGTGCATGCGCCCGTCGCCACGCGAACCACGACGTCGCCTCGCACGACCGCGCGTAGCAGCCCACAGCCTGGTATCGTGCGTGCTGGCCGCGCCATGCTGCTGCACTGCCCTGCCTGCGCCACCGTATGCATCCATGCGCACCAGCAAAAGGCTCACGTACTGCCACGCTGCACGCTGCCTGCATGCGCCACGTCCGGTCTGGTTAGAGGAATCATTTTTCACCATGTGCATAGATAAACTACCTAATGTCAGGTTGTAACGTTATAATTCAAAGCTCCCACGACATAGAAAAAAGCACGTAGGAATCTTTAGTTAATTCAAAATTTTAAAATGAAATATCTCTTAACCAATAGTTCAATTTTAGATCCCCTTGAAACATGTTATGGAAAAAAAAATATAGCGAACACAATGAGATTCATGATGACTATCTTATGTGGAAGTTTGCAAAAAATATATTAAAAGCATAAAATTATAATCCGTATACTTATCAATTGCTAAAATGCATTACTAGGCAATGCAACTAGGACAATATAATGCACACCACCACAAATTGGTGTTGGGGACAATAATCAAGTTAAAACAGGGACAATTACAACAGGTCACGCTTGCAATTGCAACCAGGACAATAATCTAATTACAACCACGTAAGAAAACACATGCACATGTCACATAATTGCAACTGGAACACGTACTAATCTAGTCACGATTTTCGAGTAATTGCAACTAGTCGCATCCTCTAGTTGCAACTAGAACAATAAAATAATTACAATCACACTAGACTGGTTGCAACTAGCGCTATTGCAACCGCACACTTAGTTGATTGCGATTAGAGCCAATTGCAACTAAAGCACTGGGCCAGTTGCAACTAGAGCTAATTACTCCAAATGCACTTATCTGATTGCAACTAGTATCAGTTGCAACTGGAACACTTAATTGATTGCAACTAGTGCTAATTGCAACCGGCACACATAACTGATTATAACTTGAGCCAACTGCAATTGGGATTCAATTACCAAGTGCAACCAAAGCACTGGGCCAGTTGCAATTAGAGCTAATTGGGGCAAAAACACTTATCTAATTGCAACTAGTGACAATTGCAACTGAAACACTTAATTGATTGCAACTGGAGCACTGATCAGTTGCACTGGTCAGTTGTGACTAGTTTCATATACTCTGACAGAGTGTATCGGTGCATGCTAAGTATCCCGTGGAACAAGCAAGACCTAACGCATTCACCCTAACACTCCTACCATCACGAGCTAGTGGCTGTAAAAAGCATGCAACACACCTTAAGTCCAGAGATCCTAAAGATTCACGTACAACAGAGCCTGCCTAGAGTAGAAAGCGTGAACGTGCATGCTCGATTCTTTGAAAAAAATACGAAATACACTGTTATAATAAAAAATATAAAAATATCAACTAATTATGTGGCCTATAAAAATGTCAAATAATATCACGCTTAGGGTCGTTAGTTGGTTTTGAGTGGGGGCCGGAGCTAGCCTGCTCGGCTATGCTACTTGCGCTGAACGCAGCTACAGGAGCAAGCAAGCTAATGCTACAAATACTTGTTATCTACTCCGTACTACTCTAGCAGTTGCAGGCTTATAGTGGCTGCCAGCCACGAGTGCCTGTTTTTTACCTAGCACTGCAGTAACGAAGTGACAGGCAGCCGGTGTCCGTTGCAGAAGCGGCCTGGTCGGTTCAAGTCCGTTGATGCACATGGGTACGGTCAGCCGGTCAGGGGTCGTCGGTCGGGGCGGCATGCGGCGGGTTCCGCTCCCGCGGAGTGCGGGCGGGTGCGGCGGCACCGAGCCGTGCGCGCGCAGGGCACGCGGACGGTTGCTCTGGCGGGCTGGTCCGATTGCACTAGCGCGACGGTTTGGCCTGGGTGCATTCTATGCTAGGAATGCACCCAGGTGTATTATAAAATTTCTGTATATATATATATATAGACACACACACCCCATTAAGCTGAGGAACGTGCATGAACATGGTGTGCTGCAGATCAATGTCGGGCCGTTGCCGGTGGGCAAGACGGAGTCGCTGGCGGCGGTGCACTACTACACAAACCCTCATCACAACCGGTTTCAAACCCCTATCACAACCAGTTTTGGGGAGCGGATGAGATAAAGCGGCTGTGATAGTCCCCACTATCACAACCGGTTTTCAAAAACCGGCTGTGATGATCCCCCATCACAACCGGTTTTGAAAACCGGCTGTGATGCAAAACCGGCTGTGATAGTGGGGTGATCACAACCGGTTTTTGTCTAGAACCAGCTGTGATGGGAGGATATCACAGCGGCCCCCTATCACAGCCGGCCATAGCCTAGAACCGGCTGTGATATTTTTTTTAATTTTTTTATATATCAAATATATTTAGCATATATATCAAATATTCTACAAATATCAATCACATATTCAGAACCCACATATAAAGCACGATGCATTCAAATATAACATTTCAACGAAACCATCTAAACGTTATTACATTAAGTTCATACACATCAAGTTCAATAGATGCATATCAAGTTCCGCTACGCTACGAGTGCATGTCAAATATATTACAAGTTCCATCTAGTCTCACGGCTTCATAATGTGGTATTCTCCATCTTCGGATATAACATGTTCGAGAATGAACCCGGCAAGCTGTTCTGAAAGTGCAATTATCTCAGTCGCAATCATGTCGGACGCACCAACCTCGGCTTCCTGCAACATGAGTGAGAGCGAAGCAAGCACAGGAGTAGTGAAGCAAGAACATGAGTTAGTGAATCAAAAATGCATTAACATATATGGCTAAAACTATTGAGAAAGTAAAAGATGATACGAACCCTAGTTAGGTTCACATAAAGCGGTAAACTCCCACAAACCTGTCTCTCTAGAGCGCTAAAGTCATCACAAGTGTAGCAGTGGATGTACTGCATGACATAGTACCGCAGTGATCGTTTCCCATCGGCTGCTTTTTAATCCACTTTGTAGATGATACAATGAATTTATCTGTGACGAAGGGTCTATGCAACCCTTTGTTTTCCTTTTTCTTGCAATACATTTTGAAAGCCCTACAGGACATTTCGGAGTGAATGTGATTAGGCAGATGCAATCAATTTTGATCCAAAAGAGTGATTTGTCTATACTTACTTGTTTAGTACTTGAATGAGTGGATTGATCATACGAAGAGGCCTATCTTTTGAGTCATAAACCTTGATGGAACTTTGAAGAATGCAAATATCCAAGAGAACATAATGGTTGCTGTAAACCAAAGGGTGGAACATGATCATTTTTGCCGCGTAACTAACAACGGTTAGATAAAGGAGAGATGGAATGTAACTAGGAACACACTTACAGGAAGTTGTACGGTAGAAGTATACTTTCCTTCATTTTAAGAAGGCAAAAAGCATTGTACAAATACTGCATGGTATCAACATTTGCAAAATTCTTCTCATTTACTGCAACAGGGTCTAACAAGGCTATGTCTTTAATCCCACGCTCTTTTAACAAGTGGGACTCCATCCTAAAAAAGATCTAGTTGTAAAATGCATTGTGTTGAGCAAGAGAAGTGAACAGAATGTACATGAGAAGAGAATACTTACAAGCACCACAGGAAGAGGATGTTGACGTCGAGAGCATCTTGCTGGTACAACTCAAATAGAGACTTGTATTCGAGGTACCTGTCGTGACAAGGACTGCTTTCAATTATTTGGCCAAAGAATTCCTTTGGGTACCTCACTCCAAAGTAAATGCCGGATTGACGTTTGTACCAATCATGCAAATTCCTCATCTTCATCGGTAGGCCAGCCAATTCTTCTGGGCAAACTAGGTCTTTCCCGTGCTCAAACGTCCAAGCTAATTTTGTTGGAGCAGTGACGAGGTGACCATCTTCATTCGCTATATTGTCCAAGTCTTCCTCAGTCATGCCACCTTCCTTGCAAAATTGAGCTTTAAGTGATTTCTCCTGATCAAGGTTATCTTGGTGCTTCAGCTTGCTAAATTCCAACATTGACTTCTTAGCAGTGATTCGCTCAAAGTCTGTCATTGGCGGTTTGTTATTCCCCAGTTTGCTTAACCAAGCACAACTTGTGAAAGTGCTCAACTGCCTGTTTGCCTAGCGTCGGCTCGTCCTTATCAGGGAGGAGGGATGTTATGCTTCCACTCACCGCTTTTTTCTTCTCTTTTAGTGGAGGCGGGCTTGAGTTGGATGCTCGCTGCTTCTGCAATGATCTGGTCCTCACCAGACTTTCAGTGAATGCACTTAGCAAGGACCTCGTAGCCGGCATGCGAGGATGAGTTGGTTCCCTTGGGGGGGTTTCTTTCCTTGGAGGTGGACTTGGTTCATTCCGAGGCGGACTCTGATCTATTTGAGGGCTAGGCTGACTTGGTACCCTCTCTGGTGGAAAAGTGTTCTCGTCTGACGACCCTTCCGAATCTGAATCAGTAAAGGATATGTAGCGCTTCCGCCATGCACAAAGCATCCAAGGTTATCCTTGAGCTTAACCTTGTCATCCTGCCCTGCAATTTCCAACTCAACTATGCCGTATTTCTTCTTGACAAGTGCGTCAAGTGTCACTCTTGCAAAACCGGTCGGCAGTTCTCGACAATGCAAAACCTCTTTCTCTCGGGTAGGCTGAGCTAGACCTATGGCCACCTTGGTCTTGATAAACCCCGACATCACATATAACTTACAAGCCTTTGGTTCAGTGATCTCATCCTATCGAGAATCTGTTATTGGGGTCTTCTACGGGGGGATGCGCGTTACTCCCGCAACTGCTTCGAGGCAGCACAACTGGGCTAGCGAGAATGTCGCAGCCATCTTGAGCTGCAACAAGGGGACGCTGGCTCTGGCTTTGCTCAAGCAACTCTCCACGAATCTCCTCGCGAATCGTCTCACGCAACTTTGCTTGAGAAGCATCCATTTCATCACGAACTTTCTGCATAAGATCTTCAACTACTGCTTCTCGCTGTGCTTTCGACCTTGATCGACTTCTGTACGAGTCAGAATATTCAGCGAAGCCAAGTTCCCACGGAACTAGCCCCATTCCTCGTACGCGGCCAGGATGCTCTTTGGTTCCCAAGGCTCGGCTCAGCACGTCATTCTCCCTATCTGGAACAAAAGCACCTGAGGCAACCTCCTCACGTACTTCTTGGATCCGTTTCACCAGATGTTTGGCACGTTCATCTTTGCTCACAAGCTTTCCATCAGGACCGTGACTACTACCATGGGAGAGAGCAAATATCAAAGAACGCATCTCCCATCCTATGGTCTCGGGCACGACACCATTCTTTTCCATCTCTTGAAACTCTGCGTCCCATTGTGGTAACTTGCGCACGATCCCACGAGTTCCCAAGTTATGATGGAGGGGGTTACTCAGTGCATTTTCAGTGTTCCGCTGGCTCATTTCTTTGGCCTTAGTGCTACTCTTGTATGCAAGAAAGTCAGCCCAGCAAGCCCTTTGACTTGGGTATTGATCCCAGTCTGGCTCGGTTCCCGCCTTGACATGCTTATATAGTACACACCTAAATTGCTTAAATCTCTCACCCATTGTCTTCAAGACCTTTTTCTTCGCTATTTCCCACGCCGAGTCACTTGGGAAGCTGAAGCTCTCCAACAACTTCTCCCAACAGAACTCCTTGATCTGGTCCGGCACTGTGAGGTTCGGATCCTCCTTTCCGTTCTAGCTCTGATATTTTATCGGAACATTGTCCCTCACTATATTTCCGATGGCCGTTTTGTAAGGCCCCTGGACCGTAATAGGATCTACTGGCTCTCCGGATGCATCGACCGCGTTTATTACAGTTCGCCCTTGAGGCATCTTGCTTCGGCCTCGCTTGCCCTTAGGTTTTTCTGATGTTTCGGTCACCTCTGACATGTTTCCAACATGCTCCTACGTGCAGAGATCAAAACTAATGAGATCAATTTGTCACCAAACTAATTATAGCAAAGGTGTGTGCAAACGAACTACCTCCTCAGCACCAAAGTCTAGGTTGAGGTACGCGGAAGGGCTTCCTTCGTGGTTAGCACCATCATCTCCGCCATCCTGGTGAGCACCAGCATTCTCCGCTTCATTCACGTCTTGTTTGCCAAAACGGGCTCTCAACCGTGTGAAATGACGCATTTTCCTTACATAAAGTGAATACAAACTAAGATTCTGATTTATAAACTATCCGCTGCATATATTAACCATTTTAGGAGCTTAATTAAAATTGTCCAAACCAAGATACGATATGATGTCCAAACCAAGTTCTAGTTGGCTTCAGGCAGGGTGTTTGCTTGGTAGCAACGGCGGTGGGGGAACTGATATTCAAGGCTCGTTTGCTGGTTGCAAACGATGGGGCACAACTAGAGTCTACAGAGGATATTATAGACTTGATTGGGTATGATTACCTCTTCCTCACGGGCAGCACGGTAGGACTGCACCTTCTTTGCGCTGAGCAGTAGGAGAGATTCTTTTGCCACGAGAGAAAACAGTGGATGAAGGCCCGTGTTCAGAGTAATGTTTCTCCAATTTTTATATAGAAAGTATATTACTACAAGAAGAAAAATGGAATCTTGGATGCTTATATTATCATCCTGCCAAATCTGTATGGAATTAGATAAGTTTTGCTACTTTATTTGAGCCTCCCAAAATGTATGAATCACACTAAGAAATATGACGATGAATAGACAGACATTTCAAAGGTCCAGTGCATGTTGGCATTTCATCGAACACCTTCAGTGCAACGGGGGAGGGGGTGGATCCGGAGCTCACCTGGGTCGCGGGGGCGCCGGGGTCGGGGTCGCCGGGGGCGCTGGGGTCTTGGTGGAGCGCGGGGGCGCCGGGGTCGGGGCTTGTGGGCGTTGAGGTGGAGCACGGCGGGCGGCCTGACAGCATCGAGCGGGAGCGCGACGGGCAACCTGGCCGTGTCGAGGGGGGGGGGGGGGGGCGGTGAGCGGCCTGCGGCGTCGAGGGCGACCACGACGAGCGGCGACAGCGTCGAGCGGTGGCAGCGTCGAGGGCGGCGACCGCCGGCAGCGTCGAGGGCGGCGAGCGCCGGCAGCGTCGAGAGCACGTCGAGGGCGGCGAGCGCGGCAGCGTCGAGGGCAGCGTCGAGGGCAGCGAGCGGCGACAGCGTCGAGGGCGACGGCGAGCAGAGCAGAGCGCGACGGCGAAAATTTGGAGCGGGCGGGCGCGTGCGGGCTTATTTAGATTGGGGGTAAAGGCATCACAACCGGTTTTAAACAAAAACCGGTTGTGATGGTGGCATCACAAACTGTTTTTGTTTTAAAACCGTTTGTGATGCTCAACATCACAACCGGTTTCTGTTCAAAACCGGTTGTGATGGTGGCATCACAAACGGTTTTAAACAAAAACCGTTTGTGATATATTTTTTTCATTTTCACAGCAAAAAAATCATTAGTTCATAGAAAATAGAATAAGTCTCAAAAAATTTGAGACTCCTCCACTAGGTTAAACTTAGTGTATATCACACATTAAAAATATGTATATTGTACGATCGTTAGATTTGATGTAGTGCAAAAATTTGAATCTCTAATTTCAAAATTATTAACCACAAAGAGGACCATGTTTGGTGCTTTATCGTTTTTCAAATTATTTACTAAGAACCGTTTGTGATGTATTTTTATTTCTCACAAAGAAAAAATAATTTAATTCATAGAATAAAGCTAGAAAAATTGGTACTACTGCACTAACCTAAACATGGTCTTACACTTTATTCAAATCTTACATCACCATAATACAGTTGAGGACCCGGTGTGTCCGAGGACCGGTGGATGGTCGCTTCCTGGTGTGATGAGTAATTGACAACGTGGTGTGGATTGACGTTTCCCTTGGCTCAAGTATTGCAGGTGTAGAATGCGGCTTGGTTGCATTGGTGCATGTGAAGAATAGGCGCGAAAGGTCTTAGCCATGGCGGCCTCCGAGGAGCGGAGAGACAAGTAGGCTTGGTTCGAGGGACCCGGTGGCCGGTGGATCAAGTGCGGTTCACATGCTGGCAAGAACGAGCAAGGGGACGTGGTTCCGTGCGAGGTAGCGGCTCACAACCGAAGCTCGTACGCGGACGAGAAGCCGGCGCAAGGTGGCGGCTAACAACCGAAGTTTGCGCGCGGGGTTTGGTGATTTGGCCACAAAATCATCGGTGGACGGTTTCCCTTGGTTTGGGCCTCAAAACCAAGGACCGAGGACTCGACGTGGCGAAGATGGGCCAATGGGCTGTGGCATCAGCCAGGGGCGGTTTAACCGCCTCCCCCTGGGCCGGCCCAAAACTCGGCGTCGAGGAGCTTCGATCCGGAGGACACGCGGCGTGACTGCAAGGCTTGCATCGGAGGGAAGCTAGCTTGCAGTGGAAGGTGCCCGAGCCAGAAAATATCTGAGAACAAAATGTCAAATTTGCCCCTGAGGGGTATGTATCACTTAGGGGTAGTTTAGTCATTAGAGCACCACCACTTGGACTACTAATAGCCCCTCCCAGGGCTGGTGGCTGCAATCTCTTTGGTTATCTCTCTAGTTATCTCTTTAGTTTTTCCTTTGAACTAGTTTCCCCTTCATCCCCTCCACCTAGAACTACTTCGAATCTTTCTTAGTTTTGTATAGGTGAATTCATGGTTATGTGATGGAGTTTGTGCTGCTCATCTTTGTGCCATGATTTGATTTCCCGAGCTCCTTCTTCCTTTTCTATTTTCGTGGGTATTTTCGGAGCTATTTTTGGGGGATTTTCGTTCTTCTCGTTCTAGGGCGTTTTCTCTCGAATTTCTTTGGGGGATTCACGTATGAGTGCCTTGTGCCTCTTTTGCTGGTGATCCTTTGCCCCCAAACGCCGAGAATCGCTCTGTATTTGAGATTTTCGGGATGAACTTGAGGTCATGGTGTTCTTCGCGAGATCTGCGATTCTGGGAGTTGTACTGAGTTAGAGGCCGAGATCTTTTGGGAAAACACTCCACTGGAGGTCTAGATCATCTGACCGAAATCTCGCCTCAAGAGCTCAAGTGGTTTGGGAGATCCACTTCTAGTTTGACTTTTCCCGAGCCTCCCAGGCCTGGGCGGTTTAACCGCCCCCCCTGGGTGTGTTGGATCGAGTCTTGTTTCAGGGTCGTTTTGTGTTCCTTTCAATCGATTCGAGTTCCGCTGCGTATTTCTTGTTCCTAGGGTTAGTAGCTTGACAGTGGCTACGTGATCTTGGCAAGATCGCTCTCGGAGGTTTCGGAGTTGGTTTGGGAAAATAGCCGGATTGGTTGGAAAGAATTTTTATCGGCTCCCATTCACTCCCCCCCTCTCTGGTCGCCGTTTCGGTCCTTCAATTGGTATCAGAGCTGGTTACGGGTCTTTGCGACTCTAACCAGTCTAAGATCCAAAGATGGCGTACCAAGATCGGGGTTCCGGGCCTCCGCACTTCGATGGGAAGAACTACCCGAACTGGGTCGCGCGTATGGGCGCTTTCTTGCGAGGCAAAGGAAAGTTGTTGTGGGATGTGACGAAAGATGAAAACTATGTCAATCCCACCAACTTAGATGCCCAGGATGCAAAGGATAAGTTTGAGGCGAATGCTAGAGCTGTTGACTACTTGTTCCGTGCTTTGTCTGCCGAGGAGTTTGAGCGTGTTTTGGGCGAGGACCTAGCTAGCCAGATCTGGCAGAAGCTCAAGGTAGCCCACGGTGGTGATAGCCATGTGAAGGCTAGGCTTTTCTCGATGTATCGCAGAGAATATGAAAATTTCGCTCATTTGCCTGGAGAGTCGGTTGATGCTTTGTTTCAGCGTTTCACTTCCATTGTCAACAACATGAAAGCCAACATTACCGTACTCCCATACTCGGATCATGACCGAGCTATCAAGCTCCTGCAAGCACTTGATAGATCCGTGTGGGGTGCCAAGGTTGAGGCGATCTTGGAGTCGGCAAACTATGAAACTTTGTCTGTCGATGAGCTTTTCTCGAAGTTGAAGTCTTCTGAGGTGGACAGACAGTTGCTTGCCAAGGCTAAGAGTCCGACTGATCCTCATAGTCTGGCTCTAGTCGGTGGCTTAGGATATGGACATGCTAACACTCCTAGACACTTTGCTTTGTCTTCTCTTGTGTCTCTTCCAGATGAAGAATATGAGGTGCTGAGCGAGGAGGATCTCGCGTTGCTCACGAGGAGGTTCGAGCGGATGTACCAGAACCGCAAGGGTTCGAGGCGTGCCGGGAGTACGTGCTACAGATGCGGGAAGATGGGCCACTTCATCGCCGAGTGCCCCGAGGAGATCAAGAACGACTACAACCGCAAGCACCGCCCGCGAGACGACCACAAGCACCGTCCCAAGGACGAGTACCGCTCCAAGCACAAGAACAAGGACGAGAGAAGGTCGAAGAACAAGCACGGTGGACACAAGAAGCACAGATCTCGAGCGATGGTGGCAGATGCGAGCGACATCGACACAAGCTCCACCAACACGTCGTCAAGCTCAAGCAGTGAAGATGAAGACCACGGCCACCGCAAGGAGAAGAAGAGCTTGAACCGCAACTTCAACGGCATCTCCTTCGCCGCCGTCGACTACTGCACCATGGCGCACGACTCCGTGAAGAGCAAGGACGACTCCGACTCCGACTCCGAGGATGAGGTATTGACCGATCCCACCTCTTTGCGTCAGGAGATTGCTAGATTAGAGCAGTTGGTCGATAACCGCGATGATGTGCTTAGAAAGACCAACAAGGAAAAGAGGGAGTTTAGGTCTTTGCTAGGAGAGTCCAAGGATAGAGTGGCTGAGCTTGAGACCTTGCTTTCTGAGACTGGAAAGAAGGCTATGGAGTTTGAGTCTTTGCTTTGCGAGTCTAGGGAGAGAGCAGCTAAGCTTGAGTCTGAGATTGCTGTATTGAAAGATGCTCCTCTTGTGTCTGATGAAGTTGAATGCTCGTTCTGTGATGTGCATATTGCTGATCTTGTTGTGCTTAAGGAGAAACACATGACCTGCTTGGATGAACTAGAGGGTGCTAGGGTTGAGCTTGCTGAGTTGAAGTCTAGATCATCTTTGCTAGGTGCTTGTACTTCTTGTCCTGCTTTGCATGCTCAGTTGCTTGAATCACGCACCATGATTAGTTCACTTGAAGCACAACTGAAATCTCCCATTGCAAATTCATGTTCTGCTTGTGATGTTGTTGCATTGAAGAATGTTGAGTTAGAGCAGTGTGTGAATCGCTTGCAAGATGAGAATGATGAGCTGAGACTGTGTTTGGGTTGGTTGTCGGGTCGCGAGCCTCAGCTTAAGATGTTGATTGATGGTTTTAAGAGAGCTGATGGTCGTGGTCTCGGTTCTGAGAAGGTTGGTGAGACCAGTGGTGAGAGAGAGAGAGAGAAACTGAGAGTTCCACCACAAACATTTCCACAAACCCACCAAAAGCCATTCTCAAGAACACCTTCACACCCAAACCAAACCACCTGCTAAACAAGCTTGACACCACTCCAGATCCTCCCAAGTTTCCACCGAAGACAGATAACTTTCAGAGGAGAGTGACCTTTGTGAGGAGTGGGGTTTACCAGCCGAGAGAGAGGGCACAGCTGAGAGAAACCCCAAAGCCAAAGCCAGTCCGCTTCCATTGTGAGCATTGTGGAAGGGATGGACACCTTGAGGAGTTCTATTGGAGGAAGAAGAGGGAGGTGAGAAGAGAGAAGGAGGTGGGGAACAGGGACAGGTACTACTCTTCTCGTAGTGTGCCTGTGTCTCGTTCACCCTGGCCGAGAGGCGACGCCTTTGTGCGCACAGTTCCTGTGGTTGCCAGTCGTGGTGTTCCAGCTAGCCGTGAGTTTGCTAGGCGGCCTCCGTTTCGTGGTCAGTTCGGTTCAGGGAGGTTCGACCGTAGCTTTGAGGCTAGGAGAGAGTCTAGGCCATGTTTTCCCCCGCGTGGTGCTAGAGGTCCGATGATGAGAGACGAGAGGGTTTCACGTGGTAGAGTTGATTTCGCTAACCCCTCTTTTGAGCAGATGGCCCGACACTGGTTTAACTCCTTCTGTGCTAACCCCAGTGTCGAGTCATTCGCTCGTTCTCGTTCTCGCTTTTGATTGTGCAGGTGTGAGGTATGGAGAACATGAGCTTGGTGACTCTTGGTCTTTTGCATGATCAAGGTTTGATGGTTCTCCACACCTTTTTGGATAGGCCCCGATGTGGCCCTTGTACACTATGTATTGTGAGTATATCCCTTGTACACTCTTGTGTTCATCTGTGTATATTTAGCTTGCTTTGTGCCTGTATCATGATTTTTATGTTTTCTGTAGCATATTGTACATTTGTTTATCTGGTATCATTTTAGTTGGTATCTTTTGTTGCATTTTGCTCATTTGAGATTTCTCTTCCTTTTATGATGGAGCTTTCCATTTGCTTTTGTACACCTTTTCTAGTTTTTCTAGGTGTCTTTGATTGAGGAGGAGCTCGGCTTTATTTAATGGGGAGTATTTGCTTGACATGATTTGGAGAGGAGAGGATCTTGCTTAGAGCTTTTGAATAGCATGAGTTTGTGAGGTTGCTGAGTTGGCACTTTGGTTGTGCATTTCATGGGTGTTTGAAATTTGAACCTGAACCTTGGATTTGCATTTTGGTTGCACATTCCAGGGGGAGCTTTGTATTTGTGCTTTGATCGCGCTTGTGTTTTGAGTTTTGAGCTTGCCCATGTTTCTACCCAAAACCAGCTTGCAGACATTTTCACTAAACCACTTGACCAAGCTACCTTCACCCGCTTGCGAGGGGAACTTGGTGTGTGTGCATTTTTCTGAGCTGAGTTTTGGAGGCTTCTCTTGTAGCATATGTATACTATTGTACCATCTTTGTATCTTGATGTACATTTTTCTTGCTTTTGTATCTTGATTTCATCTTTTGTATCATATCTTAGGATGAGCTTCTCCTATATCCAGTGATTGGTACAACTTGCTACATTTTAGAGTTTAGGCAGGCTGGCTAGGGATTGATTGTATGGATGGCTATGCTCTTGATGGTTTTTGATATATATTCTATTGAGATAGTCACTTTTGAATTAAAATGACAAACTGAACTTAAAATCCTTCACCCATGAGTAAATGCCTTTGAATGTCTTGTTTGAGCCGAACTGGCTATATCTTGATTAAGATCATGCTAGGATGTGATATTCTTTTCAATTGGGTCAAAGATCTTTGTCATTATAAATGTTTAGCCCATGCTTTATCTTGTGGAGGAGCATAAGCTTCTTTTTGTCGCAAAGACATTTCATGTACCATGCTTAATTTGAAAAACTTGAAAAATGAGATGTCTATGCATGAAAGAAGAAAGATGAGAAAAAGATATTTTTGCAGAAAATTATGCTCATGTCTCTATGCTTTCACCATTGCACACACTTGCACACATGGGTGCTAAGCGGTTGCATGTTGTTTGCCGGAGAAGTCTCCCATGAGAAGTGAACACATGGCTCCGTGCTTTGACATGACATGAGGTAGAACTTGGGCGTTTATGATGATCTTTTGTCAAGAATGCGTGCCCTTCCATGTTTTTGGTGAGATGAAGTTCATTTTTGCTTGAACAATCCATGGTTAGGACTTTGCTCATGTGGTGACATTTTTGATAAAACTACACAACTTGCTCATGGCTTTGTCAATTGGATATATGTCTTCACCTTCTTGATGGCAATGCCCGTGTGACATGATGAACTATCTTGTTTGCCTCTTATCTAACTTGTAGCATTTTGTATTGCTCATTGTATATTTGAGAAGCTTGTAGTTGCATTTTGTACATTTTTCCTTGATTTGTGCATTGTCAACAAGGGGGAGAATTTCTGGAGCATTTGGCAAGGGGGAGATGTTGCTGAATCTATGAGAAGCTTTTGCTCTAGATTTTGTCGGATTTGTGTGAGAAGTGAGAGTTTTTGCCAAAATGAGAATATCTGAAAATTTGTGAAGTTTCTGAGAGTTTGAGCATTGGAATATCTTGCTGGGCATGTTTGGAAGGTTTTCAAGTTGGAACGGCATCGTTGCAAGTTTGTTTGTGCAATTTTGGCACTTTTGGCCTTGGTCATCTGCCAGGGGCGGTTTAACCGCCCCCCTGGGCGGTTTAACCGCCCCTAGTGCTGAGTGCACAAGGTTTGTGATAGTTTGAGCCATTTTCGAGTGATTTTCGCACGCACAAGTTCACTTGTTCAGGGGGAGTTGCATCTTTGCAGGGAGAGTGCTTTGAGTGTCCTGAAAAGTGAGTTGGAGGTTTTGAAGTTTGTGATTTGTGCTTTGTGTTTTTGCTCTTTTGCCGATGGTGTTGAGCCCTTTCGCTTCTTCTTGAAGGGTCGGCGTTTCTGAGCTTCTCTTGCAGAGTGACTTTGTTCTCGGCTTGTTCTTGCTTTTAGTCACTTGCTTGAGCCTCGTTTTCGATTTCTTTTATATTTTCTTCATATCATTGGTTACTATGTGTGTGTTGTCAATGTACTCATCAAGGGGGAGATTGAGGACCCGGTGTGTCCGAGGACCGGTGGATGGTCGCTTCCTGGTGTGATGAGTAATTGACAACGTGGTGTGGATTGACGTTTCCCTTGGCTCAAGTATTGCAGGTGTAGAATGCGGCTTGGTTGCATTGGTGCAGGTGAAGAACAGGCGCGAAAGGTCTTAGCCTATGGCAGCCTCCGAGGAGCGGAGAGACAAGTAGGCTTGGTTCGAGGGACCCGGTGGCCGGTGGATCAAGTGCGGTTCACATGCTGGCAAGAACGAGCAAGGGGACGTGGTTCCGGTGCGAGGTAGCGGCTCACAACCGAAGCTCGTACGCGGACGAGAAGCCGGCGCAATGGTGGCGGCTAACAACCGAAGTTTGCGCGCGGGGTTTGGTGATTTGGCCACAAAATCATCGGTGGACGGTTTCACTTGGTTTGGGCCTCAAAACCAAGGACCGAGGACTCGACGTGGCGAAGATGGGCCAATGGCTGTGGCATCAGCCAGGGGCGGTTTAACCGCCCCCAGGGGCGGTTTAACCGCCTCCCCCTGGGCCAGCCCAAAACTCGGCGTCGAGGAGCTTCGATCCGGAGGACACGCGGCGTGACTGCAAGGCTTGCGTCGGAGCGAAGCTAGCTTGCAGTGGAAGGTGCCCGAGCCGGAAAATATCTGAGAACAAAATGTCAAATTTGCCCCTGAGGGGTATGTATCACTTAGGGGTAGTTTAGTCATTAGAGCACCACCAATTGGACTACTAATAGCCCCTCCCAGGGCTGGTGGCTGCTATCTCTTCTAGTTATCTCTTTAGTTTTTACTTTGAACTAGTTTTCCCCTTCATCCCCTCCACCTAGAACTACTTCGAATCATTCCTAGTTTGTATAGGTGAATTCATGGTTATGTGATGGAGTTTGTGCTGCTCATCTTTGTGCCATGATTTGATTTCCTTAGCTCCCTTTTCTTTTTCTATTTTTGTGGGTATTTTCGGAGCTATTTTTGGGAGATTTTCGTTCTTCTCTTTCTAGGGCGTTTTCTCTCGGATTTCTTTGGGGGATTCACGTATGAGTGCCTTGTGCCTCTTTTGCTGGTGATCTTTTGCCCCCAAACGCCGAGAATCGCTCTGGATTTGAGATTTTTGGGATGAACTTGAGGTCATGGTGTTCTTCGCGAGATCTGAGATTCCGGGAGTTGTACTGAGTTAGAGGCCGAGATCTTTTGGGAAACACTCCACTGGAGGTCTAGATCATCTGACCAAAATCTTGCCTCAAGAGCTCAAGCGGTTTGGGAGATCCACTTTTGGTTTGACTTTTTCCCGAGCTTCCCAGGCCAGGGCGGTTTAACCGCCCCCTGACCCGGTTTAACCGCCCCCCCCCCCTAGGGTGTGTTGGATCGAGTCTTGTTTCAGGCCGTTTTGCGTTCGTTTCGATCGATTCGAGTTCCGCTGCGTATTTCTTGTTCCTAGGGTCAGTAGCTTGACAGTGGCTACGTGATCTTGGCAAGATCGCTCTCGGAGGTTTCAGAGTTGGTTTGGGAAAATAGCCAGATCGGTTGGAAAGAATTTTTATCGGCTCCCATTCACTCCCCCCTCTCTGGTCGCCATTTCGGTCCTTCATATGTCTTGACGGACTTCCTGTGAGTTCTTTCCCTTTTTTTTCATGGCCATTAATGTTCCGAGGGTGCTCTCAGTAACATTTTTAGTTCGATGCATGCCATCGAGTGCGTGGCGAATAGTCAGGAATTCCCAATATTGAAGTCTAAAGAATATAGACTTCTTTTTCCATAAAGCGCCTGCTGGTGCGGGTACACTTCCTTTTCCCTTTCCAAATATCACATCAAGTTTGCTGACTATTTTAAAGATCTCGTGTCCATCGCGATAACTCAGAGCCGAGCGCTCCTCGGTTGTCCCATCAAATGATTTCTTGTTCCGTCGATATGGGTGATCTCTGCGAAGGAACCTACGATGGCCCATGTAGACCATCTTCTTGCTATTATTTAACCATCTAGCGTCGGTCTCGTCGACGCAAACCACATAACCATTATAGCCCTTTGTAGCCTGGCCAGATACAGTACCAAGGCCGGGGAGGTCCGTGATTGTTACGAATAACAATGCTTTCAACTTGAAGTGTTCTCTCTTGTACTCATCCCAAACATTGACACCATGATCCCACAAAGTCACAAGATCATCCACCAATGGCTCCAGGTACACATCAATTTCATTTAATGGCTGCTTTGGCCCTTCGATCAGCAAAGGCATCATAATATATGTCCGCTTCATACAAAGCCAAGGCGGAAGGTTGTATATGCAAAGAGTGACAGGCCAGGTGCTATGTTTGCTGCTAACCATGTTGAAAGGATTCATACCATCAGTACTCAATCCGAACCTTACGTTCCTTATTTCACTGGCAAATTTCTTCTTGAAATGATAATTGATAGCCCTCCACTGTGAATCGTCAGCCGGATGTCTAAGCTTTCCATCATTCAGACGCTCTTCTTCATGCCAACGCATAAGCTTTGCTGTCTTTGGGTTTGCAAATAAACGCTTCAATCAAGGAATCACGGGAAAGTACCAGACGACTTTGGCGGGTGGTCTTTTATTTCGATCACATGTCATACGTATAGCTGATACAGACTTGTACCTTGAAGCTTCACACACTGGGCATGCATCTAATTCTTTATAGTCACCACGATATAAGATGCAATCATTTGGGCATGCATGTATTTTTTGTACTTCTAGCCCAATCGGACATATCATTTGCTTTGCCTGGTATGTGTTCTTCGGCAACCCATTAGGGCTGGGAAGCATCTTCTCCAGAATATTCAGTAAAATGTCAAAGCCCGTGTTTGATACACCATTTGTTGCCTTCATCTCTAGTAGCAAGAGGTCAGCTTCAAGTTTCGACATGCTACAACCACTGTACAACGGAGTCTTTGCATCCTTTCTCATCTGCTCGAGCTTTTTCAGATTCTTTGCATCCAAGCATTCTGGCTCCGCATCACGTATCATCTGGTCAAGACCATCAACCACATCATCCGCAGCTAATGTTTTCCATATATGTTTGTTCGACCGGTTCTGGCTCATTTTCAAGTTCCACTGCCTGTGTGGCCTGATGGTGTACTTTTTCCCTAATCTTCTCTCGGGTAGTTTGCTGCGTGGTTTCATTCTCACCTTCCTCACCATGCTTATTCCAAATCTTGTAGTTTGGCACGAACCCCCTAGACAACAAATGATACCGGATCTGCTCGACGTTACGAAACTGTTTCTGGTTTTTGCAGTCATAGCATGTACAATACACATATCCATCACTCTTATGTTGATGTAAGCCTTCGCAACCTTCACAAATGAATCAACGCCGTTGATATATATGGCATCTCTTTTGGCCGCTGGCCTGTACATCCAGCCTCGATCGTTGTCCATCTAAAATTCATGCCAAAATTCAAAATCTAGTGGATGAAACATGCTCAAATTTGAAATGGTTGGTAGTTACCCACCTCAAATTAAGTTGATGGAGTGATTCTTCAAAGAAATCCCACTTTCTACATTGAAATTTGACAAGAAATCCCCTCTAAAATGGAACAAGAGAGCCCCTACATCAAATTCATGCCAAATTTCAAAATCTAGTGGATGAAACATGCTCAAAATTGAAATGGTTGCTAGTTACAAACCTCAACCAAAGTTGATGGAGTGATTCTTCAAAGAAATCCCACTTTCCCCATTGAAAGTTGGCAACAAATCCTCTCTAAAATGGAACAAAAGCCCCTCCATCAAATTCAGGCCAAAATTCAAAACTAGTGGATGAAACATGCTCAAAATTGAAATGGTTGCTAGTTACCCACCTCAAAATAAGTTGATGGAGTGATTCTTCAAACAAATCACACTTTCCCCATTGCAATTTGCCAATAAATGCTCTCTAAAATGGAACAAAAGCCCCTCCATCAAATTCATGCCAAATTTCAAAATCTAGTGGATGAAACATGCTCAAATTGAAATGGTTGCTAGTTACCCACCTCAAAATAAGTTGATGGAGTGATTCTTCAAAAAAACCCAACCTTTAGAGAGCAATTTGGTGAAAATGGAGAGCAAAAAGGGTTGAGAGAGGGGTGGGCGTCGGGTTGAAGAAGAAGGGGAGGGGAAGGAAAGAGGGTTTTGTACTGTACAGGCACATCACAACTGGTTTTAATAACAAACCGGCTGTGAAAGGGGGCATCACAGCCGGTTTGTAAGAAAAACCGGCTGTGATGTGCCCGGAGACTATCACAGCCGGTTTCTAACAAAAACCGGTTGTGATAGGGGTCATCACAGCCGGTTTTGACGTATGCTTGCCCGACCTAACTTAAAACCGGCTGTGATGCCCTATCACAACCGGTTTTGCCAAAACCGGTTGTGATAGCCCGTTTGAGAAAGTGGTTTGTGTAGTAGTGGTGGTGGTGGCGAGCGTGCGGCACGGCGACTACTACGTGACGTGGCCCAGGTGGTACTGGCAGTTCCACATGGTGATGTGCGCGGCGCCGGAGCTGGTGGACTGGTTCTCCCGGTCGTTCTACGTGTCCAAGTCCGGCGAGCAGGACGGCAGCGCCGCCCTGAGCAAGAAGATCCTCGAGGCCGTCGGCTGGAAGAAGTTCCTCTACCCAAAGACCATCCGCTCCCAGGCCGCCATGGCAGCAAACTGACTGCACTCATTCGTCAAGATGTTAGCCACATAAAAATTATAAAATAGATATATAAAATAGATATTGGGCCTTGTCCAAAAGTAGTACTCATATACTAGACATACAATTATCTTATCCACTTTTGATTCACTTTTAATTATTACTCCCTCCATCCAGTTTTCATGAGTGCCTAAAGCCATTCTCAGTAAAGCTTCATGGACACGATTAGCTTGTCTGGGAACTAGGTATACGAGGCTCAATTGACGATCAGACTGCGGGGGCGTGGGCTATGGGCCCTTGGTCCACGCCGGCCTCTGTTGGCCGGCCGGCCCTTTCCCCTAAGGGTTTTGTATAGTTGATTTGGCATAGGTAAGGATCACCGTTGGATAAGATTCACGGGGTGAAACTTCTCTCTCATCATCTCATGAAACTCTATCATTTAATAATCTTGCCACGTTAGTAATCTTAATGATGTGACATATAAATTAATGGATATGAAAATCACATGAAAACCCATTGAGACTGGCCTAAGAAGTTTTCACCGATACCAAGGGAGAGATAATTCCCTCCAAACCACTGATTGTTTTAACGAGGCACAACGCGACCTTTCAATTTTGCAGCCACAAGCATGACCGATCTGAAACATCACCCTCTTGTTTGCACGCCCGATCCTAATAACCACACATCCTTCGTCACTTGCCGTCGGATGCATGCTTGCGTTGTCCCTGCGTAGATTGTTCTTCCTTGTGACATTTGTTGTTCTTCCATCCCCTGCGCATCGCCAGGCCATCCCTACAAAAAATAAAGCAAAATTTGCCGCACCCATTCGAACTCGTGCTAAATTTTGAGTGGCTTTCCAATTTTCGTGCGTGAGGAGCTTTTGAGTTTTGACAATGTGTCGATCATACATATATAAATTGTCTAAATAGTGACTCGTCATACATATATACCTTAACTTAGAATATTCTGTATTAGAAACAAAATAAATAGGTAGTACCTTCATTCCAAATTATAGGTCGTTTTGGCTTTTCTAGGTTCATAATCTTTGATAAACGCTATGTCTAGATTCATAGCAAAATCTATGAATCTAGAAAATCCAAAACGACCTATAATTTAGAACGAAGGAAGTACATTAGAATCATATATTGTTTTACTTTTGGATATCTGTATACATGCAGATAGTTAGTGTAATGACCAGGGTTTCCGATTTCCGAAAACCGACTCCCTGTACCATTGTGATACTCCCTGGATCAAGTAGATATCACGTACAGAACTCATCACAGCGAATATCACATCCATACCATGAACAAAGTACAAATATCTCATTTATTACATCATTCTCATGATATTACGTCTGATACAAGCCCTCAAGGCTGAACGACAAACAAAAGAACATCCAACGCAGCGGATCTAGGCGTAGAAGCCTCCATCTTCACGATCTCCTCCACAAGCAACTTGCGCGTGAAAACGATGCTTCAGGCGTACCATCAATCGTAGTTGAACTCGTGCTCATCATCAGACCCTGCATACTCAAAGGCTATCCCCAAGGAATGGGATAGGTTCACGTCACCAACCGTATATGCAAGCTTTAAGTGGACTACCATCTAAAGGGATAAAAGTATATCAAGGATAGGCTAAAAGTTTCCTATGCAGCATCAAATATAAAATAAGTATCTCCATATCCATCCATCCCATATCTCACCACATCGGGCTATTCCGGCACGCCGGACTCCCACCTCCATCTCCACACTCATCTAAGTCGATGCGAGAGCTCCCTCCCCTCGCACCTCACCAACTACGACCGGATCCTGAAAGGAAAGGGAGCAAACTTCCCTTCTCCCCGTCCATAGCTGCGAACCTTAGTCACTATCAAATCTGGCTAGAAAGGGGGTAAAGGTAGAAAATCCCAAATATGAGAGGTAACAGTGCAGTGGGCAATGTCCATACCGAGGACATGGCTATACGTATAGATTATAGACTCTCGAGAGCTTGTACAACTGGACCCACTCGGGCTACGAGATGGTGGCTGCCATTTCGAGATGCAACCCACAGCTAAGACCCCAACCGCGATGATGCCCGCTTGCTCTTCCGGTCTCGGTCCATCGGTTCGCAATCAATTGCTTCGAAGCTGTGTTGAACACTCCCTCGTAGGGCCAGTGGGGGCCATAGTCCTTCGGGGAGACGATCTCTCCCGTTCCCGTTCCCGTACAGCAGTCCACCTGATCTTCTCGCAATCGGGGCATCGCGCTAGTTAGGCTGGCTGGAACCCGTCCATATGGATAAGCGGTAAGTATGTGGGGCCCAAAGAGTGGTTACCCCACTCGGTTTCAGGCCGGGGTGAGCGTCATCGTCCCACAGGCGTATCCTCCGAATAAGAACGCAAGTCGCAGTACCCACTATACGTACCGCCGCCAACTCCTATGCTCCTATCCATCCATGTACCCGCCACAAGTACGGTGTGGGACCCCCTCGAGAGCAGGGGTCTCCCGGCATCTCGGTCAAAGACCGAGTTGTTATAAAATGATCATCCCCTGCCAAGTTTCCCAAAAACACCTTCTCCTGCCGGTTTTATCCCCACACACGCCAAGAGTCCTATTCCACATGATCCCATACACATGCAAGCAGCAGCATAGCAATATCATATATAGAGTGATAGGTAACAAGACAATCACGGAATAAATCATGGCTATGCAAGGCTCAAGCATCATTCATTTGCAATAAGTAAAGCGCTAGCTCGTCTAGTTGCAATGTCTAATAGGCATTCAAGAGATGGGTCGGGCGTGAACCTGAGGGCAAGTTCTCTTCCTCCACGAAGTCTTCCGGGTAGTGCTCCTCCTCGGTCAGCTCCTGGCCGTCGGTAGGTCCTAAAAACGTAATTAAAGTAAATACCAGGGACCTAGTAGCAATTAACTCCAATAAAACCAATTCAAGAAAGATCCAAATGGACTCATACTTCACACCAAGGGCTTGTCATGATTTTAGAAAAATATAGAAACTGGTTTCATATTTTTCGGAGTTAAAATGAATTAGTTATGGATTTTCTAATTTTAAATCCTTTTCTGAATTTTTAAGTAATTCGGAAAAAGAAAAGAAAAGGGACCAGGGACCTATTTGTAAATACCCAGGGACCTATTTGTAATTTTGAAAAGTTTAGATGGTTTTCTATAAAAACTCCAGGGACCTATTTGTAAATGCTGACGTCATCAGTGGGCCCTGCTAACGTCAGCGTTGACCGGTCAACGGTCAAAGTTGATTGGTTGGTCCGGATGATGACGTCATCAGTGGGCCCTGATGACGTCAGTAGAAGGGCCTTGATGTTAAATCTAAAAAGTCCAGGGGGCTGAGAGAAAATGCAACAGGCCAGGGACTGGATTGAAAGGATTTCGAAACTATAGGGGCTAAAGTGTAAGAAAGCAGGGGCTTCTTTGTAATAGAGGCAGGCCGGCTCTGGTGGTCGCGGTCTACCGTGGACCGAGAGGTTGGTCCACGTGAGCCGCGCCCACGGGATCTTTTGTGGCTCGGGTGGATCTCGTGCGGCTGGATCGGGCGATCCGCGGATTGGCTCCAGCGACGGCGCGACACGTGGCAGGGGCTGCTGGCGGCGGCGCACAGGCGTTTTCCCCCTCGCCTCCGCCGCGGCTCTCCCGGCGGCGCTAGGGCCCGGTCCGGCCCCATACTCGTCGCTAGGGCCTAAAACTCCACGGCGGAAAGGTTGAGCATGATCAACCTCGGCGAAGGTGGCCGGAGCGTCGAGGCCGCGCGGGCGGCGCACGGTCGGCGCCGGCGTACATTCGGGACTTGCGGAAAGGCGTGTCCCCACTCGACTTGTTCATGCCCAGGCGAGCTCGCAGGTCTACGGTGGGTGCGCCAAAACCTAAAGTCCGGCCTTTGGCCAGCGGCGGCGACGCGCAAGGCGCGGCGGCGCTAGGTGCACACCGAGGAAGCCTGGCGATGCTTCCACGGCTAGGCTAGGCTAGGACGGGGCTAAAGGCCCGGCCTTGCGGCTTTGCCTGGGTTCCAGCGCGTGCCAAGGGCTCGACGCGGCGTGTTCGCGTTCGCGCACAGAGCTCGCTCATGACGGCGGGCGGCGCGACGTGAGGGGATCCTGCAAGGAAGACAGCGGCTCGAGGGCACACTCACAGAGAGGTAGGGTGGCTGGCCACAAGGTTGGCTGCGCGCGCGGGATCATGGTGCCCCATGGCCGCGGCGGGTTCACGGCGAGGCAGAGGTGAGCGGCGGCGGGGTTTCTCACCTCGCGTCGGCGGTGTAGGCGAAGCAGACCTAGGGAAGGGTCGACGGGGCATGGCGCGGCCTTGGCGTGCGGGCCCGAGCGCACGCGCGGCGAGAAGGATCGGCCGGTCGCGAGATGGCGCGAGGGGCTGCTCGATCTAGGGTTTACTGTGGAGCCAAGAGGGGTGGATCGTGGATTAGGGTTCCCGAGGTCCGCGAGATGGTCTCGCACGCGGGAGCGGGCGGCGGCGAGAAGGTGGTGCCGGCGGAGTAGGAGAGTGGCGGTGGCGAGGTAAGTGATAAAGCTGATAGGTGGGACCCACCTATCAGGCGAAGAAAGAGAGGGACGGTGCACGGTGGGTGATAGTGGGCCGGCGGGGTGTTGGGCCGTCGGCTGTGCTGCGGGAAAAGGAAAAGGGAACCGGGCCAGGGGGTTTAGGGTGGATCGGGCTGGAAGTAGAGGGGCCACATCCAGACTTAGTTAGCTGAGGACCCGGTGTGTCCGAGGACCGGTGGATGGTCGCTTCCCGGTGTGATGAGTGATTGACAACGTGGTGTGGATTGACGTTTCCCTTGGCTCAAGTATTGCAGGTGTAGAATGCGGCTTGATTGCATTGGTGCAGGTGAAGAACAGGCGCGAAAGGTCTTAGCCATGGCGGCCTCCGAGGAGCGGAGAGACAAGTAGGCTTGGTTCGAGGGACCCGGTGGCCAGATGGATCAAGTGCGGTTCACATGCTGGCAAGAACGAGCAAGGGGACGTGGTTCCGGTGCGAGGTAGCGGCTCACAACCGAAGCTCGTACGCGGACGTGAAGCCCGCGCAAGGTAGCGGCTAACAACCGAAGTTTGCGCGCGGGGTTTGGTGATTTGGCCACAAAATCATCGGTGGACGGTTTCCCTTGGTTTGGGCCTCAAAACCAAGGACCGAGGACTCGACGAGGCGAATTTGGGCAGCTGGGCCAGAGTGGCTGCCAGGGGCGGTTTAACCGCCCCCCAGGGCCGGTTTAACCGCCCCCCTGGGCTGGCCCAAGAACGGCGTCGAGGAGCTTCGATCCGGAGGACACGCGGCGTGACTGCAAGGCTTGCGTCGGAGGGAAGCTAGCTTGCAGTGGAAGGTGCCCGAGCCGGAAAATATCTGAAGATCAAATGTCAAATTTGCCCCTGAGGGGTATGTATCACTTAGGGGTAGTTTAGTCTTTAGAGCACCACCACTTGGACTACTAATAGCCCCTCCCAGGGCTGGTGGCTGCTATCTCTTCTAGTTATCTCTTTAGGTTTTACTTTGAACTAGTTTTCCCCTTCATCCCCTCCACCTAGAACTACTTCGAATCATTCCTAGTTTGTATAGGTGAATTCATGGTTATGTGATGGAGTTTGTGCTGCTCATCTTTGTGCCATGATTTGATTTCCCGAGCTCCCTTTCCTTTTTCTATTTTCGTGGGTATTTTCGGAGCTATTTTTGGGGGATTTTCGTTCTTCTTGTTCTAGGGCGTTTTCTCTCGGATTTCTTTGGGGGATTCACGTATGAGTGCCTTGTGCCTCTTTTGCTGGTGATCCTTTGCCCCCAAACGCCGAGAATCGCTCTGGATTTGAGATTTTCGGGATGAACTCGAGGTCATGGTGTTCTTCGCGAGATCTGCGATTCCGGGAGTTGTACTGAGTTAGAGGCCGAGATCTTTTGGGAAAACACTCCACTGGAGGTCTAGATCATCTGACCAAAATCTCGCCTCAAGAGCTCAAGCGGTTTGGGAGATCCACTTTTGTTTTGACTTTTTCCCGAGCCTCCCAGGCCTGGGCGGTTTAACCGCCCCCCTGGCCGGTTTAACCGCCCCCCTGGGTGTGTTAGATCGAGTCGTGTTTCGGGTCGTTTTGGTGTTCGTTTCGATTGATTCGAGTTCCGCTGCTAGTTTCTTGTTCCTAGGGTCAGTAGCTTGACAGTGGCTACGTGATCTTGGCAAGATTGCTCTCGGAGGTTTCGGAGTTGTTTTGGGAGAATAGCCGGATCGGTTGGAAAGAATTTTTATCGGCTCCCATTCACTCCCCCCCTCTCTGGTCGCCGTTTCGGTCCTTCAATTGGTATCAGAGCCGGTTACGGGTCTTTGCGACTCTAACCAGTCTAAGATCCAAAGATGGCGTACCAAGATCGGGGTTCCGGGCCTCCGCACTTCGATGGGAAGAACTACCCGAACTGGGTTGCGCGTATGGGCGCTTTCTTGCGAGGCAAAGGAAAGTTGCTGTGGGATGTGACGAAAGATGAAAACTATGTCAATCCCACCAACTTAGATGCCCAGGATGCAAAGGATAGTTTGAGGCGAATGCTAGAGCTGTTGACTACTTGTTCCGTGCTTTGTCTGCCGAGGAGTTTGAGCGTGTTTTGGGCGAGGACCTAGCTAGCCAGATCTGGCAGAAGCTCAAGGTAGCCCACGGTGGTGATAGCCATGTCAAGGCTAGGCTTTTCTCGATGTATAGGAGAGAATATGAGAATTTCGCTCATTTGCCTGGAGAGTCGGTTGATGCTTTGTTTCAGCGTTTCACTTCTATTGTCAACAACATGAAAGCCAACATTACCGTGCTCCCATACTCGGATCATGACCGAGCTATCAAGCTCCTGCAAGCACTTGATAGATCCGTGTGGGGTGCCAAGGTTGAGGCGATCATGGAGTCGGCAAACTATGAGACTCTGTCTGTTGATGAGCTTTTCTCGAAGTTGAAGTCTTCTGAGGTGGACAGACAGTTGCTTGCCAAGGCTAAGAGTCCGACTGATCCCCATAGTCTGGCTCTAGTCGGTGGCTCTGGATATGGACATGCTAACACTCCTAGACACTTTGCTTTGTCTTCTCTTGTGTCTCTTCCAGATGAAGAATATGAGGTGCTGAGCGAGGAGGATCTCGCGTTGCTCACGAGGAGGTTCGAGCGGATGTACCAGAACCGGAAGGGTTCGAGGCGTGCCGGGAGTACGTGCTACAGATGCGGGAAGATGGGCCACTTCATCGCCGAGTGCCCCGAGGAGATCAAGAACGACTACAACCGCAAGCACCGCCCGCGAGACGACCACAAGCACCGTCCCAAGGACGAGTACCGCTCCAAGCACAAGAACAAGGACGAGAGAAGGTCGAAGAACAAGCACGGTGGACACAAGAAGCACAGATCTCGAGCGATGGTGGCAGATGCGAGCGACATCGACACAAGCTCCACCAACACGTCGTCAAGCTCAAGCAGTGAAGATGAAGACCGCGGCCACCGCAAGGAGAAGAAGAGCTTGAACCGCAACTTCAACGGCATCTCCTTCGCCGCCGTCGACTACTGCACCATGGCGCACGACTCCGTGAAGAGCAAGGACGACTCCGACTCCGACTCCGAGGATGAGGTATTGACCGATCCCACCTCTTTGCGTCAGGAGATTGCTAGATTAGAGCAGTTGGTCGATAACCGCGATGATGTGCTTAGAAAGACCAACAAGGAAAAGAGGGAGTTTAGGTCTTTGCTAGGAGAGTCCAAGGATAGAGTGGCTGAGCTTGAGACCTTGCTTTCTGAGACTGGAAAGAAGGCTATGGAGTTTGAGTCTTTGCTTTGCGAGTCTAGGGAGAGAGCAGCTAAGCTTGAGTCTGAGATTGCTGTGTTGAAGGATGCTCCTCTTGTGTCTGATGAAGTTGAATGCTCGTTCTGTGATGTGCATATTGCTGATTTGGTTGTGCTTAAGGAGAAACACATGACTTGCTTGGATGAACTAGAGGGTGCTAGGGTTGAGCTTGCTGAGTTGAAGTCTAGATCATCTTTGCTAGGTGCTTGTACTTCTTGTCCTGCTTTGCATGCTCAGTTGCTTGAATCACGCACCATGATTAGTTCACTTGAAGCACAACTGAAATCTCCCATTGCAAATTCATGCTCTGCTTGTGATGTTGTTGCATTGAAGAATGTTGAGTTAGAGCAGTGTGTGAATCGCTTGCAAGATGAGAATGATGAGCTGAGACAGTGTTTGGGTTGGTTGTCGGGTCGCGAGCCTCAGCTCAAGATGTTGATTGCTGGTTTTAAGAGAGCTGATGGTCGTGGTCTTGGTTCTGAGAAGGTTGGTGAGAGTAGTGGTGAGAGAGAGAGAGATCCTGAGAGCTCCACCGCAAACATTCCCACAGATCCACCAAAAACCATTCTCAAGAACACCTTCACACCCAAACCCAACCACCTGCTAAACAAGCTTGACACCACTCCAGATCCTCCCAAGTTTCCACCTAAGACAGATAACTTTCAGAGGAGAGTGACCTTTGTGAGGAGTGGGGTTTACCAGCCGAGAGAGAGGGCACAGCCGAGAGAAACCCCAAAGCCAAAGCCAGTCCGCTTCCATTGTGAGCATTGTGGAAGGGATGGACACCTTGAGGAGTTCTGTTGGAGGAAGAAGAGGGAGGTGAGAAGAGAGAAGGAGGTGGGGAACAGGGACAGGTACTACTCTTCTCGTAGTGTGCCTGTGTCTCGTTCACCCTGGCCGAGAGGCGACGCCTTTGTGCGCACAGTTCCTGTGGTTGCCAGTCGTGGTGTTTCAGCTGTTCGTGAGTTTGCTAGGCGGCCTCCGTTTCGTGGTCAGTTTGGTTCAGGGAGGTTCGACCGTAGCTTTGAGGCTAGGAGAGAGTCTAGGCCACGTTTTCCCCCGCGTGGTGCTAGAGGTCCGATGGTGAGAGACGAGAGGGTTTCACGTGGTAGAGTTGATTTTGCTAACCCCTCTTTTGAGCAGATGGCCCGACACTGGTTTGACTCGTTTTGTGCTAACCCCAGTGTCGAGTCATTCGCTCATTCTCGTTCTCGTTTCTGATTGTGCAGGTGGGAGGCTTGGAGAACTTTTGGTTGATGGATTCTGGCTGCTCGAGACATATGACAGGTAATGGGAAGTGGTTCTCCAGTCTCACCCCGGTGGTGTCCAGGCAGTACATCACTTTCGGGGATAAGGGTAGAGGTAGAGTGTTGTCTGAGGGTGCTATTCAGGTGAGCGATACTTTCATGCTGAAGCGGGTTGCTCTTGTCAAGAATCTTGGTTTCAATTTGCTCTCAGTTTCTCAGCTTCTTGATGAGGGTTATGAGGTTCGATTTAAGCGTGGTGATTCTAAAATTCTTGATTCTCGAGGTGACCTTGTGTGTATGATCATTCCCGAGGGACAGATTTTTCGTGCTGATTTTTCTCGATCTTTTGGTCCTTCACGGTGTTTGATCGCTGGTACTTCTTCTGAGCTTTGGAAGTGGCATAGGAGATTGGGTCATGTGAGCTTTGATCTACTCACACGCTTGAGTGCTCTTGACCTTATCCGAGGATTGCCCAAGCTCAAGTTCGAGAAAGATTTGGTTTGTGCACCTTGTAGGCATGGTAAAATGGTTGCTGCTTCCCACCCACCTTTGACAGATGTTATGACTGAGCGTCCAGGGGAGCTTTTGCACATGGACTTGGTTGGCCCCGCTCGCGTTCGTTCAGTTGGTGGGAAGTGGTATGTTCTTGTGGTTGTTGATGACTTTTCTCGGTATGCTTGGGTGTTCTTTCTGGCGTCGAAGGATGAGACATTTGATTTTGTTCGAGATCTGATTTTGAGGTTGAAAAACGAGAGTAATGGTGGTGCCATGAGAGCTATACGTAGCGACAATGGTACGGAATTTAAGAACACTCGTTTTGATGCCTTCTGTCGTGATCTTGGTCTCGAACATCAATACTCTTCGCCATATGTTGCTTGTCAGAATGGTGTTGTTGAGAGGAAAGAATCGAACACTTTGTGAGATGGCTAGGACGATGCTAGATGAGCATAGGACTCCTAGGAAGTATTGGGCAGAAGCGGTGAACACAGCTTGCTATGTTTCAAATCGGATTTTCCTTCGTGCTTTCAAGAAGAAAACTTGCTATGAGCTTTTCCATGGTCGTTCCCCCCGTGTGAGTCACTTTCGGGTTTTTGGTTGCAAGTGTTTCATCTTGAAGAAAGGAAATTTGGACAAGTTTGAGTCTCGTTCGATGGATGGAATTTTTCTTGGTTATGCTAATCACTCTCGAGCATATCGTGTGCTCAATCTTGAAACTAACCAAATCATGGAGACTTGCGAAGTCACCTTCGACGAGACCATTCCGTGTAGCTCTTCTGCTTTTGAGTGTGCAGGTGATGATGATTTGGGACAGCCCATCTTTGAGGAAGAACAGCCTGATGATGAAGATGATGAGGAAATTCAGGCACCGTGTGGAGATCGTGTACCTTCTACTTCCACTACTACCACGACGTTCGACGACGGTCCCTCTGCTACACCTTCGTCGAGTCGCGCTCCAGATCGAGTTCAAGTGGAAGCTGATGTTGAGGGGGAGGCAATCTCGAGGCGAGAAGCTCCCCGGCTGGTACAGAGGGATCATCCACCTTCGAAGATCATCGGGAACATGGATGAACGCACTACACGGTCGAGGTCACAGAACATCTCTCATTATGCTCATTCTGCTTTTGTCGCGTCTTTTGAGCCCAAAAATGTTGGACACGCTTTATCTGATTCTGATTGGGTCAATGCCATGCATGAAGAGCTTGAAAACTTTGAGAGAAATCAGGTGTGGAAGTTAGTAGAACCACCTCCAAATTGCCATCCTATAGGAACCAAGTGGGTGTTCAAGAACAAGAGGGATGAGAGTGGTGAGATTGTGAGAAACAAAGCGAGGTTGGTTGCTCAGGGGTTTTCGCAGCAGGAGGGGATAGATTATGAGGAGACATTTGCTCCTGTTGCCCGTTTGGAGGCAATTCGGATCCTTCTAGCATTTGCAGTTGCTAAAGGGTTCAAATTGTACCAAATGGACGTGAAGAGTGCCTTCTTGAATGGGGTGATCGAGGAAGAAGTGTATGTGAGGCAGCCCCCAGGGTTTTGAGAGTGAGAGATACCCACACCGAGTGTACAAACTCCACCGAGCTTTATATGGCCTAAAGCAAGCACCCAGAGCGTGGTATGGCAGGTTGAGAGGGTTCTTGCTTAGCAAGGGGTTTGTGATGGGGAAGGTTGATAAAACGCTCTTCTTGTTGAGAAATGGCAATGATCTCTTAATCGTTCAGATTTACGTGGATGATATCATTTTTGGTGGCTCTTCTCATGATCTTGTTGCCAAGTTTGCAGACGATATGAGCAGGGAATTTGAGATGTCGATGATGGGAGAGTTGCAGTTCTTTCTCGGGCTGCAGATCAAGCAAACCAAGGATGGGACATTCGTGCACCAAAGCAAGTACACCAAGGACATTCTCAAGAAATTCGACATGAGCGACTCCAAGCCGATGACTACGCCGATGAGTACGACTACAGCTTTGGATGCGGATGAGGACGGAGAACCAGTGGACCAGAAGGAGTACCGGAGCATGATCGGCTCCCTCCTCTACTTGACGGCGACGAGGCCGGACATACAGTTCAGCGTGTGTCTGTGCGCTCGTTTTCAGGCTTCACCGAGGACTTCACATCGTCAGGCCGTCAAGAGGATTTTCAGGTATCTCAAGTTTACTCCTGAGCTGGGTCTTTGGTATTCTGCCGATTCCACTCTTGCACTTCATGGTTTTTCTGATGCGGATTTTGCTGGATGTCGTGTTGATCGCAAGTCTACTTCTGGTCAGTGTCAGTTTCTTGGTTCGTCTCTTGTGTCTTGGTCTTCTCGCAAGCAGTCTAGTGTAGCCCAATCCACCACAGAGGCCGAGTATGTTGCTGCTGCTAGCTGCTGTTCTCAGTTGCTTTGGATCACTTACACCTTGAGAGATTTTGGCTTAGACATGTCCCATGTTCCACTTCTTTGTGATAGCACCAGTGCCATAAGCGTAGCCAAAAATCCCGTGCTTCATTCCAAAACCAAACACATAGAAGTGAGGTACCACTTTCTGAGAGATCATGTGGAGAAAGGAGATATTGAGCTTGCCCATGTTTCTACCCAAAACCAGCTTGCAGACATTTTCACTAAGCCACTTGACCAAGTTACCTTCACCCGCTTGCGAGGAGAACTTGGTGTGTGTGCGGTTTTCTGAGCTGAGTTTTGGAGGCTTCTCTTGTAGCATATGTATACTATTGTACCATCTTTGTATCTTGATGTACATTTTTCTGCTTTTGTATCTTGATTTCATCTTTTGTATCATATCTTAGGATGAGCTTCTCCTATATGCAGTGATTGGTACAACTTGCTACATTTTAGAGTTTAGGCAGGCTGGCTAGGGATTGATTGTATGGATGGCTATGCTCTTGATGGTTTTGATATATATTCTTTTGAGATAGTCTCTTTTCGAAATTAAAATGACAAACTGAACTTAAACTTCTTCACCCATGAGTAAATGCCTTTGCATGTCTTGTTTGAAGCCGAAATGGCTATATCTGGCTTAAGATCATGTTAGGGTGTGATATTCTTTTCAATTGGGTCAAAGACCTTTGTCATTGTAAATGTTTAGCCCATGCTTTATCTTGTGGAGGAGCATAAGCTTCTTTCTGTCGCAAAGACATTTCATGTACCATGCTTAACTTGAAAAATTTGAAAAATGAGATGTCTATGCATGAAAGAAGAAAGACTGAGAAAAAGATATATTGATGAAATTTATGCTCATGTCTCTATGCTTTCACCATTGCACACACTTGCACACATGGGTGCTAAGCGGTTGCATGTTGTTTGCCGGAGAAGTCTCCCATGAGAAGTGAACACATGGCTCCGTGCTTTGACATGACATGAGGTAGAACTTGGGCGTTTATGATGATCTTTTGTCAAGAATGCTTGTCCTTTCATGATTTTGGTGAGATGAAGTTCATTTTTGCTTGAACAATCCATGGTTAGGACTTTGCTCATGTGGTGACATTTTTGATAAAACTACACAACTTGCTCATGGCTTTGTCAATTGGATATATGTCTTCACCTTCTTGATGGCAATGCCCGTGTGACACGATGAACTATCTAGTTTGCCTCTTCTCTAACTTGTAGCATTTTGTATTGCTCATTGTATATTTGAGAAGCTTGTAGTTGCATTTTGTACATTTTGCCTTGATGTGTGCATTGTCAACAAGGGGGAGAATTTCTGGAGCATTTTGCAAGGGGGAGATGTTGCTGAATCTTTGAGAAAGCTTTTGCTCTAGAATTTGTCGAAATTGTGTGAGAAGGAAGAGTTCTTGCCAAAATGAGGTTTTCTGAAAATTTGTGAAGTTTCTGAGAGTTTGATCATTGGAATATCTTGCTGGGCATATTTGGAAGGTTTTCAAGTTGGAACGGCATCGTTGCGAGTTTGTTTGTGCAATTTTGGCACTTTTCACTTTGGTCATCTGCCAGGGGCGGTTTAACCGCCCCCCCTGGGCGGTTTAACCACCCCTGTGCTGAGTGCACACAGTTTGGGAAAGATTTGAGCAATTTCGAGTGTTTTTCGCACGCACAAGTTCACTTGTTCAGGGGGAGTTGCATCTTTGCAGGGGGAGTGCTTTGAGTGTCCTGAAAAGTGAGTTGGAGGTTTTGAGATTTGTGATTTGTGCTTTGTGCTTTTGCTCTTTTGCCGATGGTGTTGAGCCCTTTCGCTTCTTCTTGAAGGGTCGGCGTTTCTGGAGCTTTCTCTTGCGAAGTGACTTTGTTCTCAGGCTTGTTCTTGCTTTTAGTCACTTGCTTGAGTCTTGTTTTCGATTTCTTTTATATTTTCTTCATATCATTGGTTACTATGTGTGTGTTGTCAATGCACTCATCAAGGGGGAGATTGAGGACCCGGTGTGTCCGAGGACCGGTGGATGGTCGCTTCCCGGTGTGATGAGTGATTGACAACGTGGTGTGGATTGACGTTTCCCTTGGCTCAAGTATTGCAGGTGTAGAATGCGGCTTGGTTGCATTGGTGCAGGTGAAGAACAGGCGCGAAAGGTCTTAGCCATGGCGGCCTCCGAGGAGCGGAGAGACAAGTAGGCTTGGTTCGAGGGACCCGGTGGCCGGTGGATCAAGTGCGGTTCACATGCTGGCAAGAACGAGCAAGGGGACGTGGTTCCGGTGCGAGGTAGCGGCTCACAACCGAAGCTCGTACGCGGACGAGAAGCCGGCGCAAGGTGGCGGCTAACAACCGAAGTTTGCGCGCGGGGTTTGGTGATTTGGCCACAAAATCATCGGTGGACGGTTTCCCTTGGTTTGGGCCTCAAAACCAAGGACCGAGGACTCGACGAGGCGAATTTGGGCAGCTGGGCCAGAGTGGCTGCCAGGGGCGGTTTAACCGCCCCCCAGGGCCGGTTTAACCGCCCCCTGGGCTGGCCCAAGAACGGCGTCGAGGAGCTTCGATCCGGAGGACACGCGGCGTGACTGCAAGGCTTGCGTCGGAGGGAAGCTAGCTTGCAGTGGAAGGTGCCCGAGCCGGAAAATATCTGAGATCAAATGTCAAATTTGCCCCTGAGGGGTATGTATCACTTAGGGGTAGTTTAGTCTTTAGAGCACCACCACTTGGACTACTAATAGCCCCTCCCAGGGCTGGTGGCAGTGATCTCTTCTAGTTATCTCTTTAGGTTTTACTTTGAACTAGTTTTCCCCTTCATCCCCTCCACCTAGAACTACTTCGAATCATTCCTAGTTTGTATAGGTGAATTCATGGTTATGTGATGGAGTTTGTGCTGCTCATCTTTGTGCCATGATTTGATTTCCCGAGCTCCCTTTCCTTTTTCCATTTTCGTGGGTATTTTCGGAGCTATTTTTGAGGGATTTTCGTTCTTCTTGTTCTAGGGCGTTTTCTCTCGGATTTCTTTGGGGGATTCACGTATGAGTGCCTTGTGCCTCTTTTGCTGGTGATCCTTTGCCCCCAAACGCCGAGAATCGCTCTGGATTTGAGATTTTCGGGATGAACTCGAGGTCATGATGTTCTTCGCGAGATCTGCGATTCCGGGAGTTGTACTGAGTTAGAGGCCGAGATCTTTTGGGAAAACACTCCACTGGAGGTCTAGATCATCTGACCAAAATCTCGCCTCAAGAGCTTAAGCGGTTTGGGAGATCCACTTTTGTTTTGACTTTTTCCCGAGCCTCCCAGGCCTGGGCGGTTTAACCGCCCCCCCCTGGCCGGTTTAACCGCCCCCCCTGGGTGTGTTAGATCGAGTCGTGTTTCGGGTCGTTTTGGTGTTCAGTTCGATTGATTCGAGTTCCGCTGCTAGTTTCTTGTTCCTAGGGTCAGTAGCTTGACAGTGGCTACGTGATCTTGGCAAGATTGCTCTCGGAGGTTTCGGAGTTGTTTTGGGAGAATAGCCGGATCGGTTGGAAAGAATTTTTATCGGCTCCCATTCACTCCCCCCCTCTCTGGTCGCCGTTTCGGTCCTTCATTAGCGGGCTGGGTTAGTGAGTTAGGGCCCAGGTTAGTTTTTTTTGTGTTTAAACTTTATTTGATTTGGATTTGAATCAATTCAAATCCAAATCACACTCAAACAAATCCAAATAAAATCCAAGTGTTCACACTAAGACATAGACACCTTAACAAAAATATTTATTTTATTATTTAATTCTAAGAATTTTGGGAAAGGTCCAATGAAGACACCCTTATATTTTCCCTATCTAGTAATAAATTCACGAAAAATTTTTAAACCCACTTTTTTAATATTATAAACAATTCCAGAAAAATTTGGGATGTTGCAATCTCCCCCCTCACTAAAATCTCGTCCCCGAGATTAAGATCGTACCTCGGTCTCGAATAGGTGTGGGTATTTCTCGCTGAGGTCTGCTTCTTTCTCCCAAGTAGCTTCTCGCTCTGTGTGGTTAGTCCATAGCACCTTGCAATATGGAATCGAGCTTCTTCGGGTCTGCTTCTCGCCTCTCTCTAAGATCTTCACGGGGTACTCCAAATACTCAAGGGTATCTTGCAAGTCGAGGGCTTCGACTGGCATTGTCTCTTCTTGTACTCGAAGGCATTTCTTGAGCTGGGATACGTGGAACGCTGAGATGGACTCCTGTAAGCTCTTATGGTAGCTCTAGACGGTAGGCCACCTTCCCAATCCTTTCGATGATGAGGAATAGTCCTACAAACCTCGGGGCTAACTTGCCTTTCACGTGAAACCTCTTGGTTCCGCGTAGCGGGGAGACCTTAAGGTAGACATGCTCCCCCATCTTAAAGGTCAACTCACGCCATCTTTTGTCTGCGTAACTCTTCTGCCTGCTATGGGCTACCTTCAAGTTCTCTCGGACTTTGGCCACATTCTGTTCTGCTTCAACAATGGTTGCGGGTCCAAAGAACGGTTGTTCTCCTACTTTCTGACCACATGAGCAGGGTTCTACACTTTCGGCCATAGAGTGCCTCAAATGGCGACATCTGCAAGCTAGCCTGATAGCTGTTGTTGTATGAGAACTCTGCATATGACAGGCTCTTCTCCCAATCTGCTCCATATGCTAGTACACATGCTCGAAGTAGGTCCTCTAGAATCTGATTCACTCTCTCTTTCTGACCGTCAGTCTGCGGGTGGAAGGCTGAGCTGTACACTAAGCTGGTACCCATGGAATCATGCAATCTCTGCCAGAACTTGGTGGTGAACTGGGGTCCTCTGTCTGGAGGTAGACCTGGTAATTCCTCGGGAAACACGTCCAGATACTCACAAACAACCGGAACGTCGGCTACGGTCTTCTCACTGAGGCTGTGTAGGTGCGCTATGGGTGTTTGCTTGGCTACTATTGGCTCAATCTCCACTACTTTGCCACTATGGTGTATCAAGGTTACTAGTCCGGGGCGAACATGAGATGGTACCCTTGTGTAAGGTCAACCAATCCATGCTTAGGGTAATATCAATGCCGTCTGATTGCAGGACTGTGAGGTCGGCTAGGAACTTCTGTCCTTTCATCATGATGTTCACATCCTTGCACATCTTGGTGCACTCAAGGTTTCCTAAAGGTGAGGAGGCGATAATAGGTACGGCTCGAGGAATCATGGGGAGAGATGCATGCGTTACAAACTTACTGGATATATAGGATCCGGTAGCTCTGGTATCAAACAGAATCAGTGCACGAAATTCATCAACAATGAACTCACCGAGTAAGACGTCAGGTGCCTCCTGTGCTTCAGTCTCGGTCATGTGGTTGAGCTTTCCGCGTGCAACACCTGGCTGGCCTGGGGTAGCGGCTGGTCTACCACCGGGTGCGGCACCGCGAGCTGGTGTCTGAGAGCTCTTCTTCTCAGGCAGTCGTAGGACTTGTGGCCTGGTTTGCCACAGTTGAAGCAGGTGAACGGGGAACTCGAGCCGTTCTGGCGTCCGTAGGATCCACCAGTTGAGGGGTAGTTGGGGTTCCTCCCTCTGGCAATCTGTCCATTGCCTCCTCCAAAGCTGCGGGTCGGCTGACTCTGACCTGAGCGGTAGCTGCGGTAGGGCTGACTCTGTCCCTGACGATAGTTGGTGTTCCTCTGCTGGCTGGTCTGTCCATAGCTCGGCCTCTGGGATGGCCTGTCACGTGTCAGCTGCTTGAACTTGCGCTTCTTGAACTTCAGTTGACCCTCATGGTCTGGTCTCTCCTTCTCGACGGCGACGGCGCGGCTCACCATGTGGCGAAGCGAGGGAAAGTCACTCCCGGCCACGATCTGTCTGATCCAATGGTGTAGACCTCGATGGAACAGAACTGCTTCTTCTTTTCAGTGTTGGTGTCCTCAGGGGCATAGCGCATCATCCTGGTGAAGTGACGCTCATACTCTTCCACCTTCATTGTTCCCTGGGTCATTGTGCGGAACTCCTGCGCCTTCTGAACCACGATCTGTCGAGGGGTATGCTGGTCACGAAAGGCCTTGCAGAATTCTGCCCAAGTGATGGCGGCAGGGTTCTGGTGCATGGCGCTGTAACTGTCCCACCACACTCTAGCTGGTCCCTCAAGCTGATGGATGGCTACGGCAACACACTCTTCATCATTGTAGTCGGAGACTCAAGCCTGGTCTCGATGGTCCTCAACCAGTCATCTGCATCGATGGGGTCTTCTAAGTAACTGAAGGTAGGGGCCTTGAGATGGATGAACCTCTCGATCTTGCATGGCAGGTCTTCAACGGGTGGTCCTTGGCGGTGTTCTCCTCCCTGAGGGTGTGCAATGGCATTGGCCATCCTCTCCATGACCTGTGTCTGTCAGTCCAAGACCTGGGCAAGGGTGGCCACGGGTGGTACGGGCTGTTGCTGCTCCTGCTGCTGCTGCGGCGGCGGTGGCAGCGCACCATGTCCACGGCCTCGCCCCGTTGGGACTGGGTCAATCTCGATTTCCTCATCAACAGCTTCCTCCTCTTCTTCCGCATCCTGCTGCGTGTCATGTCCGAGCGGCGCCGGATTGGGATTGGCGGCTCCTCCACCTCCTCTTGCGCGGCCATGGCCAACAGCTGGCTCAAGCGCCGGCTCGGGAGCTGGCGGTGGGGCGGCACGACCCCGTCCACGACCATGGCCACGAGCGGCAACCTCAGCATCTTCTTGGGCGGCTGCCTCAAACTGCGCGTTCAAACGACCTGACCTTCGGATAGACATCCTGAGAAAAGGTTGAAGAGTGGGCGTTAGCGTCTTTCTATATGGAATCGTTCTAAATAAGCCAGAGTCAATACAATCACAAATATTTCTTATATGCATGTATAAGCTTCTAACATTCAAAAAGAAATCATCATGAAAGCTCATTCATTAATTAAGATTCAGTCACTCATCCATGCAGTACAAACACTAGGTGCTACCTCGAGGCTTGACTCACTAGCCTTGGAGGTCTCGCACACACACGCACAAGATACAACGCGAAAGATCTCAAAATGGTGGTTCCTACTACATGGGTAAACATCTACCATCGCGTATCGGAACAGGCTCTCGGCTGACGCGGAATTACTCTACTTTATTCTAGTTGCTCGTCCAACTCAGAACATCCGGGGCTTCTTGTACTCAATGACTGTGCGATCCTCCCAGGTGTGTCTGGCAGTGAAAAGAGGCTTCATCATTGCCTCGGCTCTTTGAGTCTCTGGGGTCTCAATAGTGTTGATACTGTGGAAAGGAACCTTGTGGAGTCTCAACGAGCTGGGTCCATACTTGAAGTCCTCCTTGCAGATCTGTCGCTGCCTTCTCGGGTGGTAGCTGGTCGTTAAGCTCCTGTAGTTCCTCAACTCGGATGGAGTCGGCATCCTTCCAAGTCTGCAGAATCACTTTACTCTTTTCCTTGAGCTAGAGGCAGGAACGTGTGAGCGCGGCGAGGTTGTTCGCGTTGCGCTCGCACCTTCGCTCCAGCTGGGTGATCCTCAAACCCATAGCACCTGAGATGGCGTTGTTCTTGAGCTCAGCAATATTCTTGTCGACACGTTTCATCATGCACTCCATGAGTTTCGGTGATATTATCTCCGGCAGTCTTCCACGGGGTAGCCCACGGAAGTGATTTGTAATGCAGGGAAGATCGCAAAGATCGGAAGCAGGATGGTTAGGATGGACAGACACAAGGGTTTATACAGGTTCGGGCCATCGACTCGACGTAATACCCTACGTCCTGTTTTGGGATGTTGTATTGCGTGTTTTGGTGATTCGAGTTGGCTCGAGTTGTGGTTGGTTGCTGTCTCGTTCTTTTGGAGGGGGTCCCTGCCCGCCTTATATATCGGGGGGCAGGGTTACAAGTCGGTTTGTATCCGATCCTATCTCTAAGAATCCTTTCCTTCTTTACAATAATTCCTATTCCAACTAGGACTTCTCCTTCCAGATCCTTCCTCCGTGCGCCGACTTGTCCCGCACGTCTTCAGGTCCAGAACGATGGGCTGGGCCGCCCCCTATTGGTGGGCTGCCAGGCTCGCTCGTGAGGTACCCGGGTACTATATCCCCCACAATGAGTCCTATGGACCACTCCTGAAGCTTACTTATACCTTCTAGTAGCTTGATCTCCTTCTCGAGCCTCTGCTTCTCTGTGAAGTCATCGGTGATCATTTGGTTTAGCTAGTCTGTCTCTACCTGAGCGAAGGTGACAGTGGCGTCCCTACGGCTCAGCTCCTCCGTCAAGTGGTGTACCCGGGTCTTCATGGCATCCAACTCTCTCTCGACGGCAAGGACGCGAGAAACTCTGTCGGTGGCGGTAGAAACCTTGTCCTGGAGGCCGTTGAGGAAAGCCACGCTCCTCGTCTCGAGCTCTGTCGTGTAGAAGTCCAAGTCTCCGAGGTAGTCTCCGGCTGTGGTGATCGCCGGGTCCTCGACGGCTGCAAAAGCTGCTTCGCACCTCTTGTACTTCGCCTCCTCGTTGTTCTCGTAGTACTCTCTGGGCAGGAGTCGGAGGTCAGTCCCCTCAATCTGGTCCTTCTCCCGGACGAGTAGTACCTGAGTCAACGTCTGGGCGACACTCTCCACTGCAAGCTTTGTCGACAGACCAGTGCCTTCCATGGTGATTCCTTGCCGGTGGTCGTAGGGGTGAAGAAAAACCTTGGCGCGGGCACAGGCGGTGTTGTTGATGTAGCATGCTTGTGCCTCAAGTCCAAGGCAGTGCTCTGGAATGCCCAAGCGGCGGACGGTGGTGACTAGCCAGCGGACCATGTCCCCTTGGTCCTTGGGGTCAACGTGCGTCTTCAGTATCACAGCCACCATTCCTATGTCACGTAAAAAGAGAGGTGTCAACGTAGGTGAATAAGAAATTTTTCTCAAAGAGATAGTTTTTATAACATAGCTCAAGGGATAACATATAAAGATAGATCGTATAGAGTCCTATTCTATCGACCATGTCTATGGCATCGTCCTACGGGCAAGTATGGCTCTGATACAAACCGTAACGACCCGGGTTTCCGATTTCCAAAAACCTGACTCCCTGTACCATTGTGATACTCCCTGGATCAAGTAGATATCATGTATAGAACTCATCACAGCGAATATCACATCCATACCACGAATAAAGTACAAATATCTCATTTATTACATCATTCTCATGATATTACGTCTGATACAAGCCCTCAGGGCTTAACGACAAACAAAAGAACATCCAACGAAGCGGATCTAGGCGTAGAAGCCTCCATCTTCACGATCTCCTCCACAGGCAAGTTGCGCGTCAAGACGATGCCTTAGTCATACCATCCATCGTAGTTGAACTCGTGCTCACCATCAGACCTTGCATACTCAAAGGCTATCCCCAAGGAATGGGATAGGTTCACGTCACCAACAGTATATGCAAGCTTTAAATGGACTACCATCTAAAGGGATAAAAGTATATCAAGGATAGGCTAAAATTTTCCTATGCAGCAGTAAATATAAAATAAGTATCTCCATATCCATCCATCCCATATCTCACCACATCAGGATATTCCGGCACGCCGAATTCCCATCTCCATCTCCACACTCATTAAGTCGATGGGAGAGCTCCCTCCCCTCGCACCTCACCAACTACGACCGGATCCTGAAAGGAAAGGGAGCAAACTTCCCTTCTCTCCATCCGTAGCTGCAAACCTTAGTCACTCTCAAATCTGGCTAGAAATGGGGGAAAGGTAGAATATCCCAAATATGAGAGGTAACAGTGCAGTAGGCAATGTCCATACCAAGGACGCGGCTATACGTATAGATTATAGACTCTCGAGAGCTTGTACAACTGGACCCACTCGGGCTGCGAGATGGTGGCCGCCATCTCGAGACGCAACCCACAGCTCAGACCCCAACCGCGACGATGCCCGCTTGCTCTTCCGGTCTCGGTCCATCGGCTCGCAATCCAATGCTTCAGAAGCTGTGTCGAACTCTCCCTCGTAGGGCCAGACGGGGCCATAGTCCTTTGGGGAGACGGTCTCTCCCGTTCCCGTACACCATCCACCTGATCTTCTCGTAATCCGGGCATCGCGCTAGTTAGGCTGGCTGGAACACGTTCATATGGGTAAGCGGTAAGTATGTGGGGCCCAAAGAGTGGTTACCCCACTCGGTTTCAGGCCGGGGTGAGCGTCATCGTCCCAAAGGCGTATCCTCCGAATAAGAACGCAAGTCGCAGTACCCACTATAGGTACCGCCGCCAACTCCTATGCTCCTATCCATCCATGTACCCGCCACAAGTACGGTGTGGGACCCCCTCGAGAGCAGGGGTCTCCCGGCACTTCGGTCAAAGACCGAGTTGTTATAAAATGCTCACCCCCGCCAAGTTTCCCAAAAACACCTTCTCCTGTCGGTTTTATCCCCACACACGCCAAGAGTCCTATTCCACATGATCCCATACACATGCAAGCAGCAGCATAGCAATATCACATATAGAGTGGTAGGTAACAAGGCAATCACGGAATAAATCATGGCTATGCAAGGCCTCAAGCATCATTCATTTGCAATAAGTAAACCGCTAGCTCGTCTAGTTGCAATGTCTAATAGGCATTCAAGAGATGGGCTGGGCGTGAACCTGAGGGCAAGTTCTCTTCCTCGTAGTGCTCCTCCTCGGTCAGCTTCTGGCCGTCAGGTAGGTCCTCAATACGTAATTAAAGTAAATACCGGGGACCTAGTAGCAATTAACTCCAATGAAACCAATTCAAGAAAGATCCAAATGGACTCATACTTCACACCAAGGGCTTGGTCATGATTTTAGAAAAATATAGAAACTGGTTTCATATTTTTCGGAGTTAAAATGAATTAGTTATGGATTTTCTAAGTTTAAATCCTTTTCTGAATTTTTAAATAATTCCGAAAAAGAAAAGAATGGGACCATGGACCTATTTGTAATTTTGGAAAAGTTTAGGGGGTTTCTGTAAAAAGTCCAGGGTCGCTCAACGGTCAAAGCTGACTGGTGGGTCCGGATGATGACGTCATCAGTGGGCCCTGATGACGGCAGCAGAAGGGCCTTGATGTTAAATCCAAAATGTCCAGGGGGCTTAGAGGAAAAAGCAACAAGCCAGGGACTAGATTGAAAGGATTTCGAAACTATAGAAGCTAAAGTGTAAGAAAGCAGAGACTTCTTTGTAAAAGAGGCAGGCCGGCTCTGGTGGTAGCGGTCTACCGTGGACCGAGAGGTTGGTCCACGTGAGCCACGCCCACAGGATCTTTTGTGGCTCGGGTGGATCTCGTGCGGCTGGATCGGGCGATCCGCGGTGTGGCTCCAGCGACGGCGCGACGCGTGGCAAGGGCTGCTAGCGGCGGCGCACGACGTTTTCCCCCTCGCCTCCGCTGCGGAAGCGGGGGGAGCTCGCTGGAGGCGGCTGTACCGGTGACGCTAGGGCCCGGTCTGGCCCCATACTCGCCGCTAGGGCCTAAAACTCCACGGCAGAAAGGTTGAGCATGATCAACCCCGGCGAAGGTGGCCGGAGCGTCGAGGCCGCGCGGGCGGCGCATGGTCGGCGCCGGCGTGCGTTCGGAACTTGCGCAAAGGCGTGTCCCCGCTCAACTTGTCCATGCCCAGGCGGGCTCGCACGTCTACGGTGGGTGCGCCAAAGCCTAAATGTCCGGCCTTTGGCCAGCGGCGGCGACGCGCAAGGCGCGGCGGCGCCGGCGGCGCTAGGTGCACACCGGGGAAGCCCGGCGATGCTTCCACGACAGGGCCTAGGACGGCGCAAAGCTAGGCTTGGCTAGGCTAGGACGGGGCTAAACGTGCGGCCTTGCGGCCTTGCCTGGGTTCCAGCGCGTGCCAAAGGGCTCGACGCGGCGCGTTCGCGTTCGCGCGCAGAGCACGCTGACGACGGCGGGCGGCACGACGCGGGGGATCCTGCAAGGAAGACAGCGGCTCGAGGGCACGCTCACAGAAAGGTAGGGTGGCTAGCCACAAGGTTGGCTGCGCGCGCGGGATCATGGTGCCCCATGGCCGCGGCGGGTTCACGGCGAGGCAGAGGTGAGCGGCGGCGGGGTTGCTCACCTCGGGTCGGCGGTGTAGGCGAAGCAGGACTGGGGAAGGGTTGGTGAAGTCGCGGTGTAGTCGAACGAGAGCAGTGACAGGGAAGAAGAGCCGGGACGGCCGTCGTCTTCTTGCTCCGGGAAGTAGCGGCGGCGACGTTCCGGCGGCAGCGCTCCGGTGGTTGGCTCGGCTCCGGCTCGCTCCCTCTTTCCTCGCCTTCTTCTTCTCCTCCTTCCTCTCCTCGTGCAGCGGCGGCTAGATGAAGGGCAAGTGCCCGAGTGGGTGGATGGAGAGGTGGAGCGGGCGCTCCTCTGCTTTATAGCGGCGGCGCGGCCGTGTGGAGAAAGGAGGGTGGCTAGGGTTGCGTGAGCGGAAGGCTCGCGAAGCGGGACACGCGACACGGCGGGAGAGGCCAAGGGCTAGGGTCGACGGGGCGCAGCGCGGCCTTGGCGTGCAGGCCCGAGCACGCGCGCGGTGAGAAGGATCGGCCGCTGGCGAGATGGCGCGAGGGGCTGCTCGATCTGGGGTTTAGGGTGGAGCCGAGAGGGGTGGATCGGGAATTAGGGTTCCCGGGGTCCGCGAGATGGTCTCGCGCGCGGGAGCGGGCGGCGGCGAGAAGGTGGTGCCGGCGGAGTAGGAGAGTGGCGGTGGCGATCGGGAAGTAAGTGGTAAAGCTGACAGGTGGGACCCGCCTGTCAATGGAAGAAAGAGAGGGACGGCGCACGGCGGGTGATAGCGGGCCGGCGGGGTGTTGGGCCGTCGGCTGGGCTGCGGGAAAAGGAAAAGGAAACCGGGACAGGGGGGTTAGGGTGGATTGGGCTGGAAGTAGAGGGGCCACATCCAGACTTAGTTATCGGGCTGGGTTAGTGAGTTAGTGCCCAGGTTAGGTTTTTATGTTTTTAAACTTTATTTGATTTGAAATCACACTCAAACAAATCCAAATAAAATCCAAGTGTTCACACTAAGACATAGACACCTTAACAAAAATATTTATTTTATTATTTAATTCTTAAAATTTTGGGAAAGATCCAATGAAGACACCCTTATAGTTTCCCTATCTAGCAATAAATTCATGAAAAAATTTTAAACCCACATTTTTAATATTATAAACATTCCAGAAAAATTTGGGGTTACAGTTAGATTAGGATATATGTGATTTTTATGTTCTTTTTAGGATATATTGGTTTACTTTTGGATATTTGTATACGTGCAGATAGTTAGATTAAGATATATGTGATTTTTTATGTTCCTTTTAGATTAAGATATATGTGATTATTTTATGTGATTAGGTTATTTTTAAGTTATTTTTATAGTGACATTTATGAGTAATTTAGATGAAGATTATAAAGCTTAGTTTATATCATTTTTTATAATGGCATTGTTGGGTAATTTAGATAGGTTCAGCGATTTACTTTAGAATATTTTTATAATGATAGTGTTGGTTATTTTTTTAAGAACATAGAGCCTTTCTCCAACAAAGAGTGCAACTCTTGCTGTGCACATGGACATATATTACGTTTTCAATGTATATAGCTAGAATTTCTCTTTTTGTTAGAAGGAGAGAGTTTATTAGAGGATTAAATTACCCTACAGGTCACTAAACTTGTCTTTGAATGGTTCAAGTAGGTACCTCAACTAAAAGATGTATATCTACATACCCTAAACATGTTTAAGTAGCTCACAACAGGTACTATTCGTGGCTCAAATCCTGCCGATGCTGACATGGTCGCATGTCAATGCCTCCTCTTAGCAAAATTTCATTTTTGACTTCATTATTTACTTGCCCTCCGTGAAACCCAAATTCTATGTCCCAAATTACATAACTCAGACTCAAATTCGTACAGCTAATAGGTGAGAAAATCTTGGTTGTTACGAGGATCATGCCCTTCTTTGCGCATGGTTTTTGCTCCATGCGATCAAATCGTGGCCTATGTCCGTGGCCTTCAAACACCCCTCGCTCTGAGATCGCCATCATTGCTTGAAGTGTTATAAGCGTCGGCGAATAAACGATGAAAGTAAACGATCAAAGCAGTAAAGGGACACGAGCAGGGCCGGCTCTATGGTTTCAAAGGCCCTTGAGCGAACCAATGTTATTTGCCCTTTCAACTAAATATATTTTATAATATAATAAAGATAATAGTAATAATGATAAATTTAATTATGAAAAAACAATGCCAATAGTACAAACTAAAAGAGTGAAAAAAATAGAGCTAGTATGATCACCTCAAATAAAAATTAAGTCACATGACTCCATCAACAACGATGCTCAGTCCTTCTTAAAGAAACTCCTTCGAGCATTTCTTGATGCAAAATCATTAATAATATTATCCAGATTGATGTTGTCCAAGATATCCTTCTCAATGCTGCACATAGCCAAGCCATTCAACCTTTCTTGTAACATAGTTGTCCTCAAACAATTTTTCATTAGCTTTAATTTTGAGAAGCTTCTTTCAGCTGATGCCACGGTCACAGGTACAGTTAATAGGATCCGATATGCAATTGAGACATTTGGATAGCAATCTATAGTAGTAACAAATTTAAGAATCTCAGGTGCTGACATAATACCATCTGGCAAAGTTACTTGTAACACTTTTAGTTCGGAGAAAAAATCATCTAGATCAACATCAGATGAGTTATCATGAGAAAAAACTTCTGCAAAATGAGTGCAATGTCTTCGTAGATCATTATCATCCAAGGACTTCAGATTTTCAGAGTTGAATAGGAAACCAAATATCTTTTCAAATGTCTTCAACTGCTAAAATCGACTATTCAATGAAGCAATTGCAGCATCAATGATGACAAGAAAATAATTAACTCTAAAGGATTCCATAGCTGACAATTGTAATTCTTCATCTTGATCATCTGTTTCATCAAAATGCTTCTTTCTTTTACCTTGGCGTTTTATAGGAAATCTTGGCTCTATATCCATATCAGATGCAATGCCTTTTGCAATCCTCAATACTAGAATCAAAACCCTCATCTCTGTACTTTTGAAAATATGAGATGACCCCTTCAATTTGTTTGAGAGTAGCATCCATGCACACAATCTTAGATTGCAACTTTTTGCTCACCATGTTTATAGAAAATAAAACATCATGCCAAATAACCATACCAACTAGAAATTCAAAATTCTCAAGTGCACTAACCAAATATTGAGCATCACTTACTCCTGTTGCATCTTTTTCATTAGCACAAATCTCCTCCACTTTTTGCAAGGCTGATCTTATTTGGGGAGTCTGGTACCTGATAGGTTGCACACTCTTTATTCAACTCTCCCAATGAATATTAGATAATGGTTTAACAGTCAGCTGAACATTGTCAAGCAAAATCTTCCACCTTTTAGTAGAATGTGCAAACAATGCATATATCCGTTGTGTAACACCAAAGAAAGAAATAGTTTGTGTGCAAGATTTCGCCATATCACACAGAGTGAGATTTAGACTATGACATGCACATGGCATGTATAATGCTTTGGGGTTAATTTGAAGCAAACGATTCTGGACACCTTTGGTGTGGCCCTTCATATTGGAACCATTGTCATAACCTTGACCTCTCACATCAGCAACATTCAAATTCATATCACCCAATGTATCTATCAATACATTAAAAAGGCCCAATCCTGATGTGTCATCAACCTTTAAGAACCCTAGGAAAAACTCCTCCACTCTTGGAATGCGACTTGACATATTGACACAACGCACAATTAGTGTCATCTATTCTTGATGGCTTGCATTTGGGGTACAATCCAATATAACAGAGAAATACTTAGCGGCCTTGATGATGTTTAAGATATACTCTTTCACGGCATCCGCAAGAGTAGAAATTAACTCATTCTGAATGTTGTGACCAAGATAATGATGATGAATTTCATTACTTTGGATGCGCCTAATGTGTTCTTGCATCACGGGATCATACTCAGCAAGCATTTCAACTATGCCCAAAAAATTACCATTATTTGCTTGATAAAGCTTCTCATTTGTTCCTCGAAAGGCCAACTTATGCTTAGCAAGAAATTTCACAGCAGAAATTATTCTTACCAAAACTTGTCTCTAACGCTCCTTTTCTTTTGTAATTTCCTGTTTCATATCATCATCAATTGTTTGATTTTTGCTTAGCCTTACTCGAAGTTCATTCCATGTATTCATGTTTGTCAAATGCTCCACACTACTCTCATGTTCTTTGAGTCTGGTACTGAGACGTTTCCAATCTCTCACTCCATCAGAAGCTAATAAAGACTTGCTTTTATTTTATTCGATTTGAACAACTTGCAACAGAAACAATAAACTTTATCTGCATGCTTAGAATAAACCAACCACTTTCTATCAACAGACTCATCATTACCAAAATTTCTGGAGTAGTAAGCATATGAAAAATGTCTTCCAATGGCATCCTTAGGGAACTCCAAATTCAATTCCCTCACAGGCCCCTTTTCAATTAAGATATCATTTTTCCTATTGTCAAGATTATCCCATGCTCTTGGATCATAGATAGATAAACCAGAACCATCTCGTTCATCACCAGTTGAATTTTCATGATCAGATGATGGAAGCAAATTTTCCTCCCTTGTATTATCCTCAGTCACATGAATTTCTGAAATTAAATCCTCTTCCCTTGTATCAGGTTCCTGCTGCCCATGATTAGGTTCCTGCTGCTCGTGCTCAGGTTCCTGCCCTTGAACTTCGTTGACACCAACATTACTAGAAGTTTCAAAGAATTTATGTAAAGCATTCCTTTGTGATTCAACCAATTGATCATCATGTTTTCTTTTCTTTCTTTTCTGAGCACCAGACGATTGCTTCTTTGGCAACATCTAAGACCTAAATTATACAGGTGAAATTATATAGTAAATAAATTGAATGAAGAATTGAAGATCAGAAGATGCAAATCAAGTTTTGGCGTATACTAAAACTGAATCATTACCTGACCTTCTCTCCTCGTCGTCCTCGATCGCAGACTGCGAGGATGACTGGATGAGCGAGAGCGAGTTGTGAGGATCCTATCTCTGATGCCGATGCCGCGATGCGGGGAGAAGTGCGAGACGGCGGCGGGCGGCGGCCTCCTGAAGCGTAGAAGCGATGGACGGTTCGACTTCACGTACAGATCGATATACCATGTACAAACGTGAAACGTAGAGGCGGCCTTCTTAGCTTCTCTCCGTGCGTTGACTGTTGCCTGTTGGGGCCCTGCAGCCTGCTAGCTACGTTTCGTGGGGGCCTGTTTCCTACTAACATGTACACATACATACTAGATGATGTGCCCCCTTTATCTTTGGGCCCTCGGCCGTCGCCTCTCCAGCAGGGGGTTCTAGAGCCGGCACTGGACACGAGATTTAACGTGGAAACCCTCCCGAGGTGAGAGGGAAAAACTACGGGCGCCAGCCAACAAGAACTTTACTATGTCGGGGTTCGCGTACAACGCCAACGTCGGCGGCTTACAAGAATGAATCAATCTCCAATGGAAAACCATAAACGGGATATATCATGACCCGTACCGCTCCACTCCGGCCCAAGCCTCCCGGCGACGGGCCTCCGCTACACTCCGTCAGAAGTTGGCCTTTAGATATGGATGAATTTGGATCATATTCAACATGAAGTTCGTCGCAGCTGCGCCAAGAATTAAGATGACATATAGTCACTTATAGTGAGATTTCCGCAGCCTTTGAATACCCTCGATTTGCGGTTACATGGGCTCAATGTTGACTTCAATTTTGTTGTAATTTGATCTAAACAATATCGGTTGGGTGTGCATTATATATCTTGTGTTTGCATTTTCTGCGTTCGTTTATTTGACGATGAACTGTACCGCGGGTTCTCCATTTTTCATAGCCTCCCTCTGTCCCCCCTTATATATTGATAGCTGTGCTCTAGGTTGGATATGACCACAATCATCTTTTATGTTCATGCACTACCGGATCCAGGGCCTTTGTCGTGTGTCGTACACAGCAAAGTTTGGCCGACAAAGGACCTCTTTGCCGTGTGTCCATTATCGGGCACACGGCAAAGGCTTTGCCGTGTGCCATAGTGGGACACACGTCAAAGAAAAGTCTTTGCCGTGTGCCAACTGGCAGGACACTCGGCAAAGATTTTTGAAAAATATAAAAAAAATACATGCCCGCCACGGGTCCACCACGCCAGGCCGTAGACCCTGCAGCCGCCGCAGCCCGTGCGCTGCCGCTGGGGAGCTAGCGGGCCCACCTCATGGAGAGGGGCGGCCTCTGCCGGGGGCGTGCTAGCCGCCGCTACAGGGCGGGCCCTTGCCGGCCGGTGACGCCGTACTGGCCAGCGGGCCCCGCCGCCACCGAAGCCCCTGTCCCGTCCTTCAGGGGCTGCGCGCTACCGCGGTCGGCTCGGCTGGCCTGCCCCGCCATCTGCCATTGCCGCGCCGCCCGCTCGGCAGGGGCGGTCCTCCCGCACGCTGCTGGTTTTCTGCACACCATCGGAGCGGAGCGTCGCCCGCTCGCCAGGAGTCGGCCTCCCGCGCGCTGCCGGTGACGCGCGTCGCCCGCCGTCCGCGCCGCTGGAGTCTCGCCGCCGGGTGCCACGCCGGCCGCGCGCCATGGGGGCCTCCCGCCCGTTGCCGGAGGAGGAGGTGAGGATGAGAGGGAGGGAGAACACTGACTGTGGGGGAGAGGGGGATGGGAGAGGATAAGAAAAAGAGAGGAGGTGGGGCCCTAGATCCATGTGAGGAGGTGGAGGACCAATAGGATTGTATTATTTCAAAGGTTTGGATTGATATGAGTGTGTCTCTTTGACAACTGTAAAATGCATTTTTGAATTGCTAAATGAACTCAAATAAAAAATTGTAAATGACAAAGTTTCATATCTCGTCGAGGTCTACAACCTTGGTATATAACTTTTTTATATCTGATGTCATTTTAATATTTTAAAAATTTAAAATTTCAAATATGATTACCTATAATGATATTTAGAAGTACGAAACGATCTCAAACACAAAGTCGTGAACTACAAATTTTTACATATCATCGAGTTCTACAACTTTGGTATAGAACTTATTTACATCTGAGGTCATTTGAAAGTTTGAAAATTTGTAATTTCAAATTACATAACCTATAATGATATTTTAAAATATTAAATAATCTCAAATACAACAGTTGACAACTACAAAGTTTAAAATTTCATCGAGCTGTACGACTTTGGTATAAACATTTTTTCCACACGAAATCATATAAAAAAATTTGTATTAAAAAAATACATATACTAACTCTCTTACATACACTAACACATATTCTCTTACATACACTAACACATATACTTCTTATGTGATGTTTAGATTTTGTAAACATCGTTATGACAAAATGTGCAAAATTGTCTCGACTTTTTATCACAGCCTTCATGTGTTATGTTATCACATCATGACAAATTTCATGATTTTTAGATTTTAATTTCTTTTATTTAATTTAATAATTCGGACACATGTTAGTGGTCATATTGTTTGAACAAGATGTTCAAATTTTTTTTTATTTCATGTGAAAGGCCTCAAATTGGGTTAAATAACATGAATATAATTTTTCCACTCATTTTATTCTATTATTTGAATCATTTGCAGTTCAAATTTGACCTGATTCAAAAAATTGCTTGAAATGCAATTAATTAATTAAATATAGCAAACAAACATTAAAATGTATCAAATTTTAGCATGAAGTGCTACATGTTGCATGTGGATGGTAGAAAAAGTTTGGTTGTGAAAATCGAAAAACAAATATTTTTTTGTCGTGTGCCAATAAAGACACACGGCAAAGACATGCCTTTGCCGTGTGCCAAAGTAAGGCACACAGCAATGGCATGCCTTTGCCATGTGTATTTTTTGGCACACGGCAAAGAGACCTTTGCCGTGTGTCTAGCTCTTTGCGGAGTGTTTTATTTAGAGTTTAGACACACGGCAAGGCATGCCTTTAGCCGTGTACCCGATAAAAAACACTCGGCAAAGAGCTAGACAAAGGCAAAGATGGGATTTCCCGTAGTGATGTCTACTTTGCCTGGAGCATAAGAATTAAGGGTGTGTTAGTATCTGATGATTACTACATACACTGAGATGAGAATAACATTGGTAAATTGAGTCAAGTTTTTTTTTCTGTTCGCATTGGGAATTGAATTACCTTTTTCTTGCTCCGGATCCAGTAATGTGACGGCGCATAATGAGATCCGATAGGGGATATATGCTATTATCCCTACCGCCACCTAAATAGTACAAGTAGGGATATGCTGTCAGCACATTTTAAAATAGCAGAGGGTTTCAATAGAAAAATGTCTCGAGCGAGTGCGGCGGTAAAATGTAAAACGTGCCATGGATCCATTGCTTCGTATCGTGCCGTATGTTTCAAATGTGATGGTCCACGTTTCGAGTTTTTAGGGTTGCATCTAGTGGGTGGTTTTCACTACATATTTTCCCCCTAACCATTGATTTTAGTCGACCCTGCCGCCAGAACCGCCAACCTAGGTTCCTCCACCACCCATCCGATGGTGTCATACTGTCATAGTCGTCAGCTTCGCTATCCGACAGTAATTATTCACTCTCGATTCCTCTTAATTTACGAAAGAGGAATATAAACCAATTAGTGAATAATTTCAATTTTTGATACATTGTTAGTTATCATATTTAAAATTTTTGTATTATATATTTTATTAAAATACACTGTTAATTATAATTTGAAACAAAGAGTATATTTTTAATAAATATAAGTTTTATTTAAGTTGTTTTCTTAAAACACGTGCCTCCACTATAATATAAAAAACGAAAGAATTGATATCAATTAATTGTAAACGGCAAATCTAACCCTACCCCTACTGCAGAGAATATTAACCTCATCGACCCATCCGCGTCGTCCTAAGATGCCCCGCTTCGTTTAAGTCATTGGAAGCAGTTAGAACGGTTAGGGCTCGAATAAGGGCCTCAAATGCGCCGTGGTATTATTAGGCTGGCTAGTTTAATTAGACGAGCAGGCTCTAAAAACAACCGGTTAGAATGATTTCCTATTATAACCGGTGCAGAATATGCCGGTTAGAATATTCCTTTTTGAAGTGGCGCAAAATTAGACCACTTTGCTTGGAAATTTGAACCATGATCAGAAGTTTTGCAGTGCACAGTCAGTGCGCATGCAGTTATGCGCGTGCATTGACGTTGATGACGGCCGTCCGATACAAGTTGATCGTCTATCACCATATATACCTCCGGCCTTCTCGATCGATCGATCTGGATTGTGCGCATTATTTTCGCATCTCTCTCCCCCTTTCACACACCCTCCAGAAGGTGGTTGCAGAGATGGCCATGGAGGTCACCGATCGGACCCTGTGCCCCCTATTCGTCAAGACCTGCATGTAGCCTGCGCTTTTGAAAGAGGAAGCAGAGGTCTCCAACCGTGTCCTCGTGGAGCTCTTTGTCTACAACGGGGAGCACAAGGAGGTGGTGATCGTGTACATCTCTAGGAAGGCCCACCGACCCCTCGACAGTACCACCACCGTGGTGCTTGAGGTGCTGCGTGACTGGCGGGCGGCCTAGTCTCCAGCGACGATGACACGAACACCAGGTTCTTCGTCAAGCTGCTGTCAGAGGCGGACGCGAAGAAGTTCCATGGCCATGACTGGTACTGGTTTCTGTAGCACATTTCCTTCTGCTGCGTCCTTCGTCTCAAGTAGACGGCGAGGGAGACGGCGTCAGAGAAGGCCCCCAACAGTTGTACTAATATTTAGTTTGTTTTATATATTTGTTTTCTACAATGTGGTGGTGGAGAAACAATGAACAACTAAATAATATACATTTGTTTTATATATTTCTATAATGTTTCTGTTTGTGTTTTTGATCGATTAGTTGTTTTAAGTGTTGTAGTATGGACCACTCAGAATAAGGCCCATATTCTAAGGGGTCATAAGCCGCATAGAATAAGACCTGCATTCTAATCGGCCCATACCACACCACTTAGAATGAGGCGCGACTATAAATAAGGCGCACCGTTTGGGTACTCCTCCCGCATCCGCAGTGCTAGGTCCTCGGCGTCCACTGCTATTGCTTTGTCGTGCCCCTTGCTCCGTCGCCGTCCTCGTCCTCCGCTTGGCATCCTCCCTCGATACTGGGGCCAACACTGTGATAGTTCTAGCAGCCGCTGTTAGCCACATCCCCAATTCTATTGCTCGCACGACAGTGGCATCGGCGACGCAGGAGGCATTCCTCTGCTCCTTCGCTGCTACCGCCACCGGATCCGGAACCAGCTTGACCGGATTTTTGGTGGAGCATGAAAAGTGATTGCCTCCACTGTCCTTGCTGTCGCGGATTAGGTCACCTCCATCGTGGGGAGGCAAGCCGCGGTCGAGGCACGAGCCAGATACACAACCACGACGGCGGCTTTGGCAGCAGAGAAGGCCCGTGCTCTTGCGGATCTGGATCGTCACTTCACCATGAGGCGCCGGTGCGTCCCCTTCGACCATGATCTCTGTCAGGGTTATGGCGGCGACGGTGGATCTAAGTCGACCATGAACATGAGCTCCACTACAGTTGCAGTGTAATCAGATAATGTAAGCGTCATGGGATTACATTGTTTTGTTATAAATGAATTACCCATATTAGTTCGTTTAGCTAGGCATTGTCGTTCCTTATGCTACCACTAGCTAGTCGTTTAATGTTATGTGGGTCAGTTGAATTTAATCATTGCGTTATGAACTTCCATATGAATTTCTTCTAAATTTAGTTTAGTTTAATTTGTTTGCAACTTTGACTCTCTGATTAAGTGAAGTGATGTTCAATACCAGCTAGTGATGAACTGTTTCAAGTATTGTTGAATTTCTTCTAAGTTTAGTGAACTTTAATTTATCTACAACCTCTCATATGTTACTGATGAATGTTGAAGTGATCTTGAAGGTACTAGCTAGTTTGTGTGTTGTCATGAACATCTAGCACAACATTGAGTTGAATGTGAACCTACGCTGGTTAGTATACAAAGTCAAACGCTGCAGCGCTAAACAAACTGATTCAAATAAGCTGTCATTCTAAGCGGTGTGGAGCATGCCGTCACATTTAATCAACCATTAGAAGCAGTTAAATAACCGCTTAAGATGATCTTATTATTGGCATCGCTAAAAAAAGCAACGCAGATTTGGTAAAACTGGTGTTCGGTAGCACTTTTCTTCTGTCCCGCTAAAATGTGGGCCCTAAGCCCCTGCCGCCGGCATCTCCGCCAGCTTCGACGGCTTCTATCGCCATGCTAATCCTTCGATTTTCTCTCCCCTGTCGGCGCAATCGCCCACCGCCCGTCCCTCACTGCCCCGGTTTGTGGTGCCCTCGCCGCCTTCTGCCACCTTCGGCGGGCTAGCGGCTGCCCTGGAGCCCTCCTAGAGTCACTGGAGATCTTCCTCTGCCAACCCCATATCCCAATCTCGAACCCCAAACGGCAGCGTAGATGGGCCCACATGTCATTGGGTGTCGCATTTAGAGGTGTCACGTGAGGTCAGTTTTACCACAACATTTGGGGTCTCTGGCCTCACCGCCCGAGCTTTCGGGGGTGGTGCCCCTACATGTGTAGCCGTAGCGGTCCTTGACTCTTAACGCTGGCAAGCTAGAGAAACTGAGGAGAGCCGCGAGCGATGGAGATGTCTTCGTGCTGCCGCGTTCTTGACCTAGACGAACGTGTTTTCATACCAGCCTGGAGGACTTCACGGCGGCTATTTCGCGTAGTACCCAACGGTGACGATTTCGTAGGCCTATAAGCGCTTCAACGACTACGTACGAGTCATGGCTCACCATAAGCTCAAGAAGGAAGACCTCCTTCAGAAATTCTACCAAGGGTTACAACTGTGACACCCCGTCCTTTTAAAAAGCATTTAAAGTACATTTTAAATATTTCCCTTAATTAAATATAGTTCTCTTATTCCTCTCCCAATATTCAAAATATATATTCTAAATAAAGACATAGATTTAATTTGACGTGTGATGCATTTTGAATGCCTTAGAACCTCCTTCAAATCTTAAGGGAGTTCGAATTCGAATTCAATTCCAAAACCTCCTTCAAACAAATGGAAAACCATTCTATTTGCTAAACAGGACACAACTCTGTTTTTGGCCCGGCTTCCCTTCCAGCCCAACTCCCAAAGTCCTTTCGGCCCCCTCCAATTTTCTCCTCAGCCCACGCCACCTCCTCCTTTTCCCCCCTGCGGCCCGCGCGCCCCCCTCAGTAGATCGCGGCCCACCTCCCCTCCGGCTCTCCCCGGCCCAGCACGGCCCCGCGCGCGGCCCACGGCCCATGCGCGCAGTCCAGCCGGCCTACCTGGCTTCCGCGCCCCCGGCCCAGCCTCCCACGCCTCCCGGCCCACCCCGCCGCCAGCCCGTCGGCACAGCCCACACAGCTCCAGCGCCCAGCAGGCCGTGGCCCGAGCAGCCCACCCGGCCTGCTCGGCCTCCAGCCCTAGCAGGCTGAACCGCCGCCGCCGCCTCCAGTACTCCTCCGCCAGCGCCGCCGCCGCCGCCTAACGCCGCCGCTCCGGCGCCCGGCCGGCCGCCGGACCTCGTCGCCGAGGACCCCCTTCCCCTCCTCTTTCCGTTTTTCACCTCCCTTCCCACTCCTCCACGGCCACATGGCGTCGCCGCTGACGCCGGCCGGCCGCCGGGTCGCCATGCGCGCCGCCTAGCTGGCCGCTGCGCCGTTGCCCCTGTGAACTGGCCCACGTGGCCCAATCAATTGCGGCCGAGCGAGCCCCCTCACCGCTGCGCGTTGAAGGCAGGCCGGGGCTAGCAGCAGGCGCCGCCCTGCTAGCCTGCTAAGGCCTGGCGAAGCCGCTCGGCTCGCCTAGCCTCTGCCAAACGCTGCGCTGCCACCTCACCTCGCCCGGTTGCTGCCTGCGCTCCACGTCCCTGCCTCTGTTGCGTAGCCCCGACGCGACCCGAGGCCGGCAGGCAGCGCCCCGCTCCTGCTCGCTGCCCTATAAAAAGGGGTACGACCCCTCCTTCCTGCGTGCACCACACAGAGCCCTGCTCTCTCTCACGCACACACGCGAGAGCAGGAGCTTCACGAGAGCTTCAGCTCTCCTACACTGCGGAAGTGCTACCCATTTACGCAATAGAAAAGGTGCGCCACCTGCTGCTCTACTCTGTTCCCGGGTACGCCCGGAACAGTCCAACCAGCGGCGTAGCTACAGTCATACCACACTGCCCACGTACACGTAGGAAAAGGTGTGCCACCTGCTGCTCTGCTCTGCTTTCGGGTACGCCCGGACCAGTCTAACCAGCGGCGTAGCTTAGCCCTTTCACCCAGCATTGTGGACGATGCCAGCTCGGCTGGCCGCGCAATGCCCGACCCCCGTCGCTAAACCCCATCGCGGCTCGCCGTTTCGCAACCCTAGCCGGGATGCTGCCTGATTTCCAAGTTTCCCGCTCAGTCCACCCTAGCTGTTGTAATGCCCGACCAAAATCCTGATCCTAGCCCACCTAGCAGTTGCGCTGCCCAAATCCAAACCCCAGATATTCCCCGGTACAGCCGTTACGCCGCCCAACCAAAAACCCCGGCCGCTGAACCCTAGCTCCATATAGCCGTTATGCCGCCCAAACAAAAGCACCGGCTATTAAACCCTAGCCCTAAATAGCCGTTGCGCCGCCCGAGTAAAACCCTAGGTAAAACCTAGCCCTTATGCTGCCCAACCCAAAATCCCAGATATCAGCAAACCCTAGCCGTCATGCCACCCATAATATTCCCAGAAAATTATATTAATAATTTTCCGGAATATTATTTGAAACTCAATCCAATATCCTTAATTATTTAGAAATCTATTTCTAAATAATTAATATAATTATTCGGGAATTATTTGGATATCCAGTAATTCCCAGAATAATTATCCCTAGCCCTTCTTCCACACTTAAAAAGCCATCTCACCAGCTAAACCCCTCCTAAGCCCCATCGTCCTATTCATTAATTATTATTAAATAATTAATGGATAATCCGTCAGATATCCATCCTGATCCCTAGGTAAGCCCCGGAATATCCACCTGCCATTTCTCTTTCTAATCTATAGGCATTGATTGATGTATTGATATTATTTATGTGTTTTATTGTTCGATAGCTTGACCGGGCCCTGACGAGACGCTGAAGCTCCAGAAGGCCTAAAGCCCAGCCCGGTCGACATATGGTATACGCCCGCGTACGGAACGTCTAAGGACCGACAATGAAGGCAAGTCTCACCAATAATATCACCCAATAACTAAAGTTTACCATTGGTGCAGCATAAGCTACAGGGGGGCATGCCCTGAGGGTATGCCCAGCATCGCTGTAATATAGGGTGCTTTAAGATTGGGAGTGGAAGGAAGATCCCAAGGAAGGGGATTCTGTCCTAAGAGCCGCTCTGATCTCAGCTAAGGACCGGTTCATGGGAGAGTCTTTCTAGTGCCTAGTACAACCCCGCATGCCAAAAAGGCACAGCCTACGGGAGTGCCTATTTATGTGAGGCCTTGATTCACACCCCACCAGCGGAACTTAGTAACCCAGCCCAAGGAGCCGTATGATTGGTGCAGAGTGCCGACCGGCAAGCTGGGTAGCGCCTGGTGCCGAGTCGGGCACGCACCAAGTCGGGAACGGGTATGCTGGAGACAGCCCCAGGCAGAGGACTGGGACTGGACGGCACGGGTCGACTAGGATACAGGGTCGGAGACCCTGAGGGCCGAGGGCCCTAATTAATGCGCTCATAGACCCGGGTCAGCATCCGCGAGGCGGATGATTAGTGGCCCCTGCTTAGCCCCCAGTATTACCTGTGGCTGGACCTAGGGAATGCTGACCAGCGATGGTCACCGGTGGGTACGAGTCTCGTAGGGCAGTACCTGCCTTGACGAAGGTAGAGACTGACCGAATGCGGGGTAGATAAGTACGACCTCTGCAGAGTGTAGAATCTATCTTGATAGCCGTGACTCCGGAATGAGTCCACTTAGTCAAAGCCCCCACTGATTAGATTTATTTTATTGCATGGGGAACCCGGACGGCAGGAGTGCCGATGACTGGGTTCTGGGGTTAATGTCGGGACTGGCAGGGAGGAAATGCCCCTCCAGGCCCAACATTTACATTCATTTAATTTATAATTATATTATTGAATTTGTGAGATTTGCTGAGTATTCAACTCTGAACACTCACTCTTGCTTTCATTGTCGTACAGGTTAGAACTCCAGGGCTGTGAGGTGCTACAGCTCATTCCAACTGAGGAATGAGTGCCCGCCCGCGCTCCGCTAGTTAAAACGGTATATAGTTATTTTAATTTATACGTCATTTACCGCTTCTGACACTAATCTGTGTCGAAATCCGTATCAGCGTACTGATCCAGGGACTGATACGGGTGATCGAGGGACGTCCCGGACAAGGGGTCCCCACAGGGTGGTATCAGAGCCGTAAATAAATTTTTAGCACCATATAAGACGGCCCATACGCATTAGGAAGCCCTAAACCTTCCATTCTTCCCATATTTTTTCGAAAAATCCTTATTTCGTGCCCCGAATTCCCTTCCCTTATGCTTAACACCAAATGTTACTCTGACAAATACGGATCATTGGAATGAAGTTCGAAAGATGATCTGGAATATGGAAATTATAAGATGAAGGGTTGCCGAAAAGCAAATGCTGCCGGAGTAACTAGAAATCGAGTAACGATAATAATGAATTTTGTATTGGAAATAAGCCTACGACTTTATAGTAACGTACTTTTGATTGAATAATGTTTGCTTAAACCCCGGATAATAGTTTCCCCTTTTCCATATAATAGATATGGATATGATTGGTAGTTGATTGTAGAAATGCAAGGATAGAACCACTCTTTCCTAAAAACCTAAGGATTATCCATAGCCCTTGTCCCTCTAACATCGTCAAATCAAGCCAAGGTTCAGAAATGAAGAAAGTTTCTGAAAAATAATTCTACACGTCTGATATGGAATACGGGATCAAATCCTCTTAAGTGGGGTAGATTCCGAAGTTACCAAGACATTATACTCTGAAAACCGCAGGAAGTCAGAACTCACAAACCACATATCTCAGGGGAATACAGGATAATCACAGATATAGTGTAAACCAAGTTTATACTATGAATGTGACAAAGACAGAATCCCTGAGTAGAATTTTGGAACAGAAACCTGTGAAAGCTGAGGAAATAAGAAAAGAAGATATAAGGATCTCCGTTAGAAACCTTGACCCTAGGTTCTACGATCCTTGAATCCTCCGCCAACAAATAAACATCTACCCTTGCCATACCAAGGTCAACCCCATCCACCTAAATACTTCTGGATTGACCAACATCATTTCTTGAATCAAAACTGGCAATACCCAAATATCTCCAAAAATTCCTGTCATTCCTGACACCAACTCTCCCTTGATCTCCCTCAACTTCTAGGAAATTCCTGTTTATCAACCCCGTATCCTGAGAATCTCAATACCGTCTCCCTCAAGTCAATTCTCACAAAGATTCTCACGGAAATAACCAAACCTTCACTTATTCTGCAAGGCAACCAAATCCTTGATGAAACCAAGCCCCTTAACATCCGCTCACCCTTACCAATTCCTCGCTAACCTTTCCTGGAAATCCAAGCTTCTCTCACCCGAGAACTAGCTGAGTCTACTCCCTCGCAAATTAAAAATGCCGATGCACCAAGTACTGTCGACAATCCCTTCCAATCAGGCCACACCGTACAATTTTCCCTGAGAAATCTCCGTCTATTTCCCCCTCCCCCCCCCCACACCGACAATACTAGAGAAGTCCGTACATTTCTCTCTCTAGTAAACATTTAATATCCGACCCATCACCCCCTAGACGAGTCAACCAACCACAATCCTTGACTCGGTCCATTCTTCCAAAACTAAAAAAAAGAAACCTCGTACATTCATCACCCCGACCTCCCACTTCACTCCATATACTCCCTCCCAAGATATTCCGAGAAACCTACCTCCTAACCAAACCGACACTCTGCCGAAATACTCTGGCCACCAGCAAGAACCCACAATCTTTCCTTACCAGGAAATCATCTTGTTTCCTGGCAGATCATTGAAGCATGCAAGCTTCTAGCCTGCCCCTCATCCGTCATCCATCCACGAAAACCTCAAAACTAATCTGGGAATACTACCCATCACAAGTCGACAATCGTAACCATCCTCTCCTTCCAAGTAAATACACACCTTCGGCTACTCCATAGAATCACCTTTCCATATCTCATCAAAAGAAATGATCAACCAAGATCATTCCTTTAGAGCAACCACCATAAACCGGGAAACCCCCTTCCTACTAGAAAAGCTACTTTAGCTTTCGTAGATCACTGAGGCATGCAAGTTTCTTTAAGAACAATGCTCCTCAGTCACACTCGTTTTCCCTCCATAACTATGAACTCCCTAACCATCCCAGAGGATCGCCCCATCACCATCTCCAGCAACTGCCACCATCCAATCATCCTCCCCTAAACACCATAGCCCGAAGTCATGGCCAATTAAGCCCTAAGATTAGCCATGATCGTCGCCTCACTTCGAAAGGAGACTAATCTTCGAATACCCAGTAGAACCCTCCCATCACACCCTATTCAAAGGAATGGCTAAACTGGGTTCATCCCCTTGGAACCGCCATTCTCATTCAATACCCCAGCAACAAACTACTCAGCCCTAGCTACCTCCCTAGGAAAGTCCAAGACAACCAGCTCCGGATAGAAGGAACGAATCTTAGTGGAATAATTGGGTGATTTGGTAGAAGAATCACCACGCAAAATTCGGAAATCCAATTCCACTAAGAGTAGTTAGCAAACCCACCACCCCCAGGTCCACAACCATCTGTCCATTCGAGAAGACACTTCTCAATCCAGAAGAATCACCATACCAAATTTTCTGGTGAGAAGTGGTCGCCCCAGTTTCTTACCCTAGATTCTTTTTCCCCGTCTGGTAACCCCGAAACAATTACCAGATTCCTTGTAACCCCAGCTATAACCTTCCCCGAACCTAACCACTCCACGCGAAGCAAGGTTAACCAGAAGAAAACTACGACCGAGATAGTTAAATGATCAAGAATAGGACATTTAAAGGAGTAGTAAGGCCGAGCATAATTACGTCCAGGTAAAGGAAAAACTTGGATAAGAAGTTTGGACAGAAACCCCAAGAAGATATTGAAATCCGAGAATGCTAGCTGAGAAGGAAGACAAGAATTTGAGAAATCCATTCGGAAGGAAAATCTCGGATTGAAATTAAAGGAAATCCTGAGTTGATCCTTTAAGTGGGGTAGTAACCCAAACAAAGGAAAAGGTTTTGACCTCAAGAACTTGAGGATTAAAACAACTCAGGAAAAGTATTTTATCGAGTCACCCCAGGTACGGCAGAAATTAATTGGATATATTTGGGAATAATGGAAACAAGTGTCAGTAATAAATTTCCCATCTATGGAAATGAGAAACAAATGGCTACGAGGAAAAAGAGTTCGAAAATTTAGAAGGAAGAAGAAATTCCTTTTGGAAACCCTAATCGACGCCGTAAAGATGCTAGAAGAAAATCCTAGGCCTTCTTTCTAACCTTAAATCTCGGGACGAGATTTCTTTAGTCCCGAGATTTCTTTAAGTGGGGTAGCCCTGTGACACCCCGTCCTTTTAAAAAGCATTTAAAGTACATTTTAATATTTCCCTTAATTAAATATAGTTCCCTTATTCCTCTCCCAATATTCAAAATATATATTCTAATCAAAGACATACATTTAATTTGACGTGTGATGCATTTTGAATGCCTTAGAACCTCCTTCAAATCTTAAGGGGGTTCGAATTCGAATTCAAATTCCAAAACCTCCTTCAAACAAATGGAAAACCATTCTATTTGCTAAACAGGCCACAACTCTGTTTTTGGCCCGGCTTCCCTTCCAGCCCAACTCCCAAAGTCCTTTCGGCCCCCTCCAATTTTCTCCTCAGCCCACGCCACCTCCTCCATTTCCCCCTGCGGCCCGCGCGCCCCCCTCAGCAGATCGCGGCCCACCTCCCCTCCGGCTCTCCCCGGCCCAGCACGGCCCCGCGTGCGCGGCCCACGGCCCACGCGCGCAGTCCAGCCGGCCTACCTGGCTTCCGCGCCCCCGGCCCAGCCTCCCGCGCCTCCCGGCCCACCCCACCGCCAGCCCGTCAGCACAGCCCACACAGCTCCAGCGCCCAGCAGGCCGTGGCCCGAGCGGCCCACCCGGCCTGCTCGGCCTCCAGCCCTAGCAGGCTGAATCGCCGCTGCCGCCGCCTCCAGTACTCCCCCGCCAGCGCCACCGCCGCCGCCTAACGCCGCCGCTCCGGCGCCCGGCCGGCCGCCGGACCTCGTCACCGAGGACCCCCTCCACCTCCTCTTTCTGTTTTTCACCTCCCTCCCCCCTTCTCCACGGCCACATGGCATCGCCGCCGACGCCGGCCGGCCGCCGGGTCGCCATGCGCGCCGCCCAGCTGGCCGCCGCGCCGTTGCCCCTGTGAACTGGCCCACGTGGCCCAATCAATTGCGGCCGAGCGAGCCCCCTCCCCGCTGCGCGTTGAAGGCATGGCCGGGGCTAGCAGGAGACGCCCTGCTAGCCTGCTCAGGCCCGGCGAAGCCGCTCGGCTCGCCTCGCCTCTGCCAAACGCTGCGCTGCCACCTCACCTCGCCCGGTTGCTGCCTGCGCTCCACGTCCCTGCCTCCGTTGCGTAGCCCCGACGCGACCCGAGGCCGGTAGGCAGCGCCCGCTCCTGCTCGCTGCCCTATAAAAAGGGGCACGACCCCTCCTTCCTGCATGCACCACACAGAGCCCTGCTCTCTCTCACGCACACACGCGAGAGCAGGATCTTCACGAGAGCTTCAGCTCTCCTACACTGCGGAAGCGCTGCCCATTTACGCAATAGAAAAGGTGCACCACCTGCTGCTCTGCTTGTTCCCGGGTACGCCCGGAACAGTCCAACCAGCGGCGTAGCTATAGTCATACCACACTGCCTAAGTACACGTAGGAAAAGGTGCGCCACCTGCTGCTCTGCTCTGCTTTCGGGTACGCCCGGAACAGTCTAACCAGCGGCGTAGCTTTAGCCCTTTCACCCAGCATTGTGGATGATGCCAGTTCGGCTGGCCGCGCAATGCCCGACCCCCTCCGCTAAACCCCATCGCGGCTCGCCGTTTCGCAACCCTAGCCGGGATGCTGCCCGATTTCCAAGTTTCCCGCTCAGTCCACCCTAGCCATTATAATGCCCGACCAAAATCCTGATCCTAGCCCACCTAGCAGTTGCGCTGCCCAAATCCAAACCCCAGATATTCCCCGGTACAGCCGTTACGCCGCCCAACCAAAAACCCCGGCCGCTGAACCCTAGCTCCATATAGCCGTTATGCCGCCCAAACAAAAGCACCGGCTATTAAACCCTAGCCCTAAATAGCCGTTGCGCCGCCCGAGTAAAACCCTAGGTAAAACCTAGCCCTTATGCTGCCCAACCCAAAATCCCAGATATCAGCAAACCCTAACCGTCATGCCACCCATAATATTCCCAGAAAATTATATTAATAATTTTCCGGAATATTATTTGAAACTCAATCCAATATCCTTAATTATTTAGAAATCTATTTCTAAATAATTAATATAATTATTCGGGAATTATTTAGATATCCAGTAATTCCGAGAATAATTATCCCTAGCCCTTCTTCCACACTTAAAAAGCCATCTCACCAGCTAAACCCCTCCTAAGCCCCATCGTCCTATTCATTAATTATTATTAAATAATTAATGGATAATCCGTCAGATATCCATCCTGATCCCTAGGTAAGCCCCGGAATGTCCACCTGCCCTTTCTCTTTCTAATCTATAGGCATTGATTGATGTATTGATATTATTTTATGTGTTTTATTGTTCGATAGCTTGACCGGGCTCTGACGAGACGCTGAAGCTCCAGAAGGCCTGAAGCCCAGCCCAGTCGACATATGGTATACGCCCGCGTACGGAACGTCTAAGGACCGACAATGAAGGCAAGTCTCACCAATAATATCACCCAATAACTAAAGTTTACCATTCGTGCAGCATAAGCTACACGGGGGCATGCCCAGCATCGCTGTAATATAGGGTGCTTTAAGATTGGGAGTGGAAGGAAGATCCCAAGGAAGGGGATTCTGTCCTAAGAGCCGCTCTGATCTCAGCTAAGGACCGGTTCATGGAAGAGTCTTTCTAGTGCATAGTACAACCCCGCATGCCAAAAAGGCACAGCCTACGGGAGTGCCTATTTATGTGAGGCCTTGATTCACACCCCACCAGCGGAACTTAGTAACCCAGCCCAAGGAGCCGTATGATTGGTGCAGAGTGCCGACCGGCGAGCTGGGTAGCGCGTGGTGCCGAGTCGGGCACGCACCAAGTCGGGAACGGGTATGCTGGAGACAGCCCCAGGCAGAGGACTGGGACTGGGCGGCACGAGTCGACTAGGATACAGGGTCGGAGACCCTGAGGGCCGAGGGCCCTAATTAATGCGCTCACAGACCCGGGTCAGCATCCGCGAGGCGGATGATTAGTGGCCCCTGCTTAGCCCCCAGTATTACCTGTGGCTGGACCTAGGGAATGCTGACCAGCGATGGTCACCGGTGGGTACGAGTCTCGTAGGGCAGTACCTGCCTTGACGAAGGTAGAGACTGACCGAATGCGGGGTAGATAAGTACGACCTCTGCAGAGTGTACTCCGGAATGAGTCCACTTAGTCAAAGCCCTCACTGATTAGATTTATTGTATTGCATGGGGAACCCGGACGGCAGGAGTGCCGATGACTGGGTTCTGGGGTTAATGTCGGGACTGGCAGGGAGGAAATGCCCCTCCAGGCCCAACATTTACATTCATTTAATTTATAATTATATTATTGAATTTATGAGATTTGCTGAGTATTCAACTCTGAATACTCACTCTTGATTTCATTGTCGTACAGGTTAGAACTCCAGGGCTGTGAGGTGCTACAGCTCATTCCAACTGAGGAATGAGTGCCCGTCCGCGCTCCGCTAGTTAAAACGGTATATAGTTATTTTAATTTATACGTCATTTACCGCTTCTGACACTAGTCTGTGTCGAAATCCGTATCAGCGTACTGATCCAGGGACTGATACGGGTGATCGAGGGACGTCCCGGACAAGGGGTCCCCACAACAACCGTCGTCAAGGATAATCATCAACGCATCCGCTGGAGGATCAATCATTGATCTCACCCCTACGCAAGCTTTCAAGTTATTCAAGAAGGTGGCAGACAACAATGCATGGGCTTCATCAGGGCGCCTAGTGCCAGCTCCACAGACGGGAAATGCAAAGAGTGTTTTGCAAGTGGATCGTGAACAACTGCTCGAAGGAAAGATCGACTCTCTCATGAGGAAGTTCGAGAAGATGGAGATATAGAAGAAAGAAGCACAAGACTTAAGGCACCCGAAGCTAGCTCAACATATGATGAGTGTGGTGTGTATGGCCATGTCCAAAAGAATTCTCCGTAGGAAGCAAAGGTGCTCGACTACATCAAGAAAGGGGATTGGTACCTGTTGGCACTCCGTAGCATTACTTTTTAGCAACGCTCGAGAGTGCTCTGATTTATCATGTAGCAAGTAGAATATTATTCCACAAGCGCACAGAATATATCGATGTAACATTTCACCTTGGAGTAAACCAGGGTATCGTATTTATATTTCCTCAGGGAAGCAGTATTTTTAAAGAAGATTGATGAACGAAATGATAAATCTTGTCAGAAATACCACACCGCTAATCTTAAGCAAAATACACCTGAGTGTAGGGATAATGGTCAAATGAATTACCGGATAGAAGGTCTAAATCACCAGTGACACAAAGTCTCAAATCTATAGAAAAGGAAAGACGTTGGGAGAGACCGGACCTAGAACACTTCTACTCAGAGAAAAGCCGCTATAACCTTAACCCAGCCTCTAGCTTAGATACCGGGGTAGAGCTCGCTTCGACTGCTAGAACGGGAGAATAATAGAATAAGGTGAGAGATGGGGGAATTCTCCGGGCTCAGCACTACTGTTATGAATACACCCGACTGTCACCACCTGCCGCCTACCACTGCTGTTCCGTGGGGTGCAACACACTTCCAAGCTAACACCAAGCCAGATACCACGTCTGTACCTGAGTGTTAGGATTTCCCTGAGGCCTTTCAAAGGAAATCCCCGTCCTTCTAGAGGCGTCTTACGGCCCTGGTCGAGGCGAGAAAACCCGCGAGATGGATCCCGACAGAGCTAAACCAAACTCTAAACTAAAACTAAGAGGAAAACTTCTGTCTCACAAAGAAGGCGTCCACAGCACCCCTGAATGTGTTCGCGAGGGTATACGAGCAGCGGCAATATTGGCAGTGGCGAGGTGTAGCTGGTGTATGGGAAACGCCATCCCTTATGGCACCATCGCCGGCGACGACGACCCGCAACATTTAGAGGTGCCACGTGAGGTCAGTTTTACCGCAACATTTGTGGGCCAGAGACGTCCTTGATCTCTGTGAACTCATCGTGAGCGGTCGCACTGCACGGTGCGTTGGTGGAGAAGCAGACGGGCGACGGGCGACTGGCTGCCAAGCAGTGGTTCATGGCGAGCCCGGCTGCCGGATGATGAGGTGAAGACGTGAACGGTCGTAATGAGCACGGTGAAGGTCGAGGTTGGAGATCATGGTTTTGGGCACTAGAACTGGCTCGGATGACGAGCAAGCCGTCTGGACCTTTGTGGTATGCCCCGGCTGCCTCCTGTTATTCTATCTGCGGCCAGGTAATTACACATTCGATGTTCATGTCCATCCATCTATTTTAACATTAAGTTTTAGTGTCTGTGAAGGAATGCATTTACTAGTTTGGACTCGGCTGTGAATGCATACACAACAGAGCTGCGCCGCGGGGCGGGGGGAAGGAACAACCGCGAAGGCAACGAACTGAATTCATTCCACAGTCCACACAATTATTGTGCAGTCGTCCATGTTTTCACAAATTGCATGCGTACGTCCAACTCAATTGCGTATAACACTACCTCATATTTGAATCAATGTTTATGTTCAACTCAATTGCAAGATCCATGTTTAGTGCTGCTAATTAAGTACCATATGTTTTTTTGTTTCATATATATTCTTCGAGAGAGATGCCAGTGATATGCAGAAAGCCAACTTTCCACCCGACCGCAAGGGGAGGGACAAACGCTCGGTGTTAACATGTGCGGCCCATGTATCCTTATCCCCCACGGACCACCCTCCCATCCTTAAAACCCTCGCACACCCATCACACACATCTATCCTTATCCCCTCACTTTACTTGTTCTTTTTTCAGCTACCACATGTGCTGGACATGGCGCGCGTCGGCGGGCGGGCGGAGGAGCGACAAGCGGCCCTGGCGAGGGTGCAGGCGGCGAGAGGAGGGGTAATGGCCGGCCTCGGTGGCGCGCAGTGGCCGGCGGTGAGCCGCAGCCCCCACCAGCCACCATGAGTTTTTTTGTTCTTTTTTTGCTATTAATTTTTTTGTTTTCTTCTCTATTTTTGTACACAACTTCGATGGAATTTTTTCTACATTTTTTGAAAAATATTTTGATTCCATGTTTTCTTGATATCTTTTTCGAATAATTTTTTCCAACATAGTTTTTTGATTTTTTGAGAAAACATTTTGCAGAAAAGTTTGACAAACTTTTCAACATAAATTTTATACAATGTGTTGGAAAATTTTTTGATTCATCTTGTTTATCAAATTTTCTGAAAATTTTGTCCAACAACTTTTTTAAAAAAATTGTTCCCAACTTTTATATCAAAATTTTGCAAAAAGGTTTCTAAGAAACTTTTCAACATGTTTTTGGAAAACTCTTTCGATTCATCAACAGACTTTTTAAAAATTTTGTCCCCAAATCTTTTTGGTCTAGTTTTTTATGGCACGTTTTTTCTATAAAAAAATCCGAGCGGGATTATGGGTTGTGGGGGATAAACGTGGTAGGTGATTGAGGTTGCAGTGGAAGGCCCATTGCAAGCGTGGTCCCCACTGGCCCCCCACCTGCCCTAGCGTTTTTAATCAATCACCGGGTGGTGGGGAATCGATCACGGACGGCTCCATGCGCCCGCGCGTAAATTAGCTATCCCCACTGATACACCGTTTATATTTTTCTACCGGATAAATAGAAGGAGCAAAGCACAAAAAGAGAGCTGAGCAGATAAATAAATAGAAGTAAAACAAATCAAGATCTAGCTGAACTTATCCCTATATATGTTATTACCAACCTCAATATAAATGTACATGGAGATTCAGACCCATTGGTTTTCGTGGAGCTAGATGAAAAAACTTATTCACCCAAGAATGAACGGTTAGTGGGTAGTTTCCAAAATAAGTAATGTTAATGTATCACTAGCGGGTGTGTAGTAGTGTAGGACGTACATAACATGATGGCTGTAATAGTTGGTGTATGCGCGCGGGTGCAATGACATACGGGTTCAAACGTTCAACGTTGATAAGCTTGGTTGAAACTCTCCAGCCATGCCGATCAACCTCCTGTACTCTCTCATTTGAATATTGTTTCTAGTAAGGAGAAAAAACATACATCGTCTAGTCCCATGGGTACCCAAATATGGATATACATCGTTGATTGTAATGGCCCCAACGAAATATTATCTTGTAATATATATGTTATTAGGTACCGCAATATAAATATATATGGAGATTCACACCCATTAATTTTTATATGGAGTACGATGGAAAAACTTATTCACCCGAGAATCAACCATTGGTGGGTTTGGTATATTCGTATGGGTAGTTCCCAAAATAGGCAATGCTAATGTGTACTAGAGCATATACGTACATATAATAACTTGATAAGGAAATAGCAGGAAGAAGGCTTGGTGTGTGGGCGAATCACTACTACACAAACCCTCATCGCAACCGGTTCGCAACCCCTATCACAACCGGTTTTAGGAGGCGGATGAGATAAAGCGGCTGTGATAGTCCCCCCTATCACAACCGGTTTTCAAAAACCGGCTGTGATGACCCCATCACAACCGAAAAATCGCGCGCTACGCGGTCGGCGGGATTCGAACCCGTGACCTCAGCTTTGTGCATAGCCTCCTCTATCACTGCACCACTAGAGTGTTTGTGTCTATATACCATTTTGATTCTTCTCATATTAATGTTTTCCGAGTGTAAATTGCTTATTTGAGGCTCTAAATGACTTCAAATAAAAAAGTGGTGAACTACAATGTTTCATAACTTTTTAAGATCTACAACTTTCGTTTTGGTCAAAAGTTCATCCGAGGTCGTTTACAAAATTTGAATTTTCAAATTTGAAAACTTCAAACTTAGATTCGGTTGACAAGATGACTTCAAATAAAAAGTGGTGAACTACGATGTTTCATAACTTTTCAAAATCTACAACTTTCGTTTTGGTCAAAAGTTCATCCGAGGTCGTTTACAAAATTTAAATTTTCAAATTTGCCCTCCAAAAATGTGTCAGTAAAGAACCGGTTGTGATAGCCCGTTTGTGAAAGTGGTTTGTGTAGTAGTGAATGCAGACTTGCAAAGAGGGCTTCAACCGTTCAAGGTAGACAAGCTTCAGAGTTGAGGCTTAAATGGTGTTCTTATTTATTTTTGTTTCTTGTTATAATACCAATAATTAGTACCAAGATACAAAAAATACCAATTAGCGTTGAAATTAAGTTGATGCTGTCATGTATATTAATGCCTTACATTAGTAAAAAAATATTATTTGAAATTTTCTAGGGTTACATGCAAGACACAAGCTATCTAGATACCTGTGTAAAGATGGTTTCATCACCATGAAACCTATTTAACCTCTCTCTTCATTAATACACTACCACATCATCAAAACTAATTACTATGATAGTCTATTTAATGTCCATGAAACCACCACTAAGGCTAATCCCAGTGGGGGGTTTCATGAGGTTTCATGCACATTAATCACTATGCCATGTAGGATTTGTTGATGACATGGCAATGAATTTAAGAAGAGAGAAGGAATGAGTTTCATGTAGATGAAACCTCATGTACACGGTTACCAACTCTTGATGAGTCATGGAATTAAATACGTTTTGATCCTATGAAACTGCACCATGAAACTATGCACTAGGGGAGGTGATTTCAAACACCATTTCATTTTCATGTTGTTTATGTGGCTATCTTAAAAACACCACTATGAAACATCCCATTGGGATTAGCCTATGGCCAGTCTTAATGATAGTTTCATGAAGGGTATCATGGGATTTAATTATTACGCCACATCAGCAAAAATGCTGACTTGGTTGGGTCATTTATGAGGGGGTAACTGTGCAATGAAACTCTCCCGTGAGACTGGCCTAAGCAACCGCTTTAATCAACATGCCTTCCCACCAGCCTATATTCTGGTCTCTGAACTTTATGCACCGGATGTCTTTCCTAGCTTTTACATTCTTTTCTGGATATATTAACTTTGAGCACACCTTCGAGTGATGTTCACATGTACTTCAAATTTTGTTCTGGCATAATTTTGTGAGTATGGATTTTGTCCGCATATGGTCATCCGCCCACGCGCATAACCAGCCGCGCACAGCCGCACATGCTCTGAGATCGGTGCGTGATCCTTTTTGGAGCCTGGTAAATTAATTTGGCACCAAACAGTAAGCTTCCTATGTCTTCACAGAGCCTATAGAATAGCTTTTTGGCTTTAATTATTTCAAACATTTTGCAAGCTATGATTCCACTATTTCTCCACCTCGATGTACTATGGGTCAGGTGTACTATGACACTAACTTAATTCATTATGTTAGCAGTTTGAATAAATACCAAGTCCTAGTAAAGACGAGACAGAAAGCCTGCCGTGTTGCAATAAAATGCTCAACACAAAGTGCATCAATAATGTCAGGTTCAAGTACATGAGCCTTGAAAAGAGTAAGAATAAGGATATCTAGGCAGTAACTATATGTGTTGAAACAGAATGTGAGATAGAAACATGCTGAAGCAGTAACTTGTACTACCTCCATTCCAAATTATAGGTCGTTTTGACTTTATAGGATTATAATCTTTGTTATGCACCTAGATAAACGATATGTCTAGATTCATAGCAAAATCTATGAACCTCAAAAACCCAAAACGACCTATAATTTGAAACGGAGGTAGTACAATGGCACCCACAACCCATAGTTGAGGCCTTAAGGGCAAAGTAAAGCTGTTTGGAAAAGATTTCAGACCGTCTCCGATCATTTTATATAAGAACACTGGCCAATAATCGATTTGGGATAGCCCTTTACGAAAACATGAACTAAACGCTCATCTCCTTGCACTACAGGAAAATTGGCCTTTAGAACCGGTCACATGACGGCTTAGTACAGGTCGCTGTGACCGGTACTAAAGGTCCGGTACTAACGTGTCGCACGTTAGTACCGGTCGCAGCTAGCCGGTACTAACATGCGCAGGTTAGTACCGGCTGGCGGCACCCCGCGCGAGGGCCTGGCGAGCGGTTTAGTACCAACTGGTAACCTCTTTTTTTTTCTTTTATTAGTTTCCTTTTCTATTCTTTTTGGTTTTATGCGTATTTGTATGCATATTTGTACCGAATGCGACTATACGTACCTGTACTACTGCATTGCACGTATTTATATTACGACGATATTGCATTAATATTATATATATACATACATAAATATATAGAGTTTACTACCAATACTTGAAATACCCAACAAAATACACGTTTTATTCTAGATATTACAAATTACACACGTATGCCAGCATATTAATCAACTGCTGCGACGCTTTCGTAGGGATCACCATAGAATTCTCCGTTCTTATCGATGTAAGAATCTATTCATACCGTTTGGTCACTCCTAAATTGAAGGGGGTGAGATTCTTGAATTGCCCTGACCCGAGCTTTTTCGATGAGATCTTCTTTCATGGACCAATTCTATAACATTTCCAGATGTAAACGTGAGAATGAAAAATAATGAATTAAAATTAATTAGCAGAATTGATTGTGCTCACGTACTCTGAATGCTTATGCCGTCATTTGTCCCATTTAACTTACAAAGCTATCGATCCACTCGCATACGTAATAACCACACAAGTTGTTGCCTTGTTCCCGTCTCATGCACTATAGGGAAATGAGTTATGGCATAAAATAATGAAATGTTTATTGCGAATGATAAAAGATGTAAGAATCTATTCATACCGTTTGGTCACTCCTAAATTGAAGGGGGTAAGTACGTCTTTTATTTTTAACTGTTTTTCGAGGAAGCGAGCCCATGCTTTGTTGATCAGGTTGATGGGGTCTTCGTACTTGGATCTATCTTGCCTCAGTGAGTCATAGGTCCAGACCGCAAAGAGTATCCAGACCGTACTTGATTCTGCACGTTAGTACCGGCTGGTGTTTCCAGCCGGTACTAACTTGGCATTTTTGCTGTTGTTCCCTAGAGCCGGTACTAAAGGCCCTCTTTAGTACCGGCTCCTCCCAGCCAGCACTAGGGGAGAGGGACCGAAAGTCCTTTCTCCCGTATGGGCCTTTAGTACCGGCTCCTCCCAGCCAGCACTAGGGGAGAGGGACCGAAAGTCCTTTCTCCCGTAGTGCTGCGTGAATTGTCCACTGAGGATTCCTGCTGGCACGCCTAGTGCGCACTAGCTATGGTCTGTGGTGCCATGTCCACTGATGTCCACTAAGATAAAAGCTGCTGGCTTGCTGCTTGCACCCCCTACGACTGTAAAAGGCCTCTAGGTCCATTTACCCACATGGTCTCACTATTATTGTGCCCTGGATACTACCTTATTACACCCCTGCATTATCTGCATTTATTATGTTTGCTCCCTAAGGTTCATGAAACGAATTGTATGTGATGTATTTGTGAAAGCTTGGCAAGTACAATCATTCTGTAATACCAGCTTCGATAAAGATTTGGACTGAGCTAAAGATGTTCATGAAGCTTTATGCTAGTTGATATGACTTGAGCACTATTCTGTCCTAAGCATGGGTGTTGCTCCGTATGTCCAATAGAAAAAAAATCCGAATACAATCGAAGCATATGATCAATGCTGGTCAACTTAAGTGATGGTGCGTTAATGACGCACCCTAGGTTTTCTAGTTTTTTTTTCGAAGTCTATATTATGAAATATCGATTGTCAAAGAATAATCCAAGAATAGCCCAAACACACAGCTTCAACGAAATGATGTAATATATCAGCGACATATATCATTGCGTCCTCTCACTACTAGAGAAACGACCTTTGGTCCCTGGTACGTTAGTACCGGTTGTGTTATAACCGGTACTAAATGCTGAATTTAGTACCGGTTTGTAAGCACAGTACTTCGTGGAGCACATTAGTACCGGTTGGTAACACCAACCGGTACTAACGTGCGCCTCGGGGGTCGGGCCGCAACGGCTCGACTTGGGGGACCCGCAAGCCGCTGCACGTTAGTACCGGTTGGTAACACCAACCGGTACTAACTGCCTACGTTTAGTACCGGCTGGTGTTACCAGCCGGTACTAACGTGCTGGGTATAATACCGCGGCAGGCTTCTTCCTCCCCGAGCCCGAGCTCATTTCTGCAGAGAGCTTGGTCTCTCACTCATAGCGCCATAGAGGGGGGAGTTTTTGCCCAAGTTTTCCATAATTTGTGGATTTCTCCTATATAAGTGCGCCAAAAGGTTAGCAACTTCATTCTCTGTTAATTGACGGTACTTGTGCTTATTTTTATGCTCTATACTTAGAGAAATTTGAAAAATTGTGAATGAGAAGGATTTTGGTATTTGTAGAATGATTTGAGCTAAATAGAATCATGACCTTAATTAGATGGTAGCTTTTAGTAGTGAGTTCATACCCTAGATACCTAGATAATGAGCATGTTTTTTGTGACAATATTCCGTATCTTTTTAACTATATTTAATGTTATGTAATGGATTTTTTTAAAAATTTGATTATATATATGTAATGTTGTTTAATAGATTTTTCCAACTTTTTAATTATTACTAATACCTTTTTAACTAATAATTAATGAAATGTTGCAATATTAGTAATGTTGTTAGGTATTTTCTCAATGTTACTAATAATTAATAAAATGTTGCAATTAATGGATACATTTATTTTATAAATATTTTTTATGGTAGGATTCAAAATGGACCGTCAATGGATGTACGGCGGTAGGAACACCATGGCCTGGATTGTTGGCCTAGACGTTTTTCTCAATGTGGCTGAAGCAACCAGGTCCACGAATGGTCTCATGTGTTGTCCATGCCGTATTTGCCGCAATGTGAAACAGGTCATGAAAAGGGATACTCTACACGTTCACCTAACTGAAAACGGTTTCATGGATAGCTATAATGTTTGGACGAAGTATGGTGAACTTGGTGTTTTGATGGGAGACGATGAAGAAGACGACGATAACAACATCCCAGACTTTGCATACTTACATGAAGCCGGTGCCTTTGACGACGATGATGACCCAATGGAAGGGGTTGATGCAAATGTCGTAGAGGAGGAGGAGGCACCCGATGAGTTTGGTCAGGTCTTGCTTGATGCACAGAAAGACAGTGAAACTGCGAGAGAGTCAAAAAAGTTCGAAAAGATGTTGGAGGATCACAAAACAAAACTATACCCAGGGTGCAAGCCGGAACTGAAAAAACTGGGTAGCACGCTGGATATGCTAAAATGGAAAGCAACCAATGGTGTCAGCGACAAAGGATTCGGTGAGCTACTACAAATCGTAAAAAACATGCTTCCTGAGGCTAATGTGCTGCCGTCGACCACGTACCAAGCCAAAAAGATTGTGTGCCCTCTTGGATTGGAGGTACAGAAGATACACGCATGTCCTAATGATTGTATCCTGTATCGCGGCGCTGAATATGAGAATTTACAAGCTTGTCCTGTTTGTGGTGCGTTGCGGTACAAGATCAGGCGAGACGATCCTGGTGAAGTTGACGGGCAGCCAGCGAAGAAGAAAATTCCTGCAAAGGTGATGTGGTATTTTCCTGTGATTCCACGATTGAAGCGTTTGTTCAGAAGTAAGGAGAATGCAAAGTTGATGCGGTGGCACAAAGAAGATCGTAAGCGAGATGAGATGATGAGACATCTTGCAGATGGGTCCCAGTGGAGGAACATTGAGAGAGAATTTCCACAATTTGATCAAGATGTAAGGAACATACGGTTTGGTTTAAGTACAGACGGAATGAATCCATTCGGCGATATGAGTAGCAGTCATAGTACTTGGCCAGTTACCCTATGTATATTTAATCTTCCTCCTTGGTTGTGCATGAAGCGAAAGTTCATCATGATGCCGGCTCTCATCGCAGGTCCAAAACAACCTGGAAACGACATCGACGTGTTCCTAAGACCTTTGATCGATGAGCTTTTACTGTTGTGGAAGGACGAAGGTGTAAGTGTGTGGGATGAGTACAAACAGGAAACATTCATCCTCCGAGCATTACTTTTTGTGACCATCAATGATTGGCCTGCACTTGGAAACCTTTCGGGACAGTCAAACAAGGGATGAAACAGACTACATTTATTTGAAGCACTGTCGAAAGTGCGTGTATATGGGCCATCGTCGGTTTTTACCACCGAAGCACCCTTTAAGACATGAAGGAAAACATTTTAGAGGCAAGTCTGATAATCGATCTAAGCCTTTGTTCCGCAACGGAAAGCGTGTGTTTTCGATGGTAAAAGATGTGCAGGTAGTATTTGGAAAGGGCCCTGGTAGCCAAGCCGTTCCAAATGACGAGGACGGACATGCACCCATGTGGAAGAAAAAGAGTATATTATGGGAGCTACCTTATTGGGAAATGCTTGAGGTCCGCAATGCAATTGATGTGATGCACCTGATGAAGAATCTTTGTGTGAACTTGCTAGGATTCATGGGTATTTATGGAAAAGGGAAAGATACAGTGGAAGCAAGACGTGACCTTAAAGCGTTGGAACAACGAAAAGACCTACATCCTAAAAAGAAGGGAAAAGACCAGCGATACTTAAGGCCTGCCAGCTACACTCTCAGCAAACAGGAGAAGGAAAGCATGTTTGATTGCCTGAACAGTATCAAGGTGCCCACTGGATATTCCTCAAATATAAAAGGAATAATAAAAATGAAGGAAAAGAAATTCACGAACTTGAAGTCTCATGACTGCCATGTCCTGATGACACAATTACTTCCAGTTATCTTGAGGGGTATTCTACCAGAGAATGTAAGGTTGGCAATCGTGAAGCTGTGTGCGTTTCTCAATGAAATTTCACAAAAGGTGATTAATCCAAGTCATTTAATAAGGCTACAGCAAGACGTGGTCCAATGCCTTGTAAGCTTCGAGATGATATTCCCACCTTCATTCTTTAATATTATGACACATCTCCTGGTTCACCTAGTTAAAGAGATAACTATTCTGGGGCCAGTATTCCTACACAATATGTTCCCTTTCGAGAGGTACATGGCAGTCCTAAAGAAGTATGTTCGCAACCGTTCTCGACCAGAAGGATGCATCGCTAAAGGCTATGGAACGGAGGAGGTCATTGAATTTTGTGTAGACTTTATTGAGGATCTTGATCCGGTTGGACTCCCCGTGTCACACCATGAGGGACGACTCTGCGGAAAGGGAACACTTGGGAGAAAAGCTATAATGGACCTCTCTCAAATTGAAATTTGCCAAGCAAACTACACGGTTCTACAAAGTTCGACCTTGGTGGCTCCATATATAGAGGAGCATAAGGATATTATACGATCCGAAAACCCAAACAAGAGTGAAAAATGGATTACCCGTCATCACATAGTGACTTTCAGAGATTGGTTGAGACGAAAATTCATCGGTGATGGCACGATTGATCAAGAACTTCAATGGCTAGCTAGGGGACTATCAATCACAATCTTGCAATACCAAGGCTACGAGATAAATGGGTATACATTCTACACAAGATCTCAAGACCAGAAGAGCACTAACCAAAATAGTGGTGTCCGTATAGATGCAATAGGAAATGATGGTATAAAGGACATCTACTATGGCGTCATAGAGGAGATATGGGAACTTGACTATGGACCTATAAAAGTTGCCCTGTTCCGCTGCCAATGGGTGAGCCGCGCCGGTGTAACGATAGACAGATATGGGATGACAACGGTGGACCTAAAAAAGGTTGGATATAAGGAGGAACCATTTGTCCTAGCCAAAGATGTGACCCAAGTGTTCTACGTGAAAGACATGGCAAGCAAGCCCAAGAAGAAAAAAATTAAACCCAAGAAGAGAAAACAAAAGAAGCAGATGGAAGAGGAGCAGACAGAAAAGGAGCAGACGGTAAAGAAGCCAGAAGATAATGAGCCTAAACGTCACATAGTTCTTCCAGGAAAAAGAAAAATAGTTGGAGTTGAAGACATTACGGACAAATCAGAAGATTATGATCAGTTAGATGACCGTCCTCCATTCTCAGTTGATGTTGATCCCAGCATTCTGTTATCCAAAGAAGACGCTCTGTACTTACGGCGCGATCACAACCAGGGGACATTCGTCAGAAGGAAGATTAATTTTGTTTCAGCGGAAGATGATGAAGATGAAGATTAATGGCCTCAATTATTTATTTTCTATTAAATGATGTAATGTAATGTGTGTAATGTAATGAGTATCGTTTTGCATTGTGCAATTTGACGTAATTATCTCAATGTGTGTTCTGTCGATATAATTAACTCAATATGTGTGTGACATTACTATGGACTTATGTAATTTAATTTTCTTTTTTCTTTTTTTTATGAAAAGTGTTGATTATTCAAATTTGACATTAATTAAATAATTAATTTTCGATTTGAAGAAACAGTTATATGAGATTTGGAAGTTATTATTTATAAATATTTTTGCATGCAAAAAATAATTACCTCTTCGTATTTTACAGATTTACTATATGTATGTGAGATATTTAATGAGATATTTTATAAATTACAATAAGTGTGTATTTTCAAATTTGAAATTAAACATGTAATCATCAATGTGATACTACATAATAAGTAATTTGAAAGTGTACGTAGTGCCTTTACGATTTATAATAAGTGTTAAACGAGAATAAAAGTAATATATACAAACAGAAAAGAAAAATAAGAGAAAAACTATACCATTTACAGGGGAGGCAGGTTAGTACCGGTTTGTAACACGGCCCGGTACTAACCTGCCTCACGTTTTCGCTTCCCGCCAGCTGTGGCACGTTAGTACCGGGCCGTATTACAAACCGGTACTAACGTGCCTGGGGTGGCAGGTTAGTACCGGTTTGTAACACGACCCGGTACTAACCTGCCTGGGGTATAAAACCCCACTCTTCTTCCTCCTCCGGACTTAGCCGTTTTTACCTCTCCAATTCCGCCGCGCCGCCGTCGTCCGCGCGCGCCGCCGCCGTCCCGCGCCTCCTCGTCGTCTCGCCGCCGCGCCGCCGTCGTCCGCGCGCGCCGCCGCCGTCCCGCGCCTCTCCGGGACCGCCTGGCCGGCCTTCTCCGCGGGCCGCCGCCGCAATCCCCCGGCCCCGCGCGCCGGCCGCGCCGCCATCCCCCGCCGCCGCCATCCCCCGCGCGCCGCCGTCGACCTCGAACCACGCCGGCGCCACCCTCGTCGTCTGCACTCCGTCCGGCGCCCGTTCCTCTACTCCTCCGGCCAGCGCCGGCGACTCCTCGCCGTACGTGCCGGCGGCCGGCCCCGCCTCTCCTCTCCGGCGCCGGCTACATCGCGCCGGCGGCCCGCCTCCGCCCCGGCTTCGTTGCGCCTGCGTCGCGCCCCCACCGCCGCCCGCCCGCACCGCTGCCCCGACGCTGCCGCCGCCACCTCGCCCACGACGCCGCCGCCTCGCCCCCGACGCCGCCGCCCCTGCCGTGTGTACGTGATGTGCTGACGTCAGCACCCTGGGTGCTGACGTCAGCACATTTTTTTTTGTTTAAATAGATTTAGAAATATATCATATTTGTTAGAAAAATTTTAGATGTGTTAGAAAAATTTCATATGTATTACAAAATTTTCATATGTGTTAGAAAAAATTGATATGTGCTAGAAAAATTGTAGATGTGTTAGAAAAATTTCATATGTATTAGAAAATTTTCATATGTGTTAAAAAAAATTCATATGTATTACAAAAATTTCATATGTGTTAGAAAAAATTCATATGTGTTAGAAAAAATTCATATTTGTTAGAAAAATTTCATATGTGTTAGAAATATTGTAGATGTGTTAGAAAAATTTCATATGTATTACAAAATTTTCATATGTGTTAGAAAAAAATTCATATGTGTTACAAAAATTTCATAACTTACTCCTATCATATACTAGGATAAATGACGAGACGTAGCGAGGATGAGGAGTTGCTTCATAATATGATTCGAGACGGTACAGACCCTGTAGAGTTTGACGGCAGTCAATTTCTTGATTTATCTGGACAAGGAGGGGATGGAGGGAATGGAGATGATGAGGAAGATGATGATGGAGACGACCAAGAACAAGAAACTGGTCTTGACGAACACAATGAGACCGAGGTATACATAAGGATTTTGATCGGGCATCTGGATTAATTTTGTATTAATTATTTTTGTATTAAATAATAGTTTAATTATTTTCAGGCATCTGGATCGAAGCCTCCAAAACGGAAGCGAGGCTGCAAGAGAAAGATGACCGGGCATACTCTGGTCACAGCAGTTACAGATGATGGTGAACCAACGGAACCGCCTGGGATTAAGACTTCTTATGTGAATCAATGTGGATATCTTGTTAGGGAAAACATCCCCATCAAGTACGAGCTTTGGAGGATATCGAAAAACAGCGATCCAAATGTTCAAGTTCGACAAATAGTCCCGGAGTCAGAGAAGGAAATGTTATGGAAACAGGTGACTACACACTTCACATTTCCGGCAGACAAATTAGACAAAGTCAAGAATTGGACGATGAGTAAGATGGCTAACCAGTTTCAGTCATTTAAGAAGAAGTTGAAAGCCAATTTCGTCAAGAAGAATCTCACACCAGATTTTGAGAAGGTGTACCAGAACCAAAGGCCGTTTTGGGATGAATTCTTAGAGAATCAGTTGTCGGCCGACTACCTGAAGCGAGTTAAAACTAACACAGAAAATGCCTCGAAGAAAAGTCAGTTCCACCATCTAGGACCAGGAGGTTATGAGAAGGCGATTCCGAAATGGAAGAAGATGGAAGATGAATTGATACAACGAGGAATCGTACCGCAGACACTCTCGTGGCCGTTACGAGTGAGGTGGTACTTCTATGCTCATGGAGGCAGACTAAACATGGAAAATGGTGCGTTTATCACTAGCGATGCCATAGCCGAAGCGATCGACAGGCTAGACGAAGCAATGAAGAAAAAGGAAGATGGATCTTTCAAGCCTGATCGAGAGAAGGACGAGCTGACTTACGCTCTTGGCAATCCGGAACACACTGGTCGGACTCGAGGCATGGGCGTCGTACCATGGAAACGTGGCTTCAGTCAGGATATACAGACGTACCGAAGCCGTTCCAGAAGCAAGAAAGCCATCCAAGAAGAATTGCGTGAGCTCCATGACAGGCTGGCTCAGGTTGAAACTAGAACAGCCCAAGAAATAAATGAACGAGTAGATCAGCGCCTGGCAGAAGTCCTTAGCCAACACCAGGGACAACCTAGTGCTCCTGCAGGCGGCGAGAATTTGGAGATCAGCCCCGCATCTCAGCGTCGTAGCAGCATTGCTTCCACCAAGGCCGCTGAAAGATATCCCGTAGATGACATCACTACGAGGACGGACTGTGAGCTTCTTTATCTTGTCGGGAAGAAGATGAAGGTATGTGCTGAAGGTGTTGCTGAAGTACCGGTCCCGGGCGAGAAACTTCACAACGTGCCTATTCCCGAAGGGTACGCTAGAGTTTTGGTTGACCGAGTGGCTGGTGTTTGGGCTGAAGACCTTGCGATCCCGATCCCTACAGGTGACGGTGGAGAGGAACTGCGAGATGGGTTGCATACATGGATTGCTTGGCCTAAGGAAGACATCAGATTGAAGCCAGGAACAACAGATTCAGCTGCAGCATCGGCTACGAGGGACCCCAGCATGGATCCACCATCTCCACATGGTCCCGACAACGACATGGACCCGCCCTCACCAATTGGTACAAGGGGCCCCAGCATGAGTCCACCTCAGCCGAAGAAGAGGTACGCCAAGGCTCCAATGCCGCCGGCTCCTAAGCGGCAGAAGAAGAAGAAAGAGAATCCTCCGCCTCCGCCTCCTAAGCTCGCGTACGAGAAAACAGATGAGGAAACCGATGCGACCGTCAGCCAAGAGGTTGCGGATTTTTTTCAGAAGGTTAAGGACAAGAGAAAGCCAAAGCCGAAGGAACCGGTTGACCCGACAGCCGTAAGACACTTTATTAAACAGGCCAGACCCGCGGTGAAAGAGACGGTATCGGACTACGACCGCACAATCATGAAGTCGTACAAGAAAGTCGACAATAGAAAAAGTGCATCGTCGTCGAAAAGCTCTCAGTACAAAGGCATTGCACAGCTGGGACAACAATCGAAGCAATCGATTCCTCCGCTTGTTGTGCTATCAGAGGAAGAACAACAATTGGTTGAGATTATGAAGCAAACCAACCTCACAAAAGCTCAACTGCGAGGTGAAGATGATATTCCAATACACGAGGGAGGCAAGCAAAAACCGTTCGAATTGGGGCAATCACTGGTATGGCCTGAGCTGCTAGCACACCTAGGGACCAGAATGTATGAGTTCCACAATTGGTACATGCGAGAATCTGGAAATGGATTGACCATGTTCGCAGCACGGATCAGAAATTCACCCTATCGGCCGCCATGTGATATGTGGATTGATTTCGGAGATATCCATTTTTTATACCATCAAGATGCCCTTTCCAAGTCTCTCATGAGTGCATGGATTCTGTAAGTATTTAATAAAATGTTTATATTGTACCTCTAGTTGTCAATCCTATCTAACTATATGTTATTGTGTATCATGTAGGATGGAGTATCAACATTGCCGGAAGAAGGGATACTATGGCATTGGCTTCTTGGATCCGGATATCTTACACATGGAGAATATTGCAAATTATCCCAATCGAACGACAACAAATATTTTCAATGCCTTGATGGCACAACATACATGTTCATTGATACTTTTTCCGTACCTCTTCGGGTTAGTCGTAGAACATATTTTACTATTTCTATATTCATTCATGTTACGGTTCTAAATGACATCTTTATATGTACAGGTTTCACTGGATCCTCCTTGTACTCGAGATTAATCGAGGCCGGATTACGGTGTTCGACTCATTGAGAAAGCCGATGAAAGAGTATCAAAGCCTAGTTGATACTCTTAACAAAGCGTGGAAACGCTTTGTTAAACACCAAGTTGGAGTATCAGATACGGACGAGCTTGTATGGAGGCTTGACTTTCCGGTACGTTCAAAATTTCATATTAGTCTTATTTCATTTAGTCAAACATCGAGAGTGTATTACATAACCGATTGTTCATATACGTGTATATATAGTGTATGAGACAGGAACAGGGAAACAACCTGTGTGGGTACTACGTATGCGAATTCATCCACGGATTTGTAGGCCCGAAGATGATGACGGAAAAAGAATTTGACGTACGTAAACTTCCTACCATTTTATTAAATTTTTATTATGCAAATCTGTTTATTAAGACTAACGAAGATTTTTCTTGGCAGGTTATGGTAATGTCAGAAGACCTCATTGAACCGGAACGAGTCAAGGCAGTTCAAGAACAACTAATGGGATTTCTGCTCGATGAGGTCGTGAATCCGAACGGTGAATTTTATACGGATCATAGAATAAGCATTGGTTTAATGGATCCTGATCGAGGAAAGGACGAGGAGGAAGAGGAGTTCCAAAAGAAGAAGAAGAAGAAAGATTAGCTTAATTGGTTTTTCTTTAATCGAAACACTTGAAAAGTTGTATATATATGTAATACTTTTTAGAAAGCTAACTAAGTACATGTAGATTATATATTATTGTAACGTAATATTACTTTATACGCAAGCGCATTAGAACGGATACGATACGAATACGCATTGTAACGGAAACGATACGAATACGCATTATACGGATACGATACGAATACGCATTAGAACGGATACGATACGAATACGCATTAGAACGGATACGATACGGAATACGCATTAGAAATAAAATAAAATAAAAGAGAAAAAACAGTTTAGTACCGGTTGGTATTACCAACCGGTACTAAACTGCCTCCCCGGGGTGGCGGGCAGCGCACGCAGTTTAGTACCGGTTGGTAACACCAACCGGTACTAACGTGCGCGTTTTAGTACCGGTTCTGGAACCGGTACTAAAAGACTGCCACTTTAGTTTCGAAACGTTAGTACCGGTTCCAGAACCGGTACTAACGAGACCTTCTTGACCGGTACTGATAGTCGTTTTTCCCGTAGTGTCTACTAGACCAAAAGTCCATAGGGGTACTTCACTTGAGAAAAAGATAACTGAAACCAACTCAACTGGGGTGGGTGTTCTCTTACAACATCACTCCAACACCTTATTATTACACAAAATTATCATCCTTCTCCCACTCATGTACCATGGTTTCTACTGCACTGGCATGCCCATGCTTTTAGCTTTCCTTGTCATCCTTTGCCTTCTCTGGTGAGCTAGCTGGAGCTGGCTGTTCACTTGGGATTTCCCTGCTCAAAGAAGTTGTAGAAAGGGACCTGCCTTCCCTCTGTATTGTTGTAAACCCGAGGGACGACACGTGGAGTATGCTTTCTCTTCTTGTGGATCCGGCAGACAACCCACGATTCATCTGGTGTTACCATTACTGGAACCTTGGCACCGTTCGGAGAGTCAGATGGATTATCATTTTTCTGCACACATGGTTAGAACTTAGAACACTGCTGTGAATAATACTGATTGGCAATAGTGCTGTGCCACCAAACTGATTGTGAGGCTAATTATTTAGGAATCGTCAAATTGGATGGAATGAACAGTTCTCATGAGTGACAAACGGTGAGCACAATTGAAACAAGTAGCTTTTAATATGTTCTATAATGAAATTTAAACATTAGGATCAGTGCCGAAGATGTGACTGAAACTACCCATGAGAAACCAGACGGCAACACGTCCTATACGTGCCACATTGGTAGTCAAGCTTACTGTTGAGGAAACCGACGACGAATCCCTTTCTACACCACAATTTGAAATCATTGGACTAATTTGGCAGTGTGTCATCACATTAGCTATGACACCCTGCAGCTTACCAAAAAAAGAAACAAAAATAACAAACCACACCTTGTCATACACAAATAATTAATCTATCCCGATCTGATGGATATGAACAAATGTAAGGTACCTTGCCGATGACTGCAGCAGCAGAGCTGCATTCTCCAGAGTTGTTGCTGCCACTGGGCCTCATCAGAGGAAAGGGTGCGAGGCCGGCTCCAGCTAGCCTGTACTCTTGCATCACCCATTCAGTATTCTCACCTATGCCTGATTTTCCATGGTAGAACACTAGTGTTCTTTTCAACCCAATCATGAGAGGATCTCCACCATTGACACTACGGCTAAAGATAGGCACGTCTTTGCCTGATGTCTTCCAGTACCCATGACCCGCAGCACGATTCCATTGGTTTCCAAGTGGCCATTTCATAACTCTTTGAGAAAAGAAGTACTTTTCCACATAACCCTCTGTGTTTAGCAGCAGGGTCAGTAATTAAACGAAAATAAAAGAAATGGCACATTGATTTGTTTGTTGAGAAAAAAATATTGGTATAGGGACGACCTGGTAGCAGGTCCCACGGATTGTGGCATAATATATCCACATCTACGATAAATGTTGAGGGTACTGGCTCATTCACTGCTCGAGGGCGCAGGTAATGCACTACGATGTCCTCGTCGGTGGGTGTAAACTTGAACCCTGGCTCATGTGCGATTGAGGCTGCACTGGCTATTGGTAGGGACAAGGCCATAGGGATATGGCGGTAGGTGAGTACTGACTAGTGGGGCTCTAGTCTAGAGATAGGAAGCTTTGTTTGTGATTTGTTGATGGTGACAGTGGTGAGGGAATGGGACATTTAAAGGGGCAAGGAGCTTTTAGCCAATTACCTTGCTTGCGTGAAGTTAACTCTACTTCATCTTGTCCCGTATATCTTTCTCCATTTACATTTGCTTTCTCTTTTAATTAGTTTCTTCTACTTTCCATGCCACTAGCTTGTAACGCGACATGCATTGCATTGTCCAAATGTGTGGAAGGGGTAGAGTGAGGGAGACTCAAGATGACGTTTCCACTCCATATCTAATAACTGATGTTTCCACTTTATCTCTAGCTAACAGAACTTGTTTTGTTCTGATAGAAACAAACAGATATGTGTCAGTGACTAGGATTGATCATCTTACTACGCTAGTGCTTTCTCGCATGCTGGCAGACAAAATTTGTCTAATCAAACTTACTTTACTCTACCCTATTTTTTAAAAGAACACATGACATTGAAATTATTGTGATGTAGGATTTCTCGTGGACCTTGCACCTGACTTAATTTTACTGTAGAAGTATATATTCTTACTATTTTTATATGTTTTTGTTATTTAAATGATATGTAAGCTGCACATGTTAATAACAAGCTTATGGCATAATTGATTTTAAAATTATGCCTAACTCTTCTTCTATTGAGAAAATAAAAAGAGGCTGACTTAACTAACAACCAGGATAAAATAGACTTTTATTTCACCGGTCCATCGCTGCCTCTCTCTATGTTCACGTGACTTGGCCACTTTCTATGCGGTAGTAGTGTCAAAGGCTGCGTGCTAATAATGTAATCGCAAAGGCAATCGCAAGTGCGGCCAGGCAAGCCTGGTAGGTTGCATTCATAATTAAAACAATTTGTTGATGTGCAATTATTATTATTTTTCCTTTCCACAAGTATCAATAGACACCCTGCTTCATGGTTGGTAATGTGTTCATTAGGATAATTTTTAATTATTTATTACCAAGTAAATACTAAATCAGTTCACAATAAGATATAGATGCACACATCATTAAAGTATCACCTACCAATTGGAGCCAAGCATGCATGTACGTGTTTTACTAGATCTTATGGAGACGGAGATTAGGATCTCGTTTTGGCGGTTGGGGCGAGCTCCGCACCTGGAATTCAGCAATTCCTCATCCATTTGTACCCCATATACTAGTAAACTACCATGAATCAAAGTAGAGCATGACACACATTACCATTCAACAAAGGAAACTGTAACTGTATGCACTTGTGCAGGTTGGATGCATGGGAGATGCGAGTATGAGACCATCTCTTGATCAACAGATAGCTCTTCATTCTCTTCTATTAAAATGTGAGAAAATATTCTTAAAGCTAGCTAAATAGTAACAATTGGAGGAGGGCTAAGAAATACATCGGTCTGGGGAGATTGTGTTGGATAAAGGATAGTCCTACCTCTGTCTCATAAAGAATAATATTCTAGCTTTGGACCAAGTCAAACTATTTTAAGTTTGACAAGATTTATTGGAAAAATCGTTAACATTTCTGACACCAATAGGTACAACATAAAACTATATTTGACATTGAATCCAGTGATACTTATATAGTAACTTTATTACTATAGTACATTTTTGTATAAAACTAATTTCCTTGTGTCCTTTTTCTCTCACTTGGGTTTTCCTCCACCGCTGTACGGCACCTTTTTTTTCTTTCTTTTCCTAGAGGAAAGCAGGTCACCTGTGGATGTTGAGTTTTTAAGAGTGTGAAAAACAATAACTTGAAAAATACTATTTATTATCTATTTTTGTTGATGTAATTAATGGACAAAAATGAGAAAAATTTCAATTGGGAAGAGTTGAGTTACATGGATCAGCACCTGTGCTTTTGTTTTGTGATTTTTGTCTAATCTTTGCCGATCATTTTGGCTATGACCAAGCATCCGTGGCATAGTTATAACATAAGAGTAACATGAAATAAAAGATAAATATAGGAAAATCCAAAATAAGTATGATGATGCAAATTAAGCAACGATAGGTACATATGAGTCCCAATTTGATGCTAAACTTAGTATTTGCAAGAATGCAAAGACACAGCTTCAAAGAAATGTTGTAATATCTCGGCCACAAATAGCATTTCGGCCTCGATTATACCAAAAGTCCATAAGGATACCTGACTTGAAATAAAGATAACAGAAGCCAACTCAACCAAATGGGTGTTCCCTTACGACATCACTCCAACACCTTATTACACAAAATTATTATCCTTATAACACCTTATTACAACACTCCAACACCCACTGGCTTGCCCAACATCACTGCGGTTAGCCTTCCTTGTCATCCTTTGTCTTCTCTAAAGGTATGTTGGAGAGGATGCTAGAGCCGCTGGTTCCCTTGGAATTCCCATGATCAAGGAAGTTGTAGAAGGGGACTTGCCGTCCCTGTGCAATGTTGTAAACCTGAGGGGTGACACGCGGAGTGTGCTTCCTCTTCTTGTAGATCCGGCAGACAACCCAAGTTTCATCTGGCTTAACCACTACTGGAACATTGTCGTTGTTGGGAGCTTCAGATACATTATCATTTTTCTGCACACATGGTTAGAACACAGTGATAATACTGAATTGCTACATCAGAGGGTCAACTATTCTACACCACCAAACTGATTGTCAGGCTAGTTTTTTTTTCTTGTTTTGTTTTTACAAACCGCCAAATTGGATGGCATGAACGATTCGTTATCATCATATTTCTTTCTGACGAATGACAAATGGTATGCACAATTGAAATAAATAGATTTTGACATTTTTCTATAATGAAATTTCTATGTTAGGATCAGTGCAGAGATATGACTGAAACTACACATGAGAAATAGGATGGCGACACGTGCTAACTGTCAGATTGCTAGTCAAGCTTACTCGTGTGGAAACCGACAACAAATATCTTTTTGGAGGCACAATTCCAAACCATTGGATGATTCCACCTGAAGATAACCAACTCAACGAACAATATACTCACACACCCACACTAATTTGGTATGAGCAGAGTGTGGCATGAGCCTGTGGCACCCAGATGATTACCATATATACTCCCCATACCCTATTCCTCCCCCACGGCCCCACTGTCGTCTCCCCCCCAACAAAGAAAATCATATCTGCCTTGTCATACAAAAATAACGAACGGATCCAACTCTGTAGATATGCAAAGTCAAACAAGAACATTGAAGAATAACAATTCTTTGGATGTAAATAAATGTACCTTTCTGATGATAGCAGCACCAGAGCTGGATTCTCCAGAGTTGTAGTTCCCACTGGGCCTCAACACACGATAGGGTCTGAGGCCGGCTCCTGCAAGCCTGTACTCTTGCATGACCCATTCAGTGTTCTCACCTGCGCCTGATTTTCCATGGTAGAAAACCAGTGTTCTCTTCAACCCGATCATCAGAGGCTCTCCACCATTGACGCCACAGGAAAAGATGGGCACATCTTTGCCTGATGTCTTCCAGTACCCATCTCCTGCAGTGCGATTCCATTGGCTTCCAAGGGGCCACTTCAGAACTCTTTGAGAAAAGAAATACTTTTCTTTGGATCCCTCTGTTTAGCACAAGGAGCAACCATTAAACGAAATTAAAAGAGATGACATAGATTTTTTTTCTTGAGATGGTGTATGTGGGGACGACCTGGTACTAGGTCCCAGGGATTATAGCTCAAGATATCCATATCTACAATAGTTGCTGATGGTGGTGGTTCATTCACTGCACGAGGGCGTAGGTAATGCACCACGATATCCTCGTCAGTAGGTGTAAACCTGAACCCTGGCCCATGTTCGAGTGAGGCTGCACTGACTATTGGTAGCCGCAAAGCCATAGGGATATGTCGGTGGGTGTGACAGGCTCTAGTCTAGAGTTAGAGAGCTTTGCTTATCATTTGTTGATGGCGATAGTGCTAAAGGAATAGGACATTTATAGGGGCTGGGGGGTGTTACCTTGCGTGAAATTAACTCTACTTCATCTTGTCACATATGTCTTTCTCCCTCCATATTTGCTTTCTCCATTTAGTTTCTTCTGTTTTCCGTGCATGCCACTACTATGTAACACGACACGCACTGCATTGTCCAAATGCGTGGAAGGGGTAGAGTGAGGGAGACTCAAGTTGGCGTTTCTACTGTATCTCAGGCTGATGATTGCACTCAATCTCTAACCAACTGTTCTCAAGCTTATATCACGATATCTCTAGGTAACAGAACTTGTTGTTTTCTGATAAAACAAAACAGATGCTTATAGGTGTCAGTGACTAGGATTGATCATTTCACTACGTTAGTGCTTTTTCCTGATAAAAATTGTCTCATCTAGTTCTTTATTCTACCTTCTTTTCAGTGAACATACTACAGACAAAATGACATTGAAACTTTGTGTGTTGGAGGGTTTCTTGTGGACCTTGATACAGCCTTTATCTTAGTGTGAAAGTATATGCTTACTGTTTTCATATAATACTTTTTAGTTACCAAGCTAATTTTGATAAAGTTTAAAATAAGCTATATAGATGCACAAATCATCAAAGTATCAACCTGAAATTACATTTATATTTCTTCCAGCCATATGGTATCCATTTGAAAAAAGTTATACACATTAGATATTCAGTACATATAAATTGTCAGATGAGTGATGGCATGCATACTCAAAACACAGTGTCATCGTCTTCATGTGGATAAGTGAAGGGGTAGAGTAAAGGAGATTGAATGTACTTTCCACTTATTCTCTAACCAAACTATATACACATGCAAATTCATTTCTCTATTCTATCTCGAACCAACAATGTGTTATGTGCCTCAATCACAATACATGCAAATGAACAGATCCTACTTACGCTGTGTAAGTAGCTAGGATTTGTTTTTCCTTTATCCCATTCGTATATGCTTTGTGTTATATGCCACATCATAGAAGTTAAGTCTTATCCAGTTACTTCTGTTTAGCTGTTTATTTTTGTTGTCATTGGTGGTGGTGCTAATTGATCATATTGCGGGGTCGAGGGAAGCATTGTGTGTGTCACGGAAGATGAGGCTGTTGGCCGGTCAGGGACAGCGGTAGAACCGCACACGGGGGTGGGTGGAGTATGTGGCCACCTTTGTGCGGAGTGCTGCTTTGCACACGTCAGGAGGAGATGACTGTCGGGTGAGGGGTGGCACCATGTAAGTCTTAGACATGGTGCGCATGGGGAAATTGCGCGCGTGTGGATAGGGAAAAAAGATAAGAGCGAGCGCCAATGGATATAGTAAAAAATATATAACATTATGTAGGTGACAAATGATGGGTAACGCCAAATACTACACTTTTGATGTAGTTATAGTGACGACTAATATCGGAGTTCATCACTATGGACTTTCAACGTTAACACACGTCACTTATGGAAGGCACAAAAGTGACAATCATATCGATATATGTAGCTAGTAATTGTTGTGGCCATGCATCTTATGACATGCGACTAATGACTTACCATTTGTATTAGACCACTATCCTGCTAGCTCGAACCTGAACACCTTACCTGTAATGGGCCATGTTATGGTTTACCACCATTTATCATTATTAATCACATGCCATTGTTCATATTGTACCACACATGCGACTGCCACTATATATAGATATTGCCAACACCTCAAGGGTGCCCTTTCTTCGGTCCATTGTTTTTTGATGCGTCACTCTCATGTCTCTTCCCCCTTGCTTTTCCTGTTCTTTTTGCCGCTAGCAGTGGAGAGGAAAGGTGTCGGCATTACTCACTGCTCCCTGTCCTTTTGCGCTCCTCGCCCCCACTGTTCTGTCGCTAACAATGAAGAAGAATTTGTAGGTGATTTTAGGATGTATAACAATTGATCTTCAATCCATGTTTGAAGCAGTTTTCTTCTTTCACTGGAAGCTTGTTTTTCCCCTTGACCTGGAATAAGAACTTTGTATTTGGTTCATTTTTAATCTTCCATGAAGTTATTTTTCTTCTTAGCTAGAACTTCCTTTGGTGGGTTGGAACATTTCTTCTTATTCTTGAGCTAATTTTTTATTTGATCGAAAAATTTTCTTCCTTTGCACTCGACGACTTGTAGGGGTGTCAAAATTTGTCTCATCTAGTTACTTTACTCTACTTTCTTTTAAATTAACATATAAACAAATGACACTGAAACTACGTGTCATGTAGGGTTTCTTGTGGACCATGCACGTGCCTTTATTTTACTGTGGAAGTAATATATATGTTGACTATTTTTATATGTTTTTTGTTATTTCAATGATGTGCTACACATGCTAAAAAAGTTATACCTTTGATTTCAATATTATTCCTAACTGAGCTAAAACTCTTTTTTAATTTGTATATAAAGAAGAAAAAGGGGCTGACTTATTAACACATGGACGTTAGGTCCGGCCTAATAATGGCCACTAGTACTGATATGGCATAACATGGCTGCAACTACTAGCAATCTCCAGCCTTATGCTTGTCATTTGTGTGCTTTACGTAAGCGGTGGGTGCTCACGCGGCATGTCCATAGGTGACGGTATCCGATAAGACTGTAATTAGTTAAAAAGTGATGTCTTTGATGTTATCTCTTTTTACGTTAGCTTGTATATGTACTTCAGCTTGGAGATTGAGTGGAAGTATCCTCAATCTTCCTTACTCTACCCCTTCTCCGATCCACATAAGGATGATGCACACATTGCTTTTCAAACACGCTTGTCATCACAAGACAGTTTATGTACACTGAATAAACTAATGGACCTATATATATGTATGACAATTTGCAAAAGTACAGTCCCATGTAGTTTATTGATCAGTACATAAAGTGTCTGATGACATGCATGCTCAGAAAGCAACGTTTGCATCATCTTTATGTGTATTAGAGAAGCGGTAGAGTAAGGGAGATTGAAGATACTTTCCACTCAATCTTAAGCAGAAGTATACACACAAGCTCGTTTTGTCCACTCTGTCTCCAATAACCGACAAAGTTTTATGTGTCTAAAAACAAGCAGATGGTTCCTACGTGTCTGTGAGTAGGATTCTTTTTCCTTTATCCCATTCGCTTAAGCTTTATCCCATATGCCATATTATTGAAGTTTGTCTCATCTAGTCACTTCTCTTTAGCTGTTTCTTTTCTCTTGTCAGGAGTGGAGGTAGTGGATCATGGTCCTAAGGGCAGTCCGAACCTATTTAACACTCCGTTTCAACATGAGAACCTATGCACTAGACATCGTCAAATTCTGTATTGAGAGATGATAGTGTCTTCATCAAAGATATATAGGAGTGGTAGGGCCGGCCCTGAGGGGGGGGGGGGGGGGGGGGGGCGCCCAGGGCCCCCGATTCCTAGGGGCCCCAACGCCGGTGGACCGTGTACACAGGTATACCTTCAGGCCTGACAAAACGTCCATTCGCGCGAGGCACAAGCGCAGCTAGCAGCTTCTCGTTCCCATCTATCCTGTGTGTATCAGTGTATGGATTGTTTGGCTCCTACGGCTGCGGACAATGGCGATGCCTAGTCTGTTTCTTTTGGCGAAGACCGTGAGTTCCTAACGTGCATCTCGCGCCGCCGTTGACGCCGGCTGGCAGCTGCCATCGACTTCAAAGGAGGTCAGCAGTTTCATCTGTTCAGAACCTCTTCAGCAATTAGACCAGCGACTTAGTATTATTAAAGTATGGCCTATCGGTAGCCATTTTGCCTGTAACTCGGTCAAACTACTGATTTGTTTTTAACATTTACGTGTGTCATCTAGAAATCACATGTGAAAACTAGCTTTCCGTGCAAACTATGCAAACTCCAATCAGAGACGTGAGATCTCCATCCGATGGCCCAACAAAGAGGTGGAAAATTTTAACAAATAAACCCTCTCACCATTAACATTCTAATCATTTTTCCCTTGAAACCCCCTCACTCCTCCCCTAGATCGATCGCAGGTGCCGAAAATACGACGCCCACTGGGCCGCCGCCGCCGCTGCCAAAAAAGAACGCCCCCTGGGATGCTCGGACTCCATAGTTCAGGAGCTGAACCGGTTGATTGGAAGGATTAGCGCTCTTGGTTATGTCTCGCAAACAGAATTTGTGTATATGAATTTACATAATCACATAGAGGTCCAAAATATCTAAAAGAATGGTTTCGTAAGTTTATACATCTAGAGGAAAATTACTGGATGAGATTGATGTTGATCGATACTATCTTTGAGACACCAATGCACTACAGTGTAAGTGTAAGGGCCCCATTTTTATGGTTTGTCCTGGGCCCTCAAAATCTCAGGACCGGCCCTGATGATTGGTATAGAGAAAATGATGAACTTTTAAGGATCCAGATCATGAAATCATGAGTTATGTACGTAGTGTAGTTTCTAAAGTAGTTTCTTATTAATGTGGCATCATAAAAAAATAACCATAGACAAACTTTATATGAAAATTATACATCTTGATGAGATCTAGAACTTTGTAGCTGATTTTTTTTTAATTTAAAGTCATATAGATGCCCAGAATGGTAATGTTAGCATATCTTTTTTGTCCTTGCATTTTGAAGCTCAAATTCTACACGAAAATTGTAGGCATAAATCGGACCTTCAATATTATAATTGCAGGTTTTTCAATATAAAGTCATTTATCATTCAACACTATTCTCTGCATTTCATTCCAGCTTTTATAATTTGAATTTCGGGTAGTCATCAGAAATTTGTAACTTTTGCATACGGGCTTAGATTGACATAAACTTTATACGGAAATTATATATTTCGATGAGTTCTACAACTTAGTAGCTGAAAGTTTTTATTTTGAAGTCATTTAGATGCCTAAATAATAGATTTAAGAAGTAAGTAACAAGAGTCAAATGGAAATAAACTCACTCCTGTGTGCAGGAGCAACAACTAGGTGGGATGGTATTGAAGGGTCACACAAGTCAGGAGACCATCAGTTTGAAGGTTGGGTACCGCATGCACACGTATTTCGCTTGAAAAACTTGTGACTTGCGAATCGTGGTCGTGACCGTAGCTCCGGGGTGGCACCTAGGCCTATGAAAAACATATGTTTGCTATTTTTAATTGGGAATTGCTATATTTACTATCCGCTCCGGTTAGAATAACCCGGTTATTTGTGCCATCTTCATCCTCATTTGTATCGGTTTGGTGGTGCTAGTCCGATCACCTGAAACGAATGGGATTTAAATCACAACCAAGCTTTATTTGGAAGTATATGAAAACTTGTAAGATATCTATTCAGAATTAATTGTTTCCACAATTTTTGACGAAAAATGAGGATTTGTCCTCAATTATTTCCACAATTCTGAATTAAATAGTTAATTCCACAATTAATTCTGTTTCACAAAAAATGGTATGCCAATCGGTTGGAGATAGTGGCAGGGATTGAATACGTGGGGAAGGACATGCCACAAGTGTGTTAAGGTCCGCAAGAGTGTCATGTCCTCATCATCCTCGCCTTCCTGATGAAAAGCCGTCCTCAGCGTCGATGGTGCTTGAATGGTCATATCTAAGCAAGTAATGTCCTCATCATTCTTCCCTCCTTGAAAGCAAACTATCATCAGTTTGATCGTAGTTATAGAAGAACTAGATATGATATGATTAGTATTAGTGCAGCCTTCTAATTGATCACTCTGTTTTCCAATTAAAGATGATTTCAGATTTGAATAAATATAAACTCGATGCACCATATATTCTCCTTTACAATTGTATTTGCCAATGAAGTAATTTGTATGGCAATTCAGAATGTGCAAAAAGTCTCTCCTCCAAACAACTCAGGTTTCACATCACATCAAATTCAATATAACCTAAAGTATTTAAAGAATACAACAATTTTAGTTCATCGTATGTGCTAGTAATAAGAATAAACACATTATTTTCAGCATAAGTATACAACTTCAAAACATGGGTATCATCAATATGAATTAGTTGTGGCATAGGAATAAAGGAATGATTTGCACACAAACTCTTCTTTATCACAATGAACAACAAGCAAATCATCTGTGACAAAGGTAAAGCAGGTAAAGGTTCCACTAATAGTTCCGCTATATTAGCACGATTGGTGGAAAAATATTGCATCTCAAGAAAATTCTCACATTCTGAGAGTGTAGCACCACGTACGTTACCTTTGCTCTCAATCGCAGCGGTAGTTGATGATGCATTGTGAGGCGAAGGTTCTAAAGTTTCACATGAGAAAGAAACCACCTCATTTTCTTCCACATAATCCACTTCTACTTGTGCAATTTCCTACAAAAGAATAGGCATAGGAGGAGGTGCAATCGAGACCGCCTCCTCTAAATGTTGCTGAACAAAATTTTCTCTCATAACTATTTTCATATCATTTCAAGTTTTAGGTTTATCTAAAGCATACAAGTTCTCCCACCACAATAATTGTAGTATTAATCTTCCTTCATTCACATATACGACATTCTGCAAAAATATTGTTCACCTTCAGTTCCCAAGCAATATACTCATCAACACCTATACCATCACAAATTAGAAGGGTTGAATGGATGGAACGACCTATGTGAATAGATGTAATAGCAGTGATGTGGTCTACAGTCTTGGCAAAAGCTTGATTTATAGCCTTCTGAATTGCTCTAGTCACACTGCTTCGTGATCTCGTCCATGTAGCCTTTCATGTCATCATGTAGAACGTGTTTCGTGAGGTCTTTGGTTCGTGCCATGCTTAGCAAAAATAGGAGAAAACACAAAGGATGATCCCTATCAGTTACTACACATGGACAGTAGAATCACACCCTCTCACACGTGTCTTACCAAGCTCCTACAAGGATCTTACCAACGCAATGCAGTGGACGGTACAACTGGTGGTTGGTTCTCACCTTGAGAAAGTGAATGAGGTGATTGCAACGGTCGGACCTGTGTGCTGACCAGTAGGATATATATGGAGTTTGGGAGGGCACAATATATATAGCAGGGAGGAACAATAATTTAATTCAGAATTGCAAAACTGAAAAGTAGTCCTAAGCTGGTCTATGTCACCGGTCTAAACTCGTCTCAGCCTAGTTTAAGTAAGCAACGATCCAACTCAGCACGAGGACTCAAAAGAATGTAAGCACTTCTGAATTTTCTATTCTTCTTTTTCTTTTTCTTTCTTTTTTTCTTTCATCCTTTTTGGTGCGGTTCTTTTCCTTTTTTTTGCACCACTTTGTCTTTTTCTTTTTTTAATATAACAGGAAGTGCTGCAGAGAAATTTACAACCCAAGAGGCTGCAACTCTAAACTAGGAACATGTAACGTGAGCAACATGCATGCAGAATACACGTCCAAGAAAAACGTTGAAGAACACTCGAGCTTTTTCGAATCAGGTACTCTAATTTGTAAAAAGAGTTTTGGCATAAAAGAAGTCACAACTGACCAGCCAAATGCTGACAGATATTTTATTCCAAGCACAGTCCTAATGTGTGTCGTTTTGCAACTATCTGAAAGGCACGATGATATTTTAAATCCAAAAGGAAATCTTGAATGATTGAGCTTTCCTTTCCTTTCTCTCAACTCGAGTAAAATTATCTTCCTTGAAATTCAAGAGAAACGTGTGGCTAAGACAACCGTACTAGGGCAAGCAAAAAGGGCGTACGGGGCACCACATGGAACAGGATTTGGCGCAGGTAGATAAAGAGGCATCAATATGGACGCCAAAACTAAGACAGGAACACGTTCTAGACATGACGAAAACAAGGACATGGTGAGGAACTAAAATTCAAAAAGGCAATCTGGAAAGAACAAAGGGATTATAGGACAGCGGAAAATGTGTTTTTTTAATGGATTTTTTGTGAAGTATGGGATGAATGCAAATTCAAAACTATGGTAAGCCTGACGGTAATACCTGTCCGATCTTGTCATGATTGATGGGAACTAGGTGCCCGATCTTCCGTCAGGGAAGAATAACAGTCGATTTGGTGGAGTAGCAATACACTCGATACGGCTTCCGACCAACACGACCCGAACATCGCAATAAGAAGCACCACTTGTCCTCTGGTTATATCAACCATGCATAGCCCGGTTGACCTCGCCATGAAGGCTATCCCCTGCAAACGAATCAAGAACATAAGCCTAGGTCAAGGAAGAACACAACTCAATTGCAGAATTTCTACGAATTAGCACTCGAATGTGGGGTTTCACAAACTGATGAATGGCGACTTCAATCTATGTGTAACACCTCAAAACGGCAGCACCCATTTTGGAGCATTACTGCACTACACTACAACCACTACAGGCACACGAAAAAAACAACAAGAACAAAGATAAATACAGTACGTGGAAGCAACTTCAATTGTCATGATTCAAATAAAGGTAAAACTACTTATATGAATAAACCATCACACAACTATGATCCAAACGAAAGATTAGAACAAAGCAAAGACTTCACAACCAACATTTTTATTACAACACATGTGTTTCAACAAATTTATATGTAGAGGTATGTGCACATGCACCTGCTCACGCAACGGTGACTGAATCAACATTTGAGTCTCCTCACTGGCAACACCAGCATAACAAAGAGAAACACCCATACGATCCAAATCAACAATCAATGGCATACAAGTCCTAGGAACTCCTGTCCTGCTAAATGCATCTGCCACAACATTCGCCTTGCCAGGGTGATACTGAATATTCAAATCATAATTCTTAATCAACTCTAATCATCTCCTTTGTCTCATGTTTAACTCCTTTTGAGTGAAAATGTACTTGAGACTCTGATGGTCTGTAAAAATGTCACACGACTCACCATAGAGATAATGCCTTCAAATCTTCAATGCAAAAACCACCGCTTCTAACTCTAGATCATGTGTAGGATGATTCTCCTCATGCTTCCTAAACTGCCTAGATCCATAGGAGATCACTCTACCTTCCTGCATGGGCACACCACCAAGACCAACACAGGAGGCATCTGTATACACTGTAAAACGCTTACCACCCTCTGGAAGTACCAAAATAGGAGCACTCACCAACCTTTCCTTTAGAGTACGAAAACTCGCCTCACAATCATCAGTCCATACAAATGGAGCACCCTTCATAGTCAGCTTCATCATCAGCTTTGCAATAGTGGACAAAACCTTAACAAAGCAATGATAATATCCAGCAAGGTGAAGAAAACTCTGAACCTGTGTAACAATAGTCGGCCTCTTCCACTTCACCATGGAAGCAATATTCTTTGGGTCAATAGTAATACCATCCTGATTAATAACATGACCAAGGAAAGTGACCTCAGAAAGCTAGAATGCACATTTCTTCAGCTCGGCATAATACTTATACTCCCTCAACTTCTCCAACACCAGATGGAGGTGCACCTCATGCTCTTCCTTGATTCTTGAATAAACCAAGACATCATCTATAAATACCACCACGAATACATCCAAGTATGGGTGTAACATCATGTTCATGGCTTCCATGAAAACAGTAGGAGCATTGGTTAGACCAAAAGACATTACCACGTACTCAAAATGTTCATACCTCGTTCTAAAAGCCGCCTTCTCAATGTCCTCCTCCTTCATCCTAATCTGGTGATAACCAGACTGCAAATCAATCTTGGAGAATACTTTAGCACCCTTCAACTGAACAAACAATGCATTGATGCAAGGCAAGGGACACTTGTTCTTGATCTTCACTTGATTAAGCCCTCTATAATCAACACATATCCTCTTGGTGCCATCCTTCTCGTCCACAAAAATCACGGGAGCAGCCCAAGGAGATACACTCGGTCTAATATAACCCTTTGCTAAAAGCTCATAAATATGCTTCTTCATTTCAGCTTGCTCTATAGGCGCCATCTTGTACGGTGATTTAGAAATAGGCGTAGTGATGTGGTCTACATGCTTTAACCTTGTTGTTTGAATTGCCTCCAATAATTTTCGGTATCACACTTTATATAGAAGTATCTTGTATCACTTGAGGCTTTATTTTAAAGTTATGAATTTCGAGGCATCTGAAGTTCATGCATTGCAATTTCTCATTCATATTCTCATGTTGTTATGCATATGAAGAAAATCATAGCCGGATTGGTGCGGTAAGTACCAATAGAACAACACACGTTGATTTATAGCAATGTGGTTGCAGCACTCACAATCATTTATGGGGTGTGTGGATAAAAGTGAAGTCGTGCATTGTATTGCACCAATTTGCATGTGCATTATGAAGCTTAATCATGAAGAGCTTGTTGTTTACCTCCTACTTGAAGTATATTTTATTTCAGTTTGATGTTATCCTTTATTATTGATTATTAAATCAATGCTTAATTATCTATGATTTAAATAACTCAGTTGAAGCGGTTTGCTTGCTGAGTTTTTTTCGTAAACCTCATATGTTTTCCCATCTACACGTTCTTGAGTTTGGAGGGTGCATCATTGGATGGGAGTAGAAGCACGTGTGCACACACCTCGACATATATATTTGTTGAAACAAATGTGTTGTAATAAAAATGTTTGGTTGTGAAGTCTTTACTTTGTTCTAATCTTTCTTTTGGATCATGGTTGTGTGATGGTTTATTCATATAAGTCGCTTTACCTTTATTTATATCATGATAGTTGAAATTGCTTCCGTGTACTCTGTTTATCTTTGTTCTTGTTGTTTTTTTCTGTGTGCCTGTAGTGGTTGTAGTGTAGTGCAGTAATGCTCCAGAATGGGTGATGCCGTTTTGGGGTGTTACACTAAGCAAAACGCAAACCCTAACATGGCTGGCGGCTACTGGATATATGACCCTATGGTCGTGCTAACACCCCTAGCCACGTCCCTATTGGACAGTGACACGATACGCGGCCCAATGGGTCAAAAGACTGTGACGCAGCACCCTGATAGATTCTGGACGTCCAATTGTTTCAATGATTCATGTTGACTCAAAAGGAAATTTGAGGTGGAACCAGTGGCATTGGAAACTTTATCAATTATCTTTCAACTATATATAGGTCATCAAAATTGGACTCTGTATGCATCCTGGGCATCCAATCTAAGGCAGATTGTTATTGGACTGTTGGCACTCCTTAGCGTCACATTTTAGCAACGCTCAAGAGCGCGAAGATATATGTTGTTGTATGCAAAATTAATTCTGCAAGCGCACGGAATATATCTCGTTGTAGCACTTCACATCGGGAGTAACCCCGGGGTATCGTATTTATATTTCCGCAGGGAAGCAGATGGTTAAAGTATATTGAAGAATGAAATGATATATCTTGCCAGAAATATCAGCCACAAACCCAGGGGCACAAACTCTAGGTTTGGGGGGATAATGGTCAAATGAATGACCGGATAGAAGGTCTAGAAGACCAGCGACACATGGAGCACCTATTTCTAAAGAAAAGGAAAGACGTTGGGAGAGACCGGACCTAGACACTTCCTAACTAAGAGCAAAAGGCACTCTAGCCTTGGTCTATACTCTAGCTTAGATACTGGGAACAGAGCTCGCTTCGTCTGCTAGAACGGGAGAACCTCGGAACGGGGTGAGAGAGAGGGTTGTCCGGGCTCAGCACTACTGCTATGAATACACTCGAACGTGATGGACTACGAAGGACAGACAAGGCTGTCACCACCTGCCGCCTACCACTGCAGTTCCGTGGGGTGCAACACACTTCCTAGTTAATCAACAAGCCAGACACCACGTCTGCACTTGATGATTAAGATTTCTTTTGAGGCCTGTCAAGAGAAATCCCCGTCTTCCCTAAGGCGTCTTACGACCTGGTCAAGGTGAGCAAACCCACGAGATAAAGCCCAGTAGAGCTAAACTAAACTCTAAACTAAAACTAAAGGGGATAGAACTTTGCTCTAAAGAGAGCAAGATCTTTACTCTAAAAGAAGAGCAAGACAAAAAGATAAAAGATAAACATAAGCTCTGAAGTAAGAAAGTAATTGTATTAATAAACTCTTCAAAAGAAGAAAGGATACAATAGCTTTACCAGAACTCCGAAGACTCTGAAGATCTGAGCTAAGATCGACTCGACTCTACTCCCAACTCTAATCCTAATCTAAGAAATGAAAAAGATACAAGGACTCCCTTCAAGTAGAGACTTGAGTAATGTAGTGTGTGTCTTCCCAAGGTGGATTAGCTGCCTTTTATAGCCTCAGGGTGTATGCCAACATCATTAGCACGCCAAGGACCTGCTTAAGCTTCACGCGAAGGAGGAGACGTGGCGGCCACAGAAAGAGGCCGGTCGGCCACATCTAGGCCGGCCGGCCTGGTCTTGGTGCCACTTGGCACCGACGTCCGACCTTTGCAGGAACGGCCCTGATGCTCTCCTGAAGTCGGTTTTAGTTGCGTTTAGTTAAAGCTTGTCCGAGAATCCTAGGATGTGGGCCCTTGAATCCATGTGCTTCCCACTCTAGGCCTTCCGGGTCCTTGGATCAAACCGACGTTGATTGCACGTCTCCTGATCATCTTGGGTGCTTAGCATATGTTGTGGATTAGTGACGTGGCCAGACATGGCCAGGGGAGGCCAGTCAGCCTGGCGCTGAGCCAGGTTTGGCCATGGTTTCTCCTGATTTGTCCTACAAGCACAACTCATCCAAAACTTGTGGAATTTGTCAGTGAAAGCACTTTTATGTATGGAATATGGTATGATCATCCTCATTTTACCGAAATGTTGACGGTCACTACGAGGTTATAATGGCCGTCAACATAGACTTTGACGTACACTCGAACTTGAATTGTTTCGGGCATCCAATTAGGTTTCACGCCCAATGTTGGCCCTCCTCACCTCCATGTGTTCCTTCATGTATTTCCACATCCTCTCTATGGTTTCTAAGTATAACAATATCTTTAGGTAGTTATCTATTCTCGAAATAACTAGAAAGAATACATAGGAACAAGCTCAACATATCTTTGCAACAAATGGTTCTATGCAAGAGTGTCATGTCCTTATCACGATCCACTGCTCTAATAATAAGGGTCATGCATTGCACATGCCATCTATCTGCGAACGCATAGCCGGGATTTGACCCGATGCTTCAATGCATGAGGATAAACTATTGCATTAAGAAAAAAGTGTGAACAATTTAATATTCATTTCTTCATTCATACATTAAATTATTAAAGAGCATGTTCATAAATAGATAATCTCGTATTTGATTAAAAAAGGAGGCTTCAAATTCCACATTAACACTCACTCCATATATATCATCCACTCTCTCTTTCTATCTATCTCTCTATCTCTCTCTATGTATGTGTGTTTATGTATTCATACATTCATCATCCACTCTCTCGCAAAAAAAGAGACAGAAAGAATGCATGCAATGAAGCCTCCTTCTTGTAATCAAATTAAGGACTTCTAAGACATTCAAATATTCATCTTTTTATGTACAATATATCCAACAACATCATATCACATTCACCTTTTTATGTTAACTATTCATCTAATTAACAATTGGCATTCTAACATTTATCTAATGACATTCATCCTTCATATCACATCACATTCATCAAATCCATGCATAAATAGAGAACCGGGGAGGAGGACTCGCGTCGATGGAGGATCTCAGGACCCATGGAGGTGGAGGCAGCACCCGTGGAGGAGGAGGCGCATCATTGGTGGAGGAGGAGGCGCCACTCGTGGAGTAGGGCCGTTGTCGGTGGAGTAGGAGGCCTGACAGTGGCTGGTCGGATCGCCGGGAGGAGCGCAATGGCGGCAGGCTAGGTCCATGGCTTGGCCGCCTATCAAGGAGGAGACCCGCTGGTAGTGGGCTGGGTACATTGCCTGCACGCGCCCTTGGATGAGGACACCTGGCGGTGGTGGATCCAAGGCATGACTGCATGAGTGTCAGCAGAGGAGGAGGAGCGGCTGTGGCAGTCTCGTGGCGATGAGGAGGAGGCGAAAAGGCTAGGGTTTGCCAATGTTAGTCGAACTAGAAATGAAAGAGCTGGCGAGAAAGAACATTTATCTTGCATGTATCAAAGAACGAAGTCAATAGTAACGGGCGTTGTTGAGGCCTGTTACCAATGTTTTGTCATGGTACCAATATTTGGTTATTGGTGATGGGCAACATTGCTACCATGAACGGCCTATGTTCTGTAGGCGTCATTTGTAACGGACATCAACAATATCCGTTACGAATGCCACGTTACCAACGATCGTTTCTCACGTAGTGGACGTTCCAACAGATCTATGGCCATCTATAGCCAGGCTATGCATGGGAGAAAATAAATGGATCCTAATTCCTACCAAATATTTACTTTACTTGATCTGACTAAAAAACAATACATGGCAACCAACCGTGCAGGCGCTCTTCTAACACAGCATCGCCGGTTGCAACGGCAAGCCTCAAGGGATCGATAAAGAAACCATCCATGTGCATGACAGTCCCATTAGAACCACAAATAGCTGAGCTCTTAGAAAAAGTTTGAATCAGATGGAGCTCTACCAAACAAGCCCTTACTGCATTGAGGGCCCATCATCCGCTCCATGACTACAATCATTTTGTCTGCACATGTCAGTTTGCTCCGTGTTCTTTAAAATTATCTTAATCTGCATTTATGTGAATATTACGCAATCAATTTAGACAAACAGTGTCAAAAATAATTACTTTGTGCTCCATGTCTCATAGCAATCGTCCCAGAACGATATATACCCAACGTACTACAAACTTAAAATGTGTCATCCACATCCTATGAACCCATTCCTCGAGACCTCGTTGAACCTTGAACATTTTGACACTAATCGCGATGAGATGATGCGGGGGCCTATGTGATAGGCAATTTAGACAAGCTAAATATTTTTTATGAGGTAGAGAAATTCTCGCATAAATCATCAGAGTCAATATCAGGGTTGAACATATTTCACTGATGTTATAAAACAGTTTGTGCTTGTAGAAGTAGAAGAATGTTCTGGTCGAGAATTAGATATTTTAATTCCGCAAGTAGAATTACACACACTACACGGGGGTTCATATATGCCTACTCGAAGATGGTTAAAGGATCTATCTATAAAGTTCACAAATGCCTAGCAAATGATGCCCATTCAACATATCGCTGAAAAAAATATTGGCCAACATTTTTTAGAAAAAATAGAATCCAAGACTTTTTTAAAAAAAATTGAGCCAACATTTTTTTTCAATCAATGTCTTTTTAGAAAAAAATGGAATCAACTTTTTTTTAAAAAACTATTGCTCTAACATTTTTTGAAAAAAGTTGAACCAGTCTTTTTTGAAAAAAATGTTGAACCAATATTATTTTTGGTGGAAGGAGGGAAGGAGACATATTGGTATTGGTGGGCTTATTAGCGAAACGGAAGAAAAAAGGTGCAACGTTAAGGTCTCTCTACTACTTTGTGCTCACACCCTTTGTGATTCACGGACTGAAGTTAGATGGGGGTCGGATAGTGAATTTCTAAACATATTTGCGTATGGTTTTATTCCAAATTCAGATCTTATACAGACGAGCAGACAAACAGAAGTATGAGTTGTAAAATTTATGAAAATAGAAATAGACTTCTGAATTGCGTGGTCTTACAGCAATCACTATCATGCTTTTAAGTTAAGGACATATAAAATTATAATTCATATTCTTAAACATTGCACGCAACATGTGGATTCTCTCATTTGCATTCACTACGGGAATCCTAGGGTTTGCCGTGTGCCTCCCACACACGGCAAAGCCGAAAGGGCACATGGCAAAGGCTTTGCCGTGTGCAAAACAGCACACGACAAACACCACGACGGCAAAGCCTTCTTTGTCAGTGTGCCGTATCTCGGGCACACTGGCAAAGCCCCGATCTGGTACACGGCAAAGTTTTGATCCCGAAAAACGCAAAATAAAATAGCAAAACAGTTTATTTTAATGGGAAAGTCCCGCATCGACCATTTCCCACTGTCCCACGTCGTAAGTCGGCATATTTTTCGCGGAACAATCGCGCGCGCTATGCGGCCGGCGGATTCGAACCCACGCCCTCCCCTTCGTGCGTAGCCACGACAAACACCACAACGACAAAGCCTTCTTTGTCGTGTGCCGTATCTTGGGCACATGGCAAAGCCACGATCTGGCACATGGCAAAGTTTTGATCCCGAAAAAACGCAAAATAAAATAGCAAAACATTTTATTTTAATGGGGAAAGACCCCATCGACCATTTCCCAATGTCCCACGTCGTAAGTCGCGCATTTTTCGCGGAACAATCGCGCGCGCTATGGGCCGGCGGGATTCGAACCCACACCCTCCCCTTCGCGCGTAGCCTCCCCACTCGAGTCTTTGTGTCAATATCCCATTTTGATTCCCCTCATATTAAACTTTTCCGAGTGTAAATTGTTTATTTGAGGCCCTAAATGACTTCAAATAAAAAAGTTGTGAACTATAAAGTTTCATAACTTTTCAAGATCTACAACTTTCGTTTTGTCAAAAGTTCATCCGAGGTTGTTTATAGAATTTGAATTTTAAAATTTGAAAAATTCAAACTTAGTTTTCGTTAACAAGATGACTTCAAACAAAAAATTGGTCAACTACAAAGTTTCATAACTTTTCGATCTAGACAACTTTCGTTTTGGTCAAAAGTTCATCCGAGGTTGTTTACAAAATTGAATTTCAAATTTGAGAAATACGAACTTAGTTTTTCGTTGACAAGATGATTTCAAATAAAAAGTTGTGAACTACAAAGTTTCATAACTTTTCGATCTAAACAACTTTTATCTGGGTCAAAAGTTCATACAACATACCGGTAGTAAGATTGTTCACAAATCTTATACATCTCTCTTCTTGTTTTAGGAAACTATATGAGAGGTGTATGATTTGTAAACACTTTTAGTACCACTTTGTTATATAAACAAATGATCGAAGTAAAAGTTGTAGACCTTTAGAAATTATACAACTTTGTAGTTGAACACTTTTTAATTTGATTTTGTTTAGGGCTTCAAAACGTGTTTCCAAAGCTTGACACACGGCAAAGAGAGGACTGCAAAGAGGGCTCTTTGCCGTGTGCCCGATATGCCACACACGGCAAAGCGTGCCACACACGGCAAAGACAAATTTTTCCGTAGTGATTGATGAAATTTACTAAAGTATATATTTGAAGGACACATTAGTCCCGTTAACTATGTTGTTATCTATTACTAAAAATACAATAGGCCTACATTAAACTCTATGTCATGCATGCATGCATGCGTTCAGATATGTGAGTGTGCACGTATGTATATAAACATCATATATACATTGTGTTTACAACAATTAGATCAGATCTAACCAACTCTAAGAGAATAAAGTGCACCTCTCTTCTGTTCGAGAATATATATATTAACTAGGGTTTCACGCAATTTTTTTTTTTGTAGATTTAGCTGTTGACCCATGTTCTTAACAGTTAACACACGATGCTTCTAGTAGCAACGAATATGTTGAACTATGGAGTACGCTGGACGTTAGGAATTTATATCACGTGTAACAGTGCATCTTTTTAGAAATAAAGCCAACGTTCCGGATGCCCTTTTGGAACTCCCCATACAACTACACAAGCAATAATATGTGGTAACTAACCATGTGGCAAGCCAGCAGATATATCATATAGTACTCTTTGGTATACCGTAAAGGTGCGATTTAAAATTGGCAAACCTCCAAGGCTCTATCCACTTCAAGGCTTTGCATGATCCAAGTCATTCTAGATCAGGCCAAACTCAGAAATTTAATAATAAACTACATGAACAGAAGCTAAACGCATGAGAATGGATGAAACGGAACGTTTTTCCATTCTCTAGATCGAAAAAAGTGTATGAACTCAGCTTGTTCAAAACTCGCTGAAGTTCGGTTGTTTAGATAGCATACTTTCTTTACATACATATACAAACACACATTTCTCTTGAGGATCGTCACCCGCTTCCTCAAGCAGGACTTATTGGCATCTCTCTCTCAAAAACATACACTAACACACACGGTAGTTATCCATTAAGTAAATAGTATATAACACTATATCAAAGATAACTGCTTATTATAACAGGCAATGCAATATGCTAATATATAGCTGTTAGCACTGGCCGTCGACCTCCAATTTGCTTGGAGTCATCTCGAAGAAGTGGTCCCAGGCATACCGGAAGCTGACGGTGGCCATGCTTGGGATTGGCTTGCCACCGTTCACTAGGTAGACTCCTCCATCATCAGCGCGGAATGCAGCAGGGTCCACGTCTACTGTCGTGGCGAAACCCCGGGCGTCGAGCTGAACATTCCTGACGGCACATGGGCACAAGTTCTTCAGAACCACCTCAAACACCGTGTCGCCGCCGGACACCATGATGCCTGAGTTGAAGGTCTCAACCTGGATGCTTGATGTGTTGCATCGCTCGCCATTTCCTCCTAATCATAGTGTTTGTTGTCAACGAAAGTTTGATTAGCAAATATTTGGACACGTTTATTGAGAATTTGAGAAATTTTTGTCAACTTGTCATAACATTAATGTGTGTGTAAAGAAAAGAAAGGAACAATCTCTGACGGACAAAAAAACCATTCCAGTTAACATTAGAAGACAGATTCTGCAATTCATTTATCTGTGGAGTTTGGATGAAGTGGGATGTTTTGGAATTCCTGGAGTTGCTAGTTAAGAGATGAACTAGATTTATTATAGAAAAAAAATGAGAACTAAAATGTTTGCTAAAGACAACAAGCATTGCAAAAGTGCAGGGCTCACCACTCAGTAAGATAGCGAAGAAGACGACACGGAGGGTTGTACCAAGCATGCTCGAGGTGGCCATATTTCTTGTTCTTCCTTTCCGGGACAAGAATCCCAGCTTGCTTTGTATGTACGCTAGTTGGTGATCAGCTCTAGCTTCTGGTTTTCGATGGTGGCTGGTGCTAGGTGCACGGCAGGGTTCTATTTATATACCCAGACAAGAACTGTAGGAAATCTGACTGCGTGCATTTGGAGGTTGCTTTCTTCGTGTCCCCATTGACTGGAACATGGAGCAGGCCCATCTACTCTCAACATATAAAATGGCGTCACCATGTTTACTTCGCAGCTAAGTACATCAATGTATGTTTGTATAATAAGTACATACCAAAAGATACAAAAGAGAAAAGGAGGGACATGTTGCTTAGTTCCTTCCTTGCACATCACTTTTGGGTAAAAGAACATCAGAAGGCAACATGTCAGAACTCAGTCTAAGATAACTAGCTAGCTTGATCAATACAAGGCATGAACTTGTCATAGTTTCCGCGTAGATGTCAATAGTTGTGGTGTTTCCTAGTATGTTAGATTAAAATATTCATAACTTTTTTCAAAATAATATCCTATTACCGTCACAATTTCTAACAAACTCAAGGATATTAAAACATTTTACCATCTTACAAAGGAAAAGGTCTATTTTACACACCTCACCTATTCACTTTGTCTTCTTAACCCCCTAAGCAAAATTTTGGCCCGATTTACTCCCTCAAACTATTTTAGTTGGTCCAATGTAGCCTCCTAATTAGTTTTTGCTTTTTTATTTTTAGTCCAATGGGAAATATTATAAGGTCTCCCATATAAGCTCTCTTCTTTTACATATCACTTTCATGTTTCATACAAACGGCTCCCATATAATACTCTGTCGTGGTTTCTCTCTTTTCAGATGTTCCAAGCTACCAATATAAGTAGGCTTTCAGCCTTTGCTGTTTTTTTTAGCAAGTTAACGAGTGAGGAGTTCCACCTTCCACGCCAGTCCTCAATGACGTCCGGCACTTGCAACATCCCATTTGTCCACGAGATGAACAGCCGTTTTCCTGAGCCTGGTGGCAAACTGAACACACTCGATCATATGCCAACCACGCATACAAACAAAGAACTTTGCCCTGACTAAGGGTTTCGGATTACTTAAGGGCTAATCATCATGAACAGCTAACACTATGGTATTAGTATGGAGAAGCTCGTGCTGGAGGAAGGAATTGCTCTCGATAAGAAAAAAAGAAGTTAGAAAGTAATTAAATTGAGGGGTTGTGGAAGACTGCAAAATTCGAATGCAGAATGAAGTATAACTCAAGCAAGCACATTAATTATGATCTGGAGGGCATATGATTCCTGGCCAAGAGTCCGTTGGATTTCTGCTTTTGTCTTTGTTATCTTTGCAAACTATATTAACCAGACATGGGGTTATACACGAAATTAAGCAAGCACTAGTGGACAGACCCCCTTTTACGCCAGTTATTTAACACCAACCGGTGCTAAAAGAGCACCTTTTAGCACCAGTTGGTGTTACAACCTAGCGCTTAAGGCTTTCGAGCACCGGTTGGTGTTACAACCCGGTGCTCAAGGTTCGGGGAGCTTTAGCACCGGATGGTAACACCAACCGGTGCTAAAGGGTCCCTGGGGGCTCACGAATTTTGGACCCAGTGCTAAAGCCTATTAGCACCGGGTCTATATATAGGCGAGGCATACGAGGAAGGCGGATAACACTTTCTCTAGCAGTGAAGGGATAGTGGAGTAAGAATAAAGATGGCATCTAGGATAAGGTCGATCCATGGAACACGTATATTATATTATAATCAGTCCGATAAGATGGCAAAAATCCTCGAGGCTGAGAGCTATACGATTGTTTCCTGTGATGGGCTGATGCCATGGTAAGCATCACTGCTCCACGGCCAGCCAGCATAGCCGGTTCAGAACCCATATCACAACCCTTTTTTTGGAATGACACTTTGTGATATAGTGGTTCTGATGACACTCTCATCACAGCCGGTTTTGACTTAACATTCAATAAATTGTCAAACCTGTGGCCGACAAACCATTAGTTGACTTCATCTCAAATAGCATGAGATCAGCTTCAAGACTGGACATGCTGCAGCCCTCGTACAATGATGTATTGGCATCCTCCCTCATATGTTTCAGCTTTTTTAGCTTTTTTGCATCAAGGCATTCTGGCTTCCCATCATGTATCATCTGGTCAATGCCATCCGCCACCACATCATCCGTAGCAAACATCTTAGCCATGGTTTCACCGACGTTTTTCAAACATATTTCCTGAACATTTTCTCACTCAGTTTCAAGCTTCATCCGCACCACATTATTTCTCTAGAAAAGTTTGTTGTGTGGTCTCACTAATCTCTCCTTGCTCCCCATGCTTATTCTAAATCTTATAGTTTTTCATAAAACCCCTACCCAATAAATAATACCAGATCTGCTTGACATTAAGACGCTTCTAGTTTTTTGCAATCAATGCATGGACAATACATATATCCATCACATGTGTTGTACACTACTGTAGCCTTCACAAAAGAATCAACGCCGTTGATAAAATTAATATCTCTACTGGCTGCGGTATTGTACATCCAACCTCAACCTCGATTATCTATATCTAATACCGACAACATGGGTATATATGAAAATCATGCCGAGTTATTTGAAAATCAACTCCATGAACAGCGGTTAGATACAAACCAATCAAGGTAAGGCAATGATGATGAAAATTCGAGTGGTACCAAGTCCAAAATTTTTGGAAAATGACCTCTAAACTGTAGAAAGAGAAAATTCATCAAATTTAATCCAAATTAAAATAAGTTGATGATGTGCATCCTTCCAAAAAGGGAGTTATGTCATAACTTCAAACTTCAAACATTTGGATCTGCAATGGAAAAATTGATAAAAACTGACCTAGAGTTAATAAAGAGGCTCTCCATCACATTTTATTAAATTTTGCAAAGCATTCAAGTTTCAAGCAACTAAGCAAAACAAGCTAGATACTATTCTTGCAATCAAATGAGATTTATGTGCTAACTTCAAATGTTTGGATAATCCATGGACAAATTGATGAAAAATGGCCTATGAAAGAGCATCTCAATCACACTATACTCAGTTTGCAACAATCAAAACTAAAGATACGTGGGGGAGATCCTGGATACTAACATTCGAGTGAGGAATTGATGATCAACCTTTGAAATTAGAGTTGCTCCATCAAATTCATGGCAAATTTTGAAATCTAGAGGTTGAAAACAAACTAGAATTGAAAACGGTTGCTAGTTACCATCCTCAAAAAAGGTTGATGGAGTGTTTTTTAGAAAAATGTGACATTTCTTGAGCAATTTGGTGAAGGATGGCTGCAAAAATGGTGGATAGAGTGGTGGCCACCAGTTGGAGAAGGACGGGGAGTGCAAAAAAGGAGATTTTGTACTGCTCGGGATCATCACAACCGGTTTGTAACATGAACCAGCTGTGATATGAACTATCACAAACGACTGTGATGAACTGGGAGACATCACAAGCGGTATGTAAGATGAGCCGGCTGAGCTAGCCGTCATCACAGGCGGTCGGTTCCAACAGCTAACCGGCCTACCAACTCATTATAAACCGGTTGTGATGATTGGTTGTGTAGTCATGTGTGGCTGCCCGGCTGAGTGTTGCTCACTCAGTGGCGAGCATTTATTCACAGTGGCGGACACAAGTTCGAAAGAAGTCTGGGCTGAAGAAGGTTTCGGATTTGAACTGTTGAAACTGATTCTACTGATCAGCCTTCCTTTCTCTCGCCCTCGTCTGTATTGTTTAACTCAAATAAAGATGCACAGGCTACTTGCTGTGCTTCTCTCTGGCGGCGATCAACGCATACAAAATGCAACGTGTCACCTGAAGGGGCCTGCGATATAACATGAGGCAGATCAAATTGATGCCTCTGATGTGGTTATACCGGGATGTGATCATCTGCAGGTGCTAACTGTGCCACCACTGACATCGACGAGCCACCGAACGCCGTCGAACACCTTGAAACGCTCGAGCATCTTGGTGGCCAGGATCACCGAGTGTTCGAACAATGAGCTCAGCCGCTGGTTCTTCCCCAGCTAGTCGAAGGAACGGCGTCATTTGTCGAGAGCTAGATGGTGTCAAGTGATACCATTCACACCTCTGAAGAACGTTGTACCAGACAACCCTGCTGAAGGAGAAGGAGCAGCTGAGGAGCAAATGTGAGATCGACTCTGACTCTTGATGACCACAGAGTATGCATTCGTCATCCTGCTGTAAGTTGTGCCTCTTCCTACGGTTAGCCGTCCAGCAACGGCCATTTATCACAAACCAAAGGAAGAATTTGCATTTTTCTGGTGCTCTTGTTCTGTGTAAGATCTTCGCGCATGGGACTCCGTGTTGACCAATGAAGATGGCATTGTATGCCGAGGCTGTCGTGAACTGTCCATCTGCCGTCCATTTCCAGTGAATGTGGTCTTTTGTTGTAGGATCAAGGATGAACCCTCTCATCAGTTCCCAGATGTCAAGATAGTCTAGAATGACTTGTACTCTGAGTGCACCAATGATGTCCTTAACCCATCTTCTATTTTGCAAAGCTTGAAAAACCGTGCGCCTCTGTCGTACGCGAGGGCCAACCGCCTGCAGCAAGGAAGGGGCTATTTCTTCTATCGAGCGACCATTAATCCATCTGTCCGACTAGAAGAGCGTGGACTTGCCACCCCCCACAACTCATGTTGTGGAATAGTGAAAGAATGAGGTGATCTGGGGTTCAATAGAGCCGGGGAGTTGCGTCCAAAGCCTGTCCGGGTCCGTCTTCCTAAGCCAGAGCCACTTCAAACGAACGGCGTAACCAAGCAATCTTAAATTTGTAAACCCCAGGCCACCTAGCTCTGGAGGTCGACAAACTCGTGTCCATGCCAACATACATTTCCCTCCTGCCACTGATTCCGTTCCACCCCATAAAAAGGCTCTTCTGCGCTTGTCAATGCTGTCGATGACCCATGGTGAAATCTGTATAGCAATCGTTGTGTGAATTATGACTGCTGACATTTTGACCTTAACTAGAACCACCCGTCCTACTCTGCTCGTGAGTCTCTTTTGCCATGTTGGCAAGCCTTGCGCTACCCAATCAACGAGCAGTTGCAGATCATTTTTATTCAGCTTGCGCCAAGAGAGAGGGATGCCCAGATACTTGGATGGAAAGTTCTCCAAGCGACCTGGGAAGTGCCAGAGTTGTGTCGTTGTGAGACCGTATCTTCCAGATCACATTGTATTGGTGAACTAGTGCACCTGTCTGGATTGGTCACCAGTCCTGTTGATCGTCCGCAAATATCTAAAATTGCTGAGGCTGTGGCCAAGTCTTGTTGTGCCGGGGACAATAGTATGACCGCATTGTCAGCATAGAAAAACGCACGTTCCTTGATCTTGCCGGGCAGTAGATGTTGCAAAATCCCATTGCGATCAGCAATGTTAAGTAGGGCTTTGAGTGCTTCCATGACAAGCACAAACAACATGGGTGATAAGGGATCACCTTGACGTAGCCCTCGAGCATGACAGATTCTCGTGCCTGGCTTTCCATTTACAACCACTTTCATGCTTGCCGTGGAGATCAAAGCACTGATACAATTGACCCACCGCCTGGAGAAAAATACCAGTGGTGCTTATAAGAAGGAGAAAAAAGATTTGTTAAACAAGCTGGACGAGTTAGATAAAAAAACTGAAAGTACCATGCTAGATCCGAATGAGGTCAATCTAAAACATGTACTAAGTGAGAGACTAGCTATACTCCTAAGGGAGGAAGAACTGAAGTGGTACCAAAGAGCTAAAGTGAAAGATTTGTTGGAATGGGATGCAAACACTAAATTCTTTCATTTAGTAGCAAATGGTAAACATAGAAAAATGCATATTTACCAACTCGATCAGGATGGGGATAGAATATGTGGGGATGAAGAACTTAAAAAGTTTATTACTAAGTACTATAAAAAACTTTTTGGTCCTCCAGACTCAAATCATATGTCTATGGATGAATCACTAGTTAGTGATATCCCACAAGTCTCTGATGAGGAAAATGCTGTACTAATTGATAAATTCACTGAGGCAGAAGTGAGAGAGGCTGTGTTTCAAATGGAACATAACAAAGCACCAGGACCTGATGGATTCCCACCAGAGTTTTATCAAGTTTTCTGGCATTTAATCAAGGATGACCTTATGGCTTTGTTTGAGGAATTTCATAAAGGTTCATTGAATCTACATAGCCTAAACTTCGGGACAATAATTCTACTACCAAAAAGTAGTGAAGCAAAGCAAATTCAGCAATACAGACCTATTTGTTTGTTGAATGTCAGCTTCAAAATATTCACAAAAGTGGCAACAAATAGAATTTCCAAGGTAGCCCAGAAGATTATTAGGCCCTCCCAAACAGCCTTTTTACCAGAAAGAAATATCATGGAGGGGGCGGTTATTTTACATGAAACTCTGCATGAGCTTCATTCAAAGAAGCAAAATGGAATAGTTTTCAAAATAGACTTTGAGAAAGCCTATGATAAGGTTAAATGGGAGTTCCTGCAACAAACACTTAGAATGAAAGGCTTCTCAGAAACTTGGTGCAGTTGGATAAAATCTTTCACACAAGGGGGAAATGTAGGTGTCAAAGTCAATGACCACATGGGTCCGTTCTTCCAAACCAAGAAAGGTCTCCGACAAGGTGATCCATTGTCTCCCATACTATTCAATATAGTGGTTGACATGTTAGCGATCATTGTAGAGAGAGCTAAGAATGGAGGACAGATAAATGGAGTGGTTCCACACCTAGTAGATGATGGACTCTCCATTCTGCAATATGCGGATGACACTGTAATTTTTATGGATCATGATATTGAACAAGCAAAGAATATGAAACTACTCTTATGCATGTTTGAACAATTATCTGGTCTAAAAATAAACTTTCACAAGAGTGAAATCTTTTGCTTCGGACAAGCAAGGGAGCACGAGCAAATATACTCAACGTTATTTGGGTGCAAGATTGGCTCTTTTCCCTTTCGATATCTAGGAATTCCAATGCACTATAGGAAATTAAATAACAAAGATTGGAAGGCCATTGAACTTAGAATTGAAAAAAGACTAAGTGGATGGAAAGGCAAAATGCTCTCCTATGGAGGTAGACTAGTGTTGATCAATTCTGTCCTATCAAGCTTGCCAATGTTTATGCTCTCATTCTTTGAGGTCCCAAGAGGCGTCCTTAAGAAAATAGAGCATTTCAGGTCTAGGTTTTTTTGGCAGAATGATCAACATAGAAAAAAATATAGGCTAGCTAGATGGGAGGTGCTTTGCCAACCGAAACAACAAGGAGGTATGGGTATCATGAATATAGATATTCAGAATAAATGTTTACTAAGTAAATGGCTTTTTAAGTTATGCAATGAAGATGGAATGTGGCAGGAACTTTTAAGGAACAAATACCTTAAGAATAAACCACTAGGGCAGGTCTACAAAAAACCAGGGGACTCCCAGTTTTGGAAGGGCCTCATGGGGGTAAAAGAGGATTTTTTGAACTTAGGAAAGTTCCAAATACATTCGGGCGAACAGACTAGATTCTGGGAAGATACATGGTTTGGAAATACGACATTAAGGTCCCAATATCCGAACTTGTATAACATAGTCCGAAATAAACACGCTACAGTGGCTAACGTCTTTAGTGCTATACCGCTTAATATATCTTTTAGGAGGTCTTTAGTTGGTGATAATCTTTTAGAGTGGCAAAGTCTGGTTGTTAAAATAGCGCAAGTTAACCTTAACGAAGGGAAAGATAATTTCATTTGGTCTCTACATAAAAAAGGGAGTTTTACTGTGAGATCAATGTACAAGCATCTGGTTAGTAACGGAGTTAAAGTTACACAGGAAATTTGGCATATGAAGTTGCCGCTGAAAATTAAGATTTTTATGTGGTTCTTGAAAACTGGAGTTATACTAACAAAAGATAACTTAGTTAGGAGGAATTGGAATGGGGATAGATACTGCAGTTTTTGTAGTTCTGAGGAATCCATTGATCATCTCTTCCTTCGATGTCGATATGCTAAATTCCTCTGGCGTGCAATACATTTAGTGTTTGGTATTGCCCCGCCGACAACAATGCATGATTTGTTTTCTTCGTGGTCTAATCGGGGAGGAGGCAACAAACCAAACTTATATTTACTAACCGGTGCAGCAGCTATTTGTTGGGCAATTTGGCTATCTCGGAACGAGGTGGTTTTTGACAAATGTCAACCAAAAACTTTTTTGCAGGTACTATTCAGGGGAACGTATTGGCTACGGTGGTGGGCCAAATTGCAGCAAACTGAAGAGGATGTGAACCTCTTTGTTTCGGCATGTCAGACCTTGGAGATGACAGCTTTACGTTTCTTCAATTCAAATGGATGGTCCTTTAGTTTGCGAATCAGTTTTTAAGATGTTCTTTTGTCTTTTCCCACTTTGGTGAGACTAGCACTTTGATACTTCTTGTAATAAGGTTGGACTGATTCCTCTCTGTTGCAGAGGATGAAGCCGGAACTTTCTTTCCATTATCTAAAAAAAACTGCCTGGAGAAAACCATGTGTCTCAGGATGGCCAGTATAAATGAAAATTTGACTGTGTCAAAGGCCTTTGCAATGTCAATCTTCATCAGTGCTGAGGGTGACTTAGATCGGTGTAAGAGCCTCACAGAGAGTTGCACCATTTTGAAGTTCTCATGTAACAGTCGACCTTGTATGAAAGCGCTTTGGTTTGGGCGAACTAGAAGGTGCAATTTTGGAGCCAATCTTTTCGCTAGGACTTCTGCAAACAACTTTGAGAAGCTATGTATGAGGCTGATGGGGCGATAATCGTTGATTCGCATGGCATCTTGTTTCTTCCGAATCAGCACCATATAGGCCTGATTCACCAAGTAGAGACTGTGACTGTCCAGCGACCAGAGAGCATGAAAGGCCCTGATGATGTCTTCCTTTATGATCGGCCAAGTTGTGCCATAAAACAGACCTGTAAAGCGATTAGGCTCGGGCGCCTTATCCAAAGGCATCTCTTGTATTGCCTGCCAAATTTCCTCTTCCGTGAAACACCTGTCTATCCCCGTGAGATCGATGGACGAAATCCCAATTCTCTGGAAATCCTGTGTGATGGAACTCGCCTTCGAACCTAGAATGTCATCGCAATGCGAGAAAATGGCATTAGCTTTGGCTGTATCATATCATCGACTAGTATCATGTTGTCCACTGTGAGGGACTCAATGTTGCTCTCTCTATTGCGGTGGCACACTTGCTAGCTGCAGGTGAATGCTCCCCACGGACCCTAAACGGATCAGACCAAAATTATATACAAATTTGGCCTACAAATAATTAGGGCCGAATTGGATCGTGAAGAGGGCATAAGGGCCATGGCCATTATCACCCCACCACATGCTTCACGCTCCATTTTTTAAGGGCCTTGGCAGTACTTCGTAGCTTGTAGACCAGCACCCGAAAGGCGTCAGCATTAGGCCAGGGGCAGTGCCATGCTTGCACGACGGTCTCTAGGTACCCATTGTACTTAGGCCAGATGTTCTCAAATTTAAAGCGTCAGAACGAGCAAAGTGTACAACTGGTACGCAGGAGCAACGGGGCATGATCCGAACCTTCAGAAGAGATAGTAGTGAGGGTGAGGTTATGGTTGGGGAACCTAGAGGCCCACTCGTCCGACACGAAGACCCTGTCAATCCACTCGGACGGACACTCAAGTTACATGCATGCTCACTCAGTGGTACTGAGTTTGTGCGTATATATACACACAAAGATAGGTGAGAGAGAGAGGCGTGTGACCGTGCGAGGTGTCTTGTTGACATCAATGTTTTAAATAACAGCCTAAGGCGTTTAGCTCCGAGCCTCTAAAAAGGTTAATATCTCGGCTAAATGGAGCTATAGCGAGACATAGCGGCTAAATTGTACATAAAAATAAATAGCCAGATCTTCTTCATTCAAGCTTTAGCCGAAGTTTTTTAGATAATGGATTAAAAAATCCGGCTTCATCCACCTCGTAGAGGAGGAATCAGTCCACAACTTATTAAATTTAATATGGTAAATGTGCACTACATATTCATCACACATGCTTTAAAAAACAATGCGTAAACTAAAGGCCATCCATCGAAGGCGAAAAGTGAAGCGCCGAAGTCTCCAACATCCGGCATACTTGAATCATCATATCCTTTTGCTAATCATGGCATTGTAACTCTGCCCATTGTTGGAACCAATAATTTTCCCGAATAAGACCTGCTTAAAAGTTTCGGTTATTTATCAAAAACCACATTATTTCTTTTCAGTCAAATTGCCCAAAATAGAGCTGCAACCTCTATCAATAAGTTTAAGTTTGAATGTTGTCCCCCTTGTCGTATCCAAATATCAAACAACTCATCGGTGTTAAAAGGACGAGCAATACCAAAAACAATACGTACAACCCTCCACAATAATCTTGCATCCACATAGTCAAAGAACAGGTGTTTGATGGACTCTTCCACATTAGAAAAGCAACAGAGTTTACTACCATTCCAATTCCTTCGTGCTAAATTATCTTTTGTTAGTACCTACGTATGGCTCTATTCCACTACTACAGAAACTGCCATCACAACCGGTTTTTAACCCCTATCACAACCGGTTTTGGGAGGCGGATGATATAAAGCGGCTGTGATAGTCCCCCCTGTCACAACCGGTTTTCAAAAACCGGCTGTGATGACCCCCATCACAACCGGTTTTCATCTAAACGCAAAATAAACCAAAATAAAATAGCAAAACATTTTATTTATTTGGGGGATGGACCCCATCAGCCATTACCCACCGTATTTTTAAAATCGCGTGCTACGCGGCCGGCGGGATTCGAACCCATGACCTCAGCTTCGCGCGTAGCCTCCTCTACCACTGCACCACTAGAGTTTTTGTGTCTACATACCATTTTGATTCCCCTCATATTAATGTTTTTCGACTGTAAATTGCTTATTTGAGGCTCTAAATGACTTCAAATAAAAAGGTGGTGAACTACAATGTTTCATAACTTTTCAATGACCCATATCAGCGTACTGATCCAGAGACTGATACAGGCGATCTCGAGACTTTCGGAAGAAGGTCTCCACAGTGATGAGCTAAACACTTTAGCAACTGTAGTATATCTTTGACGAGCAATATTATAGAGGGATGGATACTGTGATTTCAACATCTGGTTACCAAGCCATATATCCTCCCAAAACCTAATTTGTGTTCCCTCCCGTAGTTTAAACCTTCCTAAACTTATGAACCGGTCCTTCACACCCATATGACCCATCAAAAAATGTGAGTCTCCTGGTTTCTTATTAACCTCCCCCAATGTCTTGTTTTTTAGGTACTTATTTCTCAGCAACTCCTGCCTAATATCGTCCTCATTCCACAGTTTAAAAAGCCACTTACTTAGTAGGCATTTATTCTGTATATCCAGGTTTAATATTAGCATCCCTCCTTGTTCTTTTGGGTGGCACAAAACACTCTATTTCACCAATCTATATTTCTGTTTATGCTGATCATATTGCCAGAAAAATCTTCATCTATAATAATCTAACTTTTTTAGAACACCTCTTGGGATCTCAAAAAGGATAGCATCAACATCGGTAGGCTTGACAGCACCGAATTAATAAACACTAGCCTACCTCCTGCTGATATTAATTTACCTTTCCACTCGCTCAATCTTTTCTCAAAACGTTCTTCTATTTCCTTCCAATCATTATTGGTCAGTTTTCTTTAGTGCATCGGAACACCGTGGTAGCGAAAGGGATATGGACCTAGTTTACAGCCAAACAAATGTGCATATATAGTTTCTTGTTGTTTAGCTTGACCGAAGCAGAAAAGTTCGCTCTTACGAAAGTTAATTTTTAGACCTCCTAATTGTTCAAAGACGCATAATAGTAGTTTCATATTTTTTCCCTTTTAAATATCATGGTCCATGAAAATCATAGTGTCATCTGCATATTGCAGTTATAGACAACCCATCTTCTACCAAGTGTGGTACAACCCCTTGCACTCGCCCATCCTCCTTTGCTCTAGCAATGATGATATCCAGCATATCCACCACTATATTAAATAGTAACGGACCATTGTCGAAGGCCTTTTTTAGTTTGGAAGTATGAACCCGTTTGTTCATTGACCTTTATCCCAACATTTCCTCCTTGAGTAAATGCTCGTATCCAATTACACCATGTTTCTGAGAAACCCTTTCATTCTTAACATCTGCTGTAAGAAAACCCACTTTATTTTATCATATGCTTTCTTAAAATCTATTTTAAAAATAATTCCATTTCTTCTTCTTTGTATGTAACTCATGAATCGTTTCATGTAGAATGACCACCCCCTCCATAATATTTCTACCTGGAAGGAATGTTGTTTGAGATGGTCTGATCAATCTTTGTGCTACTTTTGTAATTCTATTTGTGGCAACTTTAGTAAAAATCTTGGAACTTACATTAAGCAGACATATTGGTCTATACTGCTGATTTTTTTTGCATCACTACTCTTTTTTTTTTTTTTTGAGGAATCAACGGGGGCTAAGAAAGCCCACTTGAACATTTTCATTCCACAAAGAGAAATACAAGATCAGGCAACTGCCGGAGCAGTGATCAGGACACAATGACAAATTGAAGAAAAGAAAAGGGAGCCACAAAGGATTACAATCGCAGCTAGATCCCACTCAACCCTAATAAAGAACAAGGAGATTTCCGATCCTGATTGGCGTGCCGTTATACTTATTGTTATTTTTTCCATGTTTTGCCGGTAGCATGACCGGGCCTGACGAGACGCCAAGAATCCTAGGTGCCAGAAGCCCCAGCCCGGTCAACATACGATATACGCCCGCGTAGGGACTGTCTAAGGACCGACAATGAAGGCAAGTCTCACCAATAATATCACCCAATCACTAAACTTTACTGTATCTGCAGCATAAGCTATACTGGGCATAATTTGAGTGTATGCCCAGCACCGCTATAGATATAGGATGTTATCTTGCTTTGAGATTGGGAGTAGAAGGGTAGCCTCGTCAGGGGATCCTATCCTAAGAGCTACTCTGATCAAGCTAAGTACTTGTTCATGGGAGAATCTTTCTAATGCCTAGTACAATCCCGCATGCCAAAAAGGTATGGCCTTCGGGAATACCTATTTATGTGAGGCCTTGACTCACACCTCGCTAGCTAGCACTAGTAAACTGTCTCAAGGGGCCACGGTGGGCAACGGTATGCTGGAGACAGACCCAGATAGAGGGCTGGGACTGGTCGCCACGGGTAGCATGTGACAGGGCTGGTAGGGCCCATGGGCGATGCATGCCCTTTTATTTTGATGATGCATCCACACCCGGGTTGATGTCCTTTTGTGGACGGATATGCGATCCCTGCTTAGGCCCTAGCAGCATCCGTGGACAGAGCTAGTGATTGGCTGTATTGAGATAGACGCCTGTGGGTATGGGTCTCGTAGGTCAGTACCGCCTTGACGAAGGTATGAGCTGACCGAATGCGTGGTATATAAGTACAACCTCTGCAGAGTGTAAAACCTATCTGAATAGCCGTGACTCTCAGTATAGAGTCTATTTAGTCAAAGTCCCCATTGATTAGATTTCCTTTTTTGCATGGAGAACCTGGACGGCAGAAGTGCCGTTGGCTGGGTTCTGGACTTGATATCGGGACTGGCAGGGAGGAAATGCCCCTCTAGGACCAACCTTTATTTTCATTTAATTTATATATTTATATTATTGAATTTCTAGGATTTGCTGAGTATTCCATCCAGAATACTCACTCTTGCTTTCATTGTCGTACAGGTTTAGGACTCCAGGGCTATGAGGTGCTACAGCTCATTCCGGTGGTGGAATGAGTATCCGCCCGCTCTTCGCTAGTTAAAATAGTGTAAAACTATTTAATTTATACGTTATTTACTGCTCTTGATATTAATATGTGATGAGACCCATATCAGCGTACTGATCCAGAGACTGATACAGGCGATCTCGAGACTTTCGAAAGAAGGTCGCCACAGTGATGAGCTAAACACTTTAGCAACTGTAGGATATCTTTGACGAGCAATATTATAGAGGGATGGATAGTGTGATTTCAACATCTGGTTACCCAGCCATATATCCTTCCAAAACCTAATTTGTGTTCCCTCGTGTAGTTTAAACCTTCCTAAACTTATGAACCGGTCCTTCGCACCCATATGACCCATCAAAAAATGTGAGTCTCCTGGTTTCTTATTAACCTGCCCCAATGTCTTGTTTTTTAGGTACTTATTTCTCAGCAACTCCTGCCTAATATCGTCCTCATTACACAGTTTAAAAAGCCACTTACTTAGTAGGCATTTATTCTGTATATCCAGGTTTAATATTAGCATCCCTCCTTGTTCTTTTGGGTGGCACAAAACACTCTATTTCACCAATCTATATTTCTGTTTATGCTGATCATATTGCCAGAAAAATCTTCATCTATAATAATCTAACTTTTTTAGAACACCTCTTGGGATCTCAAAAAGGATAGCATCAACATCGGTAGGCTTGACAGCACCGAATTAATAAACACTAGCCTGCCTCCTGCTGATATTAATTTACCTTTCCACTCGCTCAATCTTTTCTCAAAACATTCTTCTATTTCCTTCCAATCATTATTGGTCAGTTTTCTTTAGTGCATCGGAACACCGTGGTAGCGAAAGGGATATGGACCTAGTTTACAGCCAAACAAATGTGCATATATAGTTTCTTGTTGTTTAGCTTGACCGAAGCATAAAAGTTCGCTCTTACGAAAGTTAATTTTTAGACCTCCTAATTGTTCAAAGACGCATAATAGTAGTTTCATATTTTTTGCCTTTTAAATATCATGGTCCTTGAAAATCATAGTGTCATCTGCATATTGCAGTTATAGACAACCCATCTTCTACCAAGTGTGGTACAACCCCTTGCACTCGCCCATCCTCCTTTGCTCTAGCAATGATGATATCCAGCATATCCACCACTATATTAAATAGTAACGGACCATTGTCGAAGGCCTTTTTTAGTTTGGAAGTATGAACCCGTTTGTTCATTGACCTTTATCCCAACATTTCCTCCTTGAGTAAATGCTCGTATCCAATTACACCATGTTTCTGAGAAACCCTTTCATTCTTAACATCTACTGTAGGAAAACCCACTTTATTTTATCATATGCTTTCTTAAAATCTATTTTAAAAATAATTCCATTTCTTCTTCTTTGTATGTAACTCATGAATCGTTTCATGTAGAATGACCACCCCCTCCATAATATTTCTACCTGGAAGGAATGTTGTTTGAGATGGTCTGATCAATCTTTGTGCTACTTTTGTAATTCTATTTGTGGCAACTTTAGTAAAAATCTTGGAACTTACATTAAGCAGATATATTGGTCTATACTGCTGATTTTTTTCGCATCACTACTCTTTTTCTTTTTTATGATTCAAGGGGGGGCTAAGAAAGCCCACCTGAACATTTTCATTCCACAAAGAGAAATACAAGATCAGGCAACTGCCGGAGCAGTGATCAGGACACAATGACAAATTGAAGAAAAGAAAAGGGAGCCACAAAGGATTACAATCGCAGCTAGATCCCACCCAACCCTAATAAAGAACAAGGAGATTTCCGATCCTGCTCAAGGTACAGCAATCACGGCCACACACCTAAACCTCAGTAGGAACCACTGCTATAAAATTCTGCACCAGAAGACATCCAATTCACAACCAGTCACCAAGCATCGGAGGTGCACCAGCTCATAGCGACAACGGTGGTGGGCAACGGGGAGGGCCGAGCCCCCACCTGAACAACCCCACCAGATCGAATCACCGCCGCAAAACTGAAAACCGACCAACGCCTACCATCTGTGGTAGGCCGCGACCGCCCGCAAATAGCTGTGAAGAACCCAGCTTCTCAAGTTGCCACACCATGTAGGTTCCATCAACGCGCGCCGGGGGAAGGAAGCCCCCGGGGGAAGAACGCTGAAGTTAGCGGACCCGAGCAAACCAAGTGAAAAGCACGTCGACGATGTAGGGATAAGCAGTGCAGATTGTCAAACCAAGATGGTGGCCGCAGCAGAGAGAAGCAATGGTGATCAAAGAGCACTGCCGAATGACGAGGGAATGCAAGGGCCCAACAAGTCTTATGAAAGTACTCTTTGGTAGTAGAATGATAGTACCAAAGCTTAACCTATGAAGAGGCAGTGTACCATTATGAAAGTCCCTGAACAAAGCCATCAGGTCATCTTTAACTATGTGCCAGAAAGCTTGATAGAACTCAAAGGGGAACCCATCCGGACCGGGTGCTTTATTATGCTCCATCTTAAAAACGGCCTCACATACTTCCTCTTCGACAAAAATACCAGTCCGCATATCGTTCTCTTGCCTTGTAACCTAAGGTATGTCATCACGACGCGGCTCATCCATGAGTACGTGGTTACTCTCTGGTGGCCAAAAAGGTTTTTATAATATTTGGTAATATACTTTTTTAATTCAGCATCACCACATACTATTTCTTCCACCTGCTCTAGCCGGAAAATACGTGCTTTCCTATATTTCCTTTTAGCCAGTTGGGTCATCTTCTAGAAGATCTTTCGTTTTCGCTCTTTGATACCATGTTAACTCTTCTTCCCTTAAAAGCTCTGCAAGTGACTCATTAAGAATATGTTTTAAATCAACTTCTTGAGACGTTAGCATAATTGTTTCCATCTTTTTGTGTAATTCATCTAGTTTGCCAAGAAGCTGTTTTTTCACCTTTTTGTATGTACCACTCACGTTTGTAGCCAACCTCTTAAATATTGTCGTAACCTTCTTATTTTTTCTTGCCATCTTGCTATAGCCACTAGCCGGAGATAGCGGAGGTTATAGCTAGCTATTTAAAATATTAATTGACATGCGTACTTGGAGAGAAACTATTAATCCACGTTGTACTCCTGCAAAGTGGTGGAGCACGTGCGTACTGAGCAGAGCGCCCCTTTCAATTTTTTGACGTGGCAAGAGTTGACAGGGGGGGCGCCGTACGTACTTGTTACGCGGCGGCGAGGAAAGCTGGACACAGCGCCCCGGGGGGAGGCAGGAAGAGCCAGCATGTTTACTTGTTTGGCCGTGCCATGGGGCTATATATGGCGTGCTACAATTCCACGTTTATATTTTGGGACGTCAACAATTAACACAGCTCATATTATACGGATAAAGGTACCCACGCGAGTGGAGAGAAACTATTCCACGTTGTTAATTAGGCCTGCAAAGTCGTGGATCACGTACTCGAGCGAAGTGCCCCTTTCTTCCTTCTTCAATACTCAAGCACGGCAACAGTTGACAGGCCGGGCGCCATACTCGTCACCAGAAAAACTCACATCAGTTCCGGTCAGCAACCCCCTTTAGCACCTGTTTTGGAACTGGTATTGGCTGTCCAGTACTAAATCGTCCTGCATTTAATTAGTATTGGTTGATCCAACTGGTATTAAATGCACTACTTAAGTACGGGTTATAACATCAACCCGTACTAAACTGTTTAGCGCCCAAAAATAATGAAAAAAAATATTTAGAACCGGTACTAAACGCACCATTTTAGTCACAAGTCATGGAATCTTTTTTGCATAATTTTTTAATGTAGACCCAAACCTCTGCTGAATGCTACTCAGATGCTTTAATGAGCCAGCATTTAGTACCGATGGTGATATTTAGTACCGAGTGTTATTACGGCCCGATACTAAATGGCTCCTTGCCAATTCTAAAACCGGTTCTTTAGTCACTAGCACTGATATACGCGGACGATGATCATTTTTTTAGTAGTGCATGTGGCGGCAAGGAAAGCGGGACACATCAGGCAGGAAGAGCTAGCAATAAGTTTACTTGCTTGGCCGTGCCGTGGTGCCATGGCGTGCTCTCATTAGTGTCACACCTCAAAATTCATATGTTGGGACGACGTGAACAATTAACATTAATAAAATAAATAATTTTCTAACATCTTAAAATTTTTCAATAGTAAGTTACTCCCTCAATCTCTGTTTATAAGGCACGGTTAAACTTGACACGGTCTCTCAAATTAGAGAGTATATTTGATTGCAAATCTAACCATGTCAACTTCGCATTATAAAAGTTAAAAAATATTTGCTAAATTATTGGCCGAAAATTGTAAAGTTTGAATCTTAACATACATGCACGTCTTATAAATCTCATAAATGAAGTAGTAGCAAAGCACTTCAATGTAGAGAATATAATGTATACTTGTTGGTCGCGGCTTGCAAGGAGGACGCTAGCAGCCTCGGGTCGTGGAATCTTGCAGACCCGGGGGTAGGCACGCGCTTGCGACGGTGTGGAGGCCAGGCGGCAGGCGCGCGACCTCTCAAGGTACGGGCGCATGGCGACCTAGGCGGCAACCGGACGGGGACAGTGGAGCGCGCCTGCCGACGTGCCGAGAGTTGTGCGGGATGACGGTCGAGCAGTGCTGCCATTTTTTGCTTTTTTTTAAATCGGTTACTAAGGGCGGATACTATTTGCATGTGCGGGTCGCCCCGTCACCCGCCCCGCAAATGGTTTCTAAGGCCAGATTGCTAGCCCGTCCTGTAATCTAGCAGCGAAAAGTGGAGGCGGGCGTACCAGCCTGCCCTTGCAAATAGCTTTTAACCAGCCTTTATTTTTTTTTTTGTAATAATGTAGTTCTTGGCTTCTTGCTATTTTCCCTCGGCGTGTGGTAATGACGCGATATAAAGAAAGAGAACTGTAACACTGCGTCATTAATACTGTGGTTTTTTTCTTTATGCTTTTGTTTTGTGGAGACGTTAATTGTATCCTTCAAGCCCGATTTCCCTGATTAACATACGCAACACACAAAATTTTCGTCTAATAATACTATTTCCATGAGTTCAGAAAAATACTATTACCATATGCTGGTGGGAGTCTAATGTTGAGATGTTAGATGCATTTGTAGTTCTTGCTATTTTTAATTGCTTGGTCGTGTGCTGAGCGATGCGATATAGAGTGAGAGTTGTAAGGCTGTCCGCACTCGTGGACCTCTGCACCCAACCTTTAATAGGTATATTCTTTACTAGTGATCAAGATTTCAACCTTTATACACATTTTTCGAACTCGTCAACCTTCATATCTCAACCTCTATACCAATTACCACCAGCAGAGCCCATGTGTCAGATTTTTTTTCTTTTTTTTTCTCCACTCTTTCTCTCATCTCTCTCCCCCGTCCACCTCGTCCAATCCACCCCTGCTCCTCTCCCTCTCTTTCCACGCCGCCCCCTCCCCTGCTCCCTCCGCCGGCAGCGCGAGGCGAGGCGAGCAGAGGTGGCGTCACGCCCTACTCCCCGCACGCCGGCCAGCCACGCCATCCCCCATCTCTTGCGCCGGCCACCCTTCCCAATCCCTAACCTCCACCCCATCCACCTCGTCCACTCCGTCACCACTTCCTCTGCCTGTCTCCACGGGGCCTACCCTCTCCAACGTTTGCGGCGAGCTCACGAGGAGTGGCAGCGAGCCCGGGGCCGGGCTCAAGAAGGCTCTGCGCGCCGCCCCTCCTCTTCTCCCATCTGTTCTGCTTCTAGATTTTTCCTCATCTATTTTTCTTCTCGGTGACACAATCCAAGCAAGCATCTTCTCCTTCCCCAATCAGCAGCCACTGTCCACTAGCATTCTAGCAACAGCATGTGCAGAGCCAGCGGACCTGCGTGTGCTTGCTGGGTGCGAGCGTGAGCAGGTGGATGGGCAGGCGGGCAGCACGCTGGCGCGCATCGGTGCCGTGGCTGTCTTCTCCCTTTGCTCAACTCCGGCGCCTCCTCCCCTTCACCAACTCTGGCGCCACCTCCGCCCCTCCTCTGCTGCCCGCGGCGGCCTCCAGGGCGGGGAGCAACGGCTCCTGCAGGCGTGCACCTCCATCTCCGGCCTCGTGCACTCTCTCTATCTCTCTCCCGGGCTGTTGGGAAGGCGCGCAGGTGAGCAGGCCCCACGCCGACATGACATGTCGTTTACCGTGAGCTCCCTGCACCCGCTTCATTTACCGCGTGGTGGCCACAAACGGGGCGTCCAGTTTCAGTTACAGATCGCCGCTGCAGCAATTTTTACTGGAACTGGTACTACAAAGTACCATACCGGGTCTTTTACCGCACCCAGTGTGGACAGCCTAACACTGAGAGTCATTAATTGGATTGCAGATCTTCTAGTGTTATCATACTTTTTTCTTCGCGATGCGCTTAGCTTAGTGATGTGATAGACATATACTCCCTTCATTCCAAATTGTAAGTCGTTTGACCTTTTTCACTTCAAGTTTCAAGTTTGATCGCTCGCCTTTATTTTAAAATACGCGAAATATCACATATATTTTATTATGATTTGCTTTATTAATAATTTTTTTCAAAAATAACATAAATATAACTATGTTTTGCACAAATTTTTTAAATAAGACGAGCCGTCAAACTTAGATTCAAGAAAAGTCAAACGACTTATAATTTGAAACGGAAAAAGTAACATTTAATACAATGATTCACACCATCATCAAAAAAAGTTGGAGAGGTCGTTGGATCAACATCTAAAGAAAATGGACATATTATTCTAGCCCATTTATTCGCTCGGATTCACACAAGTCATACGACCATGCATGGTCCATCTCCTCATTCCGATGTCCTTATTTGGATGATGCTATCTCTCATGCATATTAAGCGCGCACGCCGTATGTAATCTCCATTTTACCAAGCAGGTCAGAAGCACGATCCTGCACGACTTTCCACGCTTCAATGACGTGGTGCTCCTCCGTGAGCGTGCTCCCGATGGCGCACCTGAGCATGTAGACCCCACCCACCTTAGCAGAGCTCATGTAAGGGCAGCCCGAGCCGGTCGCGTTCACCTCCTCCAGGAGCCTCCTGTTGAGCTCGTTGGCCGCCTTCTCGCCGCCGTCCAACATCTCCGGCGGCTGGAGCCGGAAGCACACCAGCGAGAACTGCCTGGGCACCACCACCTCGAACCGCTCGTCCGCCCGCACCATCGCCTCGAACGCCGCCGCCATGGCGACGTGGCCGCGGACGTGGTCGCGCAGGCCCTCGACGCCGTGGCACCGCAGCACGAGCCAGAGCTTGAGCGCCCGGAACCGCCGCGTCAGCGTCACGGACCAGTCCTTGTAGTCCACCACGTCGTGCCCCTCCTCCGCCGCGTCCTTCAGGATGTACTCGTTCTCCACGCCGAGCCCGGCGACCAGCGCCGCCGGCCGCCGCGCCCACAGCGCGCAGCAGTCGGTGTTCGCCAGCAGCCACTTGTGCGCGTTCATGCTGAACGAGTCGACTTCCCTCGGCGGCGTTATCAATGACGTCGTGGAACTCCGGGCAGACCAACGCCGCCCCAGCGTACGCCGCGTCGACGTGGACCCACGCGCCGCGCGCCGCCGCGATGGAGCAGAGCTCGCCGATGGGGTCTACGGCGGCGGTCTGCGTGGTGCCGACGGTGGCGCACACGAAGAGCGGGACGAGCCCGGCGGCCGCGTCGGCGTCCATGGCGGCGCGGAGGTCGGCCGGCGACAGCGCGAACATGCGGTCGCGGCGGGTGGGGATCTCGCGGCAGTTGTCGCGGTGGATCCCGGCGATGCGCGCCGCCTTGCGGAGCGCGAAGTGGGTCTGGTCGGAGCAGTAGACGACGAGGTCGTCGATCCCCTTGCTACTACCAACTTCAGCCAGCTTCTGCTCCCTGGCGGCAACGAGCGCGCAGAGGATTGCCTCGCAGCAGGTGCCGAGGAGGGTCCCGCCGCCGCCGCCGGAGAAGAGCAGGGTGTCCGGGAGGTGCAGCGCCTTGCCGAGCCAGTCGGTGACCACCATCTCGAGCTCGGTGGCGGCGGGGGAGGCGGCCCAGGTGAAGGGCACGACGTTGATGCCGGCGGCCAGGGCCTCGCCGAGCGCGCCGGCCGTGCTGCTCGACGCCGGGAAGTGCGCGAAGTGGCGGGGGCTCTGCCAGTGCGTCAGGCCCGGTAGGATGTGGTCGCGCACGTCCCGCAGCGCCGCGGCGAACGCGTCGTGCTCTGGGCGCGACGGCGCGTGGTCGGGGAGCTTGTCGCGGAGGAAGCCGGGGGTGACGCTGGGGCGCACAGGGTAGCTGCCTATGCCGGCGTAGTAGTCGGCGATGAAGTCGATCACCTGGTGGCCCCGCCGGCGGAACTCGTCGGCGTCGAGGAGGCCGGCGCGGTGCGGTAGCGCCGCCGTTTCGTTCGACACCAGCTTGACGGCGGCGACGATTGCAGGGTCGCCGTTATTGTTGGCGTCAAAGATTCGCGCTGGCGGCGCCATACGTGACCCGGCCGGGCGTACGTGCGTGAGAATAGAAGGGGAGAATGAATTAAACAAGCACTGGCTTCTTCGCAGCTTGCTGGGCGAGCGTGGCGCTTCCGATGATTTCGTCGATCGGTCATAGTAGGCAGTGGTATCTATTTATAGGGGAGAAGCTATACCTCACCACGTGGCGCTAAATATGACCGACATGCATGCATCTCATAAAAAATATGGGATCTAACAGGTTGTTCACCATCAAGGTCGTTCCCTGTACATTGTGTTCTAGCCGAATACCACCTCTTTGATCGTCCTCGCATCTCACTTACTTGAAATATACTAAAGAAAACTCTACTACACGATCTACAGATTTTAATTCCGTAACCCCGTTTTACAATACTAGTAGGGTGGCACATGCCACAGGCACGTGATACAAAAATAAAGTAGAATAAAAAATTCTGATTCAAGAAGGAATAAATTTAAAACCATTACATTTGATTCAAATTCTCACAAATAACACCGCACATTAAAATTATTTAATAGCATCACACACTAAAAATTATATATTAATACAACAAAGTCTTGGGCCTCCGATGGAAAAAGAAAGAAAATTGTAGAATCAAATCTTTTTTAAAAAAATTCCACGATATAAATATCCGTGAGCATCTTGACACTGCAGCCAACTTCTTGATGATGAGGAGGTCGAGAAGGTTGCTCTCATCTTTGATCGAGCATGGAGCAACGGCGCAATGCACTCAACTGCGCCGGGCACCGCCCCAACGCGAAGCACGCTCCGCTTCGACCCGATGAGCTTCGACACTATGAGTGCCGCGGTCACCCTTACGCCGCACTCGACGCCGATGCCCTCACAAAGAAATATGAATGAAGGGAGTAATGTTGTGTTTTGAGTAGGAGGAGGGAGCGCCATATATAGGGGGCAGGTGGGCTAAGGAGATAGAACCTGGACGCCCACAACTATGGTAAGTAATTAATTCCGATCCCTGATGGACTCCCACAACTATGGTAAGCAATCAAATCCTTAATTGACGTCCACAACTATGGTAAGCAATTCTGTTTTAAAAGGAAAGAGATACCCGATTGTGTAGATGTCCATTTCTTTTTTCTAAAAGGAAACATTGACCCTTGGTTGACGGACTTTATGGTAAGCAATCAAGCTTTAAATGGAAGGAGACACTCCTTGATTGGCGGACTTTATGGTAAGCAATCGAGTGCGACTTTCTGGTAAGTAATCGGGTGTGGGTACGATTGGTGGGTAAGGAAACGCACGGTGAAAAAAAGGTGAGGGGAGGCACTGGGGAGAAAAACAACGGGGGAAGGACGACAAATCCGTCTCCCCTCCCTCCCCCCCCCCCCTCCCCTCCTTTAGTCGTCTGGGTCTACTTTTTCCCATGATCACTATGGAAGAAGTGAGCATTCATCCCTGTGTAAGGAAAAAAAGCCCTAGGCCATATTTATGATTTTGATGATTAATGCCAACATGTCATTGGAATAACGAGTTTGTCAACATGAATATTTGAAGGTATTTTAGGTTCTGAACGACGGTATTCAAGCTATCCAAATCGTACCGAAAATCAGATGGCAGTATGTTGTAGTGGACACAAAATCACACAAGTTAATGAAGCGAATCTTGCTGAGAGGACCATCGAGGCATAAGGTAGTGACCACCAGAGCATCTCGCTCAGAGCCGCGGTTGAGTCGGTGCTCGCCCATAACGGAGCCAAGAATGGTGTGTCCTCAAGACCACAGGATGGTCTGGTGCTCGAGGAGAAGTACCACCGGACGAATCGGTGATAAGGATCACAGTGAAGACAGAGGCTCGAGAAAATGGACCATAGGATGGTTCAGGTGCTCAAGAGAAGAATCACCGTATGGATCGGTGCTCGGCTTGGCTCGTTTGATTGACTCAGATTCGGTTGTGGCAGAAATTCACATAGCACAGGATGGTCCGGTGCTACATGGGATGGAGCGGCGTATGAGTCGGTTGTAAGTTAAAGCCAACGGTCAGTGCAATGGCTAGATGGTCAAGAAGCTCCGGTGCATTGCGTCGGTGCTCAGCGAAAGGGTCGGTGCTCATGCAAAAACTTGGTCGTTGAAGCAACGACAAGTTCGTGGACTTGGGGCTATATATACCCCCTTGGCTGGCCATTTGGAGGGTGCTTGAGCATTGTGAATGTGCTGGTTCTTGTGTTACTCATTTCCAAGTGCTCATTCCACCAAAGTTATTAATAGAAGATCTACGTGATTAGCATAGAGCTTAGTGCTTGATTAGTGCTAGTTTAAAACTTTTAGCGAATTGCTTTAGGTGTTAGCCTACAGTTTACGCAAGGTTTGCACACCTCTAGTATCGGTGCTTGCGCGCACTAAGAGTTGTAAGTATCGGGCGTTGTAAGTCTTGTGAGACCCTCCAACCGCGTTTGTGGAGTGACCGTCGTTACTTTGTACTAGGGAGCTGAGGCCCTAGGCAGTTTGCTGAAGCTCAACCAAGTGAAGGCGGTGATGAGTATCCGGGAGACGCCAAGCGGAGACCCACTTGCGAGTGGGGAAGTTCTGTAGGCTATCTTATGGAGTGACTCAACTGGCGAGTTCATACCCTTGCGCGGGCATTCCCTTTGAGAGGGGCTCCAACAACGAGTACTAGTGAAAAGTTGTGGCTGTCCGATACCTCGGGATACATCACCGTGTCGAAAGTTTGCTTCCTCTATCTCTCGGCATTACTTATGGCACTAAATTCTGTATATACCATCACTAGGATTGGAACCTAGGGTACAAAACTTTTAACAGTAGAGTTTGCAACACATAAAAAACTAGTGCACATTTAGATAGAAATAGAAATATATTTTTATATGTGTTCCTATCCATATATTTTTTTAGAGACACCTACTTCACCCTTCTCTTAGGGTGTCACGGTTCCTTGCTGGTAGGAATTGTACCGCGGAGGCACGTTAGTATCGGTCAGGGGCATCAGCCCGTACTAAACAACGTCATTTAGTACCGGCCAATAAAATCAGCCGGTACTAAAGTGACGCACCAATTTAATATCGGCCAATAAGACTAGCCAGTACTAAATGAGGTCATTTAGTACCGGCTCTACCCCTTGGCTAGTACAAACCTACTCTGGCTCAGTCCTTATCTCCACCATGCACCTGCTCTCTCCCTCCGCCTAATCTCTTTCTCATTCTTCTTCCCTATCCTCTCTATCTCTCAGCTTGTTCTCACAACATCTCTCTCTTCTCCACAGGAGGCCAAGCGGACGGCGGGAGCCTAGCACGGTGACCTAGAGTGGCGGGCGAGGCCGCGAAGAGGCAGGAGGAGGCCGCCGTCAGGCGCGGGGTCAGGTGGAGGCCACCGACGAGCGCGGCCGCGGGCCCTCCCCGACCGCGGGCGTGGGGGCCAGGAGAAGGCGGGCAGCTTTTGCGACGGGGTGCAGCAGTGCACGGGGCCAGGCGTGGCGGCTCTGGCCTGGAGGCACGGCGGGGCGTGGCGTCACCCGCGTGGAGGCGCGGCGTTTGGGCCTCTCTTAGCCGTGGGCGCGGGTACCTCCGGCCATCGAGCGAGCAAGCTGGTGAGAGGAGATTGCGAGGATCTAGATATATTTTTGTGAATTTCGTGAGATGTGATTGTGAAATTTTTGTGATTTTGTGATATTATGATTGTGAGCTGTATTCATGTGATTGAGAGTTTAAGATGTATTCATGTGTTCGAGATGTATTCGTGTGAAATTCTTGAGATTTTGTGTTGTGTTCTTATGCTACTCAAGGGAAGAGAAAATGAGGAAAAAATAATAGGAAAAAAAAGAAAGAAACGGAAAAAGGAAGATGAGGCGCTAGCTGACTGGTGGCAGTAAAGTTTAGTACCGTGTGGGGGATATAGTACCCGGGTACCTCACGAGCAAGCCTAGCAGCCCACCTAAAGGGGGGCGGCCTAGCCCACCGTTCTGGACCTGAAGACGTGCGGGACAAGTCGGCGCACGAAGGAAGGATCTGGAAGGAGAAGTTCTAGTTGGAATAGGACTTATTGTAAAAAAGGAAAGGATTCTTAGAGATAGGATCGGCTACAAACCGACTTGTAACCCTGCCCCCCGATATATAAGGTGGGCAGGGACCCCCTTCAAAACATCTGAACACATCTCAACTCACAATCCACACAATACAACACCCCAAAACAGGACGTAGGGTATTACGTCGAGTCGACGGTCCGAACCTGTATAAACCCCTGTGTCTGTCCATCCTAACCATCTTGCTTCCGATCTTTGCGATCTTCCCTGCATTACAAATCACTTCCGTGGGCTACCCCGTGGAAGACTGCCGGAGATAATATCACCGACAGTGGCGCGCCAGGTAGGGGATATCGCCAAGATCAATCTGGTAAGCTCGATAGATCGCGTCAAGATCTTGGACAGCTGCAACCTCCCGGACATCGACGAAGTCGAGATCCAGTTCGGGGACGTCATCACCGCCGCCTTGGATTCCCAAGCGGCAGGAGCCACGGCCGCCACGGAGGTCTCCTCTCTGGCGCCGACTTCGGCCATCACGGCCCAGTCCGGTCCGATCGCATCTGATCGTGCCGACTCTACCCCGCTGAGTCCATCGCAAAACGCGAGGCCAGACCAGTCGGGAACAGATCTACAATCACTCGGTTCCGATCCGGCTTCTGAGAGTCGCGTCGCCGAGTCATCACAGAGCGTAAACGCTCAACCAGCACGCGTCCAGAGCCCTGAGGTCATTACTGTCCAGACCCCTGGCTTTTGCGCGCTTGCTCAGAAGCAGAAGATGAAGGACATCGTCCAGGAGGATGATTACTTCTCTGGGAGCGACTCCTACGAGTTAGATCTACAGGGACCCTCAATTCTGGACGATCTGCCGGAAGGATACACAGTATCCGATGCCTCTACAGAGCCGGAACTACTAGGATCACTCGGAGAATTGACTCCGAGTAGTTTGGAGCGTTATACGCCCACATCCGACTTCTCCGAGTCCGAGGAAGACTACCTCGCGCAAGAAGGAGTCGGATCATATTGTTACATGGTGGCGCCAGCGACGCCAACCAATCCTGTCTCAGAAGATGAGGTCACTCCAGCTGAGGAGACGACTGAAGCCAGGAATCAGCGTCGAGGACGCAACGCCAGTCGGGCGACTCACAGAGCCGCACGACCGCACGGAGCCACCGCGTCAGGATCTGGCACTGCTCGACTCCAGGAACCACACTCTGAAGATCATCGTCGCCAACGGGATCAGCACGACCGGAGGAGCACCCGGAACTTGATGCGCGACGGCATGTTCGAGTTCAACGGATACGACGTCTACGAGACGCCGGTCCAAAACCTCGTTACTATCAACGAGGAAATCAATCGGCTGCCACCTAGCACTCCGGGCCTGGAAAAGGTAAGGGCTCTCATGCAGGCCGCCTCCGTCCAGGTTCACCAGATGCAGGGCAGAGCGACCACGGACGCTCCTGAGCCCGGTCCGTCTCGACACCGGGCCAGCGGCGGATCGGATCGTGATGAAGACCTCCGCACCACGATCAACAGAGATCGAGATGCGAGGGACGTCATCCGCAATAGCACCGAAGAGCGCCACCGTGAGGAAATCCGACGGCGCGAAGAGTACGATCGGGATCATGGAAATCCCCGTCGTAACTCCAACAGAAGCGGCTTGAGGACCCGGTGTGTCCGAGGACCGGTGGATGGTCGCTTCCTGGTGTGATGAGTGATTGACAACGTGGTGTGGATTGACGTTTCCCTTGGCTCAAGTATTGCAGGTGTAGAATGCGGCTTGGTTGCATTGGTGCAGGTGAAGAACAGGCGCGAAAGGTCTTAGCCATGGCGGCCTCCGAGGTGCGGAGAGACAAGTAGGCTTGGTTCGAGGGACCCGGTGGCCGGTGGATCAAGTGCGGTTCACATGCTGGCAAGAACGAGCAAGGGGACGTGGTTCCGGTGCGAGGTAGCGGCTCACAACCGAAGCTTGTACGCGGACGTGAAGCCGGCGCAAGGTGGCGGCTAACAACCGAAGTTTGCGCGCGGGGTTTGGTGATTTGGCCACAAAATCATCGGTGGACGGTTTCCCTTGGTTTGGGCCTCAAAACCAAGGACCGAGGACTCGACGTGGCGAAGATGGGCCGTTGGGCTGCTGGGCTGTATGTACCCGGCAGTGCCGAGTTGGACAACTCGGCAGTGCCGAGTACATGCACCCGACTGGGCTGGCCCAAGAACGGCGTCGAGGAGCTTCGATCCGGAGGACACGCGGCGTGACTGCAAGGCTTGCGTCGGAGGGAAGCTAGCTTGCAGTGGAAGGTGCCCGAGCCGGAAAATATCTGAAGACCAAATGTCAAATTTGCCCTTAAGGGGTATGTATCACTTAGGGGTAGTTTAGTCTTTAGGACACCACCACTTGGACTACTAATAGGCCCCTTCAGGGCTGGTGGCTGTCATCTCTTTAGTTATCTTTTATTTGGCTTGTTTAGTTTTCCTCTTCCTTTCATCCCCTCCACCTAGAACTACTTCGAATCATTCCTAGTTTGTATAGGTGAATTCATGGTTATGTGATTGAGATTATGCAGTTCATCTTTATGCCATGATTTGATTTCCCGAGCTCCTTTTCCCTTCTCTATTTTCGTGGGTATTTTTGGAGCTATTTTTGGGGGATTTTTGTTCTTCTCAATCTAGGGCGTTTTCTCTCGGATTTCTTTGGGGGATTCACGTATGAGTGCCTTGTGCCTCTTTTGCTGGTGATCCTTTGCCCCCAAGTGCCGAGAATCGCTTCAGATTTGAGATTTTCGGGATGAAATTGATGTCATGGTGTTCATCACGAGATTGAGTTTTCGGGAGTTGTACTGAGTTAGAGGCCGAGATCTTTTGGGAAAACACTCCACTGGAGGTCTATATCATCTGACCAAAATCTCGCCTCAAGAGCTCAAGCCGTTTGGGAGATCCATCCTCGAGTTGACTTTGGGGCTGTGCTGTTTGCGTGTACCCGGCACTGCCGAATTGTGAAAACCGGCACTGCCGAGTACATAGACTCGAGGGGTGCTTTTGTGCTGTGTGTATTCGGCAGTGCCGAGTTCTGAAAACCGGCAGTGCCGAGTACACACACCCAGTGGCTGTTTCGGTGAAGTTTTTGGATCAAGGATTCTTTCTGTGTTTCCGCTGCATGTTTCTTGTTCCTAGGGTCAGTAGCATCTCAGTTGCTACGTGATCTTGGCAAGATTGTGATACGAAGTCCGGAAGTGATTTTGGGGTGAAAGCCGAATTGATTTGGAGAAGAAATTTTATCGGCTCCCATTCACTCCCCCCTCTCTGGTCGCCGTTTCGGTCCTTCAATTGGTATCAGAGCCGGTTACGGGTCTTTGCGACTCTAACCAGTCTAAGATCCAAAGATGGCGTACCAAGATCGGGGTTCCGGGCCTCCGCACTTCGATGGGAAGAACTACCCGAACTGGGTTGCGCGTATGGGCGCTTTCTTGCGAGGCAAAGGAAAGTTGCTGTGGGATGTGACGAAAGATGAAAACTATGTCAATCCCACCAACTTAGATGCCCAGGATGCAAAGGAGAGATTTGAGGCGAATGCCCGAGCTGTCGACTACTTGTTCCGTTCTTTGTCTGCCGAGGAGTTCGAGCGTGTTTTGGGCGAGGACCTAGCTTGCCAGATCTGGCAGAAGCTCAAGGTAGCCCACGGTGGTGATAGCCATGTCAAGGCTAGGCTTTTCTCGATGTACAGGAGAGAGTATGAGAACTTTGCTCATCTGCCTGGAGAGTCTGTTGATGCTTTGTTTCAGCGTTTCACGTCTATTGTCAACAACATGAAAGCCAACATTACCGTGCTCCCATACTCGGATCATGACCGAGCTATCAAGCTCCTGCAAGCACTTGATAGATCCGTGTGGGGTGCCAAGGTTGAGGCGATCATGGAGTCGGCAAACTATGAGACTCTTTCTGTTGACGAGCTTTTCTCGAAGTTGAAGTCTTCTGAGGTTGACATAGGGCCGGCCCTGAGAGGAGGGGGGGGGGGGGGGGGGGGCTGGGCGCGGGCGGCCGCCCAGGGCCCCCGATCCCTAGGGGCCCCAACGCCGGTGGACCGTGTACACAGGTATACCTTCAGGCCTGACAAAACGTCCATTCGCGCGAGGCACAAGCGCAGCTAGCAGCTTCTCGTTCCCATCTATCCTGTGTGTATCAGTGTATGGATTGTTTGCCTCCTATCGCTGCGGACAATGGCGATGCCTAGTCTGTTTCTTTTGGCCAAGACGCTCGCGCGCGTATGCGTCGCCGGATTGACACATCGTGAGTTCCTAACGTACGTGCAGCCAAGGATTTGGGATTCAAGAATCAAAAAAATTCGGATGGCACCGAAATGGGCGAAATTCGGAAATTTCGGACCGGTTCCCGTTTAAGTTGACCAGTCAAACAATTCAAATTTGGCCGAAATTTGACCAGAATTGACCGAAATTTGACCGGTTTTGGCCGAAATTTGAATCCAAACGAATTTTTTGACTGCTTTAGTTCTATTTCGGGCCGGACCGAAATGGGCGAATTTCGGTGAAATTCGGACATTTCGGTCCGAATCCCAAATCCCTGCGTGCAGCTCGCGCCGCCGTTGACGCCGGCTGGCAGCTGCCATGCGGGATCGCCGCGCAGGCACGCGTCATTGGCAACGGGGCCGCGCCGGCGTCATCCGTGATCCGTCGCAGCCTAGCGCTATCATCATTTATCAGTTTATCTGGCTATCCACTGCATCCGCCAGAGCCAATCACGGTACCGAGGATTCAAAGGAGGTCAGCAGTTTCATCTGTTCAAAACCTCTTCAGGAATTAGACCGGCGACTTGGTATTATTAAAGTATAGCCTATCGGTAGCCATTTTGCCTGTAACTCGGTCAAACTACTGATTTGTTTTTAACATTTATGTGTGTCATCTAGAAATCACATGTGAAAACTAGCTTTCCAAGCAAACTCTAATCAGAGACGTGGGATCTCCATCCGATGGCCTAACAAAGAGGTAGGAAATTTTAACAAATAAACCCTCTCACCATTAACATTCTAATCATTTTTCCCCTAAAACCCCCTCACTCCTCCCGTAGATCGATAGCAGGTGCCGAAAATACGACGCCCGCTGGGCCGCCGCCGCCGCTGCCAAAAAAGAACGCCCCCTGGGATGCTCGGACTCCATATATATAGTTCAGGAGCTGAACCGGTTGATTGGAAGGATTAGCGCTCTTGGTTATGTCTCGCAAACAGAATTTGTGTAGATGAATTTACATGATCACATACAGGTCCAAAATATCTAAAAGAATGGTTTCGTAAGTTTATACATCTAGAGGAAAATTACTGGATGAGATTGATGTTGATCGATACTATCTTTGAGAAACCAATGCACTACAGTGTAACTGTAAGGGCCCCATTTTTATGGTTTGTCCCGGGCCCCCAAAATCTCAGGACCGGCCCTGATGATTGGAATAGAGAAAATGATGAACTTTTTAAGGATCCACATCATGAAATCATGAGTTATGTAGTGTAGTTTCTAAAGTAGTTTCTTATTAATGTGGCATCATAAAAAAATAACCATAGACAAACTTTATATGAAAATTATACATCTTGATGAGATCTTGAACTTTGTAGCTGATTTTTTTTTAATTTAAAGTCATATAGATGCCCAAAATGGTAATGTTAGCATATCTTTTTTGTCCTTGCATTTTGAAGCTCAAATTCTACACGAAAATTGTAGGCACAAATCGGACCTTCAATATTATAATTGCAAGTTTTTCAATATAAAGTCATTTATCATTCAACACTATTCTCTGCATTTCATTCCAGCTTTTATAATTTGAATTTCGGGTTGTCTTCAGAAATTTGTAACTTTTGCATACGGGCTTGGATTGACATAAACTTTGTACGGAAATTATACATTTCGATGAGATCTACAACTTAGTAGCTGAAAGTTTTTATTTTGAAGTCATTTAGATGCCTAAATAATAGATTTAAGAAGTAGGTAACAAGAGTCAAATGGAAATAAACTCACTCCTGTGTGCAGGAACAACAACTAGGTGGGATGGTATTGAAGGGTCACACAAGGCAGGAGACCATCTGTTTGAAGGTTGGGTACCGTATGCACACGTATTTCGCTTGAAAAACTTGTGACTTGCGACTCGTGGTCATGACCGTAGCTCCGGGGTGGCACCCAGAACTATGAAAAACATATGTTTGCTATTTTAATTGTGAATTGCTATATTTACTATCCGCTCCGGTTAGAATAACCCGTTATTTGTACCATCTTCATCCTCATTTGTATCGGTTTGGTGGTGCTAGTCCGATCACCCGAAACGAATGGGATTTAAATCACAACCAAGCTTTATTTGGAAGTATATGAAAACTTGTAAGATATATATCCAGAATTAATTATTTCCACAATTTTTGACAAAAAATGAGGATTTGTCCTCAATTATTTCCACAATTCTGAATTAAATAATTAATTCTACAATTAATTCTGTTTCACAGAAAATGGTATGCCAATCGGTTGGAGATAGTGGCAGGGATTGAATAGGTGGGGAAGGACATGCCACAAGTGTGTTAAGGTCCACAAGAGTGTCATGTCCTCATCATCCTCACCTTCCTGATGAAAAGCTGTCCTCAGCGTCGATGGTGCTTGAATGGTCATATCTAAGCATGTAATGTCCTCATCATTCTCTCCTCCTTGAGAGCAAACTTTCATCAGTTTGATCGTAGTTATAGAAGAACTAGATATGATATGATCAGTATTATTGCAGCCTTCTAATTGATCACTCTGTTTTCCAATTAAAGAAGATTTCAGATTTGAATAAATATAAACTCGATGCACCATATATTCTCCTTTACAATTGTATTTGCCTATGAAGTAATTTGTATGGCAATTCAGAATGTGCAAAAAGTCTCTCCTCCAAACAACTCAGGTTTCACATGACATCAAATTCAATACAACCTAAACTATTTAAAGAATACAACAATTTTAGTTCATCGTATGTGCTAGTAATAAGAATAAACACATTATTTTCAGCATAAGTATACAACTTAAAACATGGACATCATCAATATGAATTAGTTGTGGCATAGGAATAAAGGAATCATTTGCACACAACTCTTCTTTATCACAATGAACAACAAGCAAATCATCTATGACAAAGGTAAAGCAGGTAAATGTTCCACTAATAGTTTCTCTATATTAGCACGATTGGTGGAAAAATACTGCATCTCAAGAAAATTCTCACATTCTGAGAGTGTAGCACCACGTACGTTACCTTTGCTCTCAATCGCAGCGGTAGTTGATGTTGCATTGTGAGGCGAAGGTTCTAAAGTTTCACATGAGAAAGAAACCACCTCATTTTCTTCCACATAATCCACTTCTACTTGTGCAATTTCCTACAAAAGAATAGGCATAGGAGGAGGTGCAATCGAGACCGCCTCCTCTAAATGTTGCTGAACAAAATTTTCTCTCATAACTATTTTCATATCATTTCAAGTTTTAGGTTTATACAAAGCATACAAGTTCTCCCAGCACAATAATTGTAGTATTAATCTTCCTTCATTCACATATATGACATTCTGCAAAAATATTGTTCACCTTCAGTTCCCAAGCAATATACTCATCAACACCTATACCATCACAAATTAGAAGGGTTGAATGGATGGAATGACCTATGTGAATAAATGTAATAGCAGTGATGTGGTCTACAGTCTTGGCAAAAGCTTGATTTATAGCCTTCTGAATTGCTCTAGCCACACTGCTTCCTGATCTCGTCCATGTAGCCTTTCGTGTCATCATGTAGAACGTGTTTCGTGAGGTCTTTGGTTCGTGCCATGCTTAGCAAAAATAGGAGAAAACACAAATGATGATCCCTATCAGTTACTACACATGGACAGTAGAATCACACCCTCTCACACGTGTCTTACCAAGCTCCTACAAGGATCTTACCAACACAATGCAGTGGACGGTACAACCGGTGGTTGGTTCTCACCTTGAGAAAGTGAATAAGGCGATTGCAACGGTCGGACCTGTGTGCTGACCAGTAGGATATATATGGAGCTTCAGAGGGCACAATATATATAGCAAGGAGGAACAATAATTTAATTCAGAATTGCAAAACTGAAAATCAGTTAATTGTGGAATTCAATTAGGGTTCCGCAATATGTAATTAGGTCTTGTTGTTCGTATGAGGTACTAACTGTAACTGTATTTGCTTGACAAGCAACAGAAATATTATGAGGACACTCAACTAGCAAATATTTAACTTGAATGGTGCCATTGTATGTATATAGGAGGGGGACTGACATTTTCTTCGTGTTCACTAGTCTTCTAGCTGATGTCATATTACGAGCCCAAACTAATCAGATTGTTATTTTTTTCACCTATCTGCATATATTTTGGCATTTTCTATAACTTTGTATTTTGTTGTGCAGTTGGTGACCACCTTATCTCTGCAACTATGAGTAGTGTTACATGCTACCTTCACTTCCCGGATTAGTTGAATTCTGACCTTCGGAAGCTTGCAGTCAACCTGATCCCCTTCCCACGTCTCGACTTCTTCATGGTTGGCTTTGCTCCACTGACCTCATGGGCCCCCCATTAGTACTCTGCCCTCATTGTGCCAGTGCTAACCCAGCAGATGTGGGACTCCAAGAAAGCAGTGTAGTTTACCAGGTTTGATTATGGGATTCACTTGCTGATGTTATGGCATGTTACGGTTCAACTTTTCCTTTTCCTATTCGACATCTTGCTGCCTGTGATTTGTCATCTGCAAGCTCAATTTGATTTGTGGACGGCTAACTTTTGCTTTGAGATTATGGTCAGTTTGTGTTGTTGCTGAATTAATTAGCACTCCTGATGAGTGGCTATAAAATGACAAGTAACTTATACTAGAATTACACCCTCATTTAATAATATAATTTTCTAGTTTGTCAGTGTAAAATATGAAAATGCACATTACATGACTAGATATTTATCTAGACTATTTTCATCCGCCTTACTTTTTGTATGACATTCTTGCTGCATGCTAGACAGGTGAGAAAGTAGAGTCAACCTTATCTCTGCATACTTTGCTAGATGACCTTTGCTGAAACTGCTAGCCCCCCAAAGATCTGGTGCTCGTGCTATGACTCTGTTTTGTTTGGGCACAGAAGCTGGAACTGCAGGTTCATAACCCACATCGCTATTGCTTTGTCAGCGGGTATGATGTTGTGAGGCGGGTGTGATGTTGGACAAGACAAGCCGTTGAACTCGAACAGTTGATGATGACTCAGGCGTTGTGGTGCAGGCATCTGAACTATCTGCATGTATATGTGCATTTTGGAGTCATAGTGTAGTTACATGAAGACAATGGTGTATCTTGTAGTAATTATATGTATTTGACATTGGGCTACATGTTTTGTTAATGGACCGGTCTATTTTTTTTAAAAAAAGTAACCGTTGTCTCACAAACATACTCAAGAACTGAAGATGTACACGCAACAACATACCGTTAGTGAGTAAACATTAAAATGTGGGCCTTATTTGTTTTGGCGAGCTGTAACTGGATAGATCCAACAGCTCGCAAGAATGACTTGAATGACTTATGTGAAAGCAAAATCTAATTCACATAACAGTTTTAAATTGTGTGCATTGGATGCCTATCCAAAGGCCAAGAAAAGGTGACTTATGTGAAAGCAGATTCTAAGTCGCTTTACAAGGAGGTGGAAGGAGGGAAAGAGACATATTGGTATTGGTGGGCTTATTAGCGAAACGGTAGAAAAAAGGTGCAACGTTAAGGTCTCTCTACAACTTTGTGCTCACACCCTTTGTGATTCACGGACTGAAGTTAGATAGGGGTCGGATAGTGAATTTGTAAACATATTTGCGTATGGTTTTATTCCAAATTTAGATCTGATACAGACGAGCAGACAAACAGAAGCATGAGTTGTAAAATTTATGAAAATAGAAATAGACTTCTGAATTGCGTGGTCTTACAGCAATCACTATCATGCTTTTAAGTTAAGGACATATAAAATTATAATTCATATTCTTAAACATTGCACGCAACATGTGGATTCTCTTGCATTTGCATTGATGAAATTTACTAAAGTATATATTTGAAGGACACATTAGTCCCGTTAACTATGTTGTTATCTATTACTAAAAATACAATAGGGCTACATTAAACTCTATGTCATGCATGCATGCATGCGTTCAGATATGTGAGTGTGCACGTATGTATATAATAAACATCATATATACATTGTGTTTACAACAGTTAGATCAGATCTAACCAACTCTAAGAGAATAAAGTGCACCTCTCTTCTGTTCGAGAATATATATATTAACTAGGGTTTCACGCAATTCTTTTTTTGTAGATTTAGCTGTTGACCCATGTTCTTAACAGTTAGGGTCACGATGCTTCTAGTAGCAACGAATATGTTGAACTATGGAGTACGCTGGACGTTAGGAATTTATATCACGTGTAACAGTGCATCTTTTTAGAAATAAAGCCAACGTTCCGGATGCCCTTTTGGAACTCCCCATACAACTACACAAACAATATGCGGTAACTAACCATATGGCAAGCCAGCAGATATATCATATAGTACTCTTTGGTATACCGTAAAGGTGCGATTTAAAATTGGCAAACCGCCAAGGCTCTATCCACTTCAAGGCTTTGCATGATCCAAGTCATTCTAGATCAGGCAAAACTCACAAATTTAATAATAAACTACATGAACAGAAGCTAAACGCATGAGAATGGATGAACCGGAACGTTTTTCCATTCTCTAGATCGAAAAAAGTGTATGAACTCAGCTTGTTCAAAACTCGCTGAAGTTCGGTTGTTTAGATAGCATACTTTCTTTCCATACATATACAAACACACATTTCTCTTGAGGATCGTCACCCGCTTCCTCAAGCAGGACTTATTGGCATCTCTCTCTCTCTCTCAAAAACATACACTAAACACACGGTAGTTATCCATTAAGTAAATAGTATATATATAACACTATATCAAAGATAACTGCTTATTATAACAGGCAATGCAATATGCTAATATATAGCTGTTAGCACTGGCCGTCGACCTCCAATTTGCTTGGAGTCATCTCGAAGAAGTGGTCCCAGGCATACCGGAAGCTGACGGTGGCCATGCTTGGGATTGGCTCGCCACCGTTCACTAGGTAGACTCCTCCATCATCAGCGCGGAATGCAGCAGGGTCCACGTCTACTGTCGTGGCGAAACCCCGGGCGTCGAGCTGAACATTCCTGACGGCACATGGGCACAAGTTCTTCAGAACCACCTCAAACACCGTGTCGCCGCCGGACACCATGATGCCTGAGTTGAAGGTCTCAACCTGGATGCTTGATGTGTTGCATCGCTCGCCATTTCCTCCTAATCATAGTGTTTGTTGTCAACGAAAGTTTGATTAGCAAATATTTGGACACGTTTATTGAGAATTTGAGAAATTTTTGTCAACTTGTCATAACATTAATGTGTGTGTAAAGAAAAGAAAGGAACAATCTCTGACGGACAAAAAAACCATTCCAGTTAACATTAGAAGACAGATTCTGCATTTCATTTATCTGTGGAGTTTGGATGAAGTGGGATGTTTTGGAATTCCTGGAGTTGCTAGTTAAGAGATGAACTAGATTTATTATAGAATAAAAAATGAGAACTAAAATTTTTGCTAAAGACAACAAGCATTGCCAAAGTGCAGGGCTCACCACTCAGTAAGATAGCGAGGAAGACGACACGGAGGGTTGTACCAAGCATGCTCGAGGTGGCCATATTTCTTGTTCTTCCTTTCCAGGACAAGAATCCCAGCTTGCTTTGTATGTACGCTAGTTGGTGATCAGCTCTAGCTTCTGGTTTTCGATGGTGGCTGGTGCTAGGTGCACGGCAGGGTTCTATTTATATACCCAGACAAGAACTGTAGGAAATCTGACTGCGTGCATTTGGAGGTTGCTTTCTTCGTGTCCCCATTGACTGGAACATGGAGCAGGCCCATCTACTCTCAACATATAAAATGGCGTCACCATGTTTACTTCGCAGCTAAGTACATCAATGTATGTTTGTATAATAAGTACATACCAAAAGATACAAAAGAGAAAAGGAGGGACATGTTGCTTAGTTCCTTCCTTGCACATCACTTTTGGGTAAAAGAACATCAGAAGGCAACATGTCAGAACTCAGTCTAAGATAACTAGCTAGCTTGATCAATACAAGGCATGAACTTGTCATAGTTTCCGCGTAGATGTCAATAGTTGTGGTGTTTCCTAGTATGTTAGATTAAAAAATTCATAACTTTTTTCAAAATAATATCCTATTACCGTCACAATTTCTGACAAACTGAAGGATATTAAACAACATTTTACCATCTTACAAAGGAAAAGGTCTATTTTACACACCTCACCTATTCACTTTGTCTTCTTAACCCCCTAAGCAAAATTTTGGCTCGATTTACTCCCTCAAACTATTTTAGTTGGTCCAATGTACCCTCCTAATTAGTTTTTGCTTTTTTATTTTTAGTCCAATGGGAAATATTATAAGGTCTCCCATATAACCTCTCTTCTTTTACATATCACTTTCATGTTTCATACAAACGGCTCCCATATAATACTCTGTCGTGGTTTCTCTCTTTTCAGATGTTCCAAGCTACCAATATAAGTAGGCTTTCAGCCTTTGCTGTTTTTTTTAGCAAGCTAACGAGTGAGGAGTTCCACCTTTCCACGCCAGTCCTCAATGACGTCCGGCACTTGCAACATCCCATTTGTCCACGAGATGAACAGCCGTTTTCCTGAGCCTGGTGGCAAACTGAACACACTCGATCATATGCCAACCACGCATACAAACAAAGAACTTTGCCCTGACTAAGGGTTTCGGATTACTTAAGGGCTAATCATCATGAACAGCTAACACTATGGTATTAGTATGGAGAAGCTCGTGCTGGAGGAAGGAATTGCTCTCGATAAGAAAAAAAGAAGTTAGAAAGTAATTAAATTGAGGGGTTGTGGAAGACTGCAAAATTCGAATGCAGAATGAAGTATAACTCAAGCAAGCACATTAATTATGATCTGGAGGGCATATGATTCCTGGCCAAGAGTCCGTTGGATTTCTGCTTTTGTCTTTGTTATCTTTGCAAACTATATTAACCAGACATGGGGTTATACACGAAATTAAGCAAGCACTAGTGGACAGACCCCCTTTTGCGCCGGTTATTTAACACCAACCGGTGCTAAAAGAGCACCTTTTAGCACCAGTTGGTGTTACAACCCAGCGCTTAAGGCTTTTGAGCACCGGTTGGTGTTACAACCCGGTGCTCAAGGTTCGGGGAGCTTTAGCACCGGATGGTAACACCAACCGGTGCTAAAGGGTCCCTGGGGGCTCGCGAATTTTGGACCCAGTGCTAAAGCCTATTAGCACCGGGTCTATATATAGCCGAGGCATACACGGAAGGCGGATAACACTTTCTCTAGCAGTGAAGGGACAGTGGAGTAAGAATAAAGATGGCATCTAGGATAAGGTCGATCCATGGAACACGTATATTATATTATAATCAGTCCGATAAGATGGAACAATCCTCGAGGCTGAGAGCTATACGATTGTTTCCTGTGATGGGCTGATGCCATGGTAAGCATCACTGCTCCACGGCCAGCCAGCACAGCCGGTTCGGAACCCATATCACAACCCTTTTTTTGGAATGACACTTCGTGATATAGTGGTTCTGATGACACTCTCATCACAGCCGGTTTTGACTCAACATTCAATAAATTGTCAAACCTGTGGCCGACAAACCATTAGTTGACTTCATCTCAAATAGCATGAGATCAGCTTCAAGATTGGACATGCTGCAGCCCTCGTACAATGATGTATTGGCATCCTCCCTCATATGTTTCAGCTTTTTTAGCTTTTTTGCATCAAGGCATTCTGGCTTCCCATTATGTATCATCTGGTCAATGCCATCCGCCACCACATCATCCGTAGCTAACGTCTTAGCCATGGTTTCACCGACGTTTTTCAAACATATTTCCTCAACATTTTCTCACTCAGTTTCAAGCTTCATCCGCCACCACATTATTTCTCTAGAAAAGTTTGTTGTGTGGTCTCACTAATCTCTCCTTGCTCCCCATGCTTATTCTAAATCTTATAGTTTTTCATAAAACCCCTACCCAATAAATAATACCAGATCTGCTTGACATTAAGACGCTTCTAGTTTTTGCAATCAATGCATGGACAATACATATATCCATCACATGTGTTGTACACTACTGTAGCCTTTCACAAAAGAATCAACGCCGCTGATAAAATTAATATCTCTACTGGCTGCGGTATTGTACATCCAACCTCGATTATCTATATCTAATACCGACAACATGGGTATACATGAAAATCATGCCGAGTTATTTGAAAATCAACTCCATGAACAGCGGTTAGATACAAACCAATCAAGGTAAGGCAATGATGATGAAAATTCGAGTGGTACCAAGTCCAAAATTTTTGGAAAATGACCTCTAAACTGTAGAAAGAGAAAATTCATCAAATTTAATCCAAATTAAAATAAGTTGATGATGTGCATCCTTCCAAAAAGGGAGTTATGTCATAACTTCAAACTTCAAACATTGGATCTGCAATGGAAAAATTGATAAAAACTGACCTAGAGTTAATAAAGAGGCTGTCCATCACATTTTATTAAATTTTGCAAAGCATTCAAGTTTCAAGCAACTAAGCAAAACAAGCTAGATACTATTCTTGCAATCAAATGAGATTTATGTGCTAACTTCAAACGTTTGGATAATCCATGGACAAATTGATGAAAAATGGCCTATGAAAGAGCATCTCAATCACACTATACTCAGTTTGCAACAATCAAAACTAAAGATACATGGGGGAGATCCTGCATACTAACATTCGAGTGAGTAATTGATGATCAACCTTTGAAATTAGAGTTGCTCCATCAAATTCATGGCAAATTTTGAAATCTAAAGGTTGAAAACAAACTAGAATTGAAAACGGTTGCTAGTTACCATCCTCAAAAAAGGTTGATGGAGTGTTTTTTAGAAAAAATGTGACATTTCTTGAGCAATTTGGTGAAGGATGGCTGCAAAAATGGTGGATAGAGTGGTGGCCACCAGTTGGAGAAGGACGGGGAGTGCAAAAAAGGAGATTTTGTACTGCTCGGGATCATCACAACCGGTTTGTAACATGAACCAGCTGTGATATGAACTATCACAAACGACTGTGATGAACTGGGAGACATCACAAGCGGTATGTAAGATGAGCCGGCTGAGCTAGCCGTCATCACAGGCGGTCGGTTCCAACAGCTAACCGGCCTACCAACTCATTATAAACCGGTTGTGATGATTGGTTGTGTAGTCATGTGTGGCTGCCCGGCTGAGTGTTGCTCACTCAGTGGCGAGCATTTATTCACAGTGGCGGACACAAGTTCGAAAGAAGTCTGGGCTGAAGAAGGTTTCGGATTTGAACTGTTGAAACTGATTCTACTGATCAGCCTTCCTTTCTCTCACCCTCGTCTGTATTGTTTAACTCAAATAAAGATGCACAGGCTACTTGCTGTGCTTCTCTCTGGCGGCGATCAACGCATACAAAATGTAATGTGTCACCTGAAGGGGCCTGCGATATAATATGAGGCAGATCAAAGTTGATGCCTCTGATGTGGTTATACCGGGATGTGATCATCTGCAGGTGCTAACTGTGCCGCCACTAACATCGACGAGCCACCGAACGCCGTCGAACACCTTGAAACGCTCGAGCATCTTGGTGGCCAGGATCACCGAGTGTTCGAACAATGAGCTCAGCCGCTGGTTCTTCCCCAGCTAGTCGAAGGAACAGCGTCATATGTCGAGAGCTAGATGGTGTCAAGTGATACCATTCACACCTCTGAAGAACGTTGTACCAGACAACCCTGCTGAAGGAGAAGGAGCAGCTGAGGAGCAAATGTGAGATCGACTCTCACTCTTGATGACCACAGAGTATGCATTCGTCACCTGCTGTAAGTTGTGCCTTTCCTACGGTTAGCCGTCCAGCAACGGCCATTTATCACAAACCAAAGGAAGAATTTGCATTTTTCTGGTGCTCTTGTTCTGTGTAAGATCTTCGCACATGGGACTCCGTGTTGACCAATGAAGATGGCATTATATGCCGAGGCTGTCGTGAACTGTCCATCTGCCGTCCATTTCCAGTGAATGTGGTCTTTTGTTGTAGGATCAAGGATGAACCCTCTCATCAGTTCCCAGATGTCAAGATAGTCTAGAATGACTTGTACTCTGAGTGCACCAATGATGTCCTTGACCCATCTTCTATTTTGCAAAGCTTGAAAAACCGTGCGCCTCTGTCGTGCGCGAGGGCCAACCGCCTGCAGCAAGGGGCTATTTCTTCTATCGAGCGACCATTAATCCATCTGTCCGACTAGAAGAGCATGGACTTGCCACCCCCCACAACTCATGTTGTGGAATAGTAAAAGAATGAGGTGATCTGGGGTTCAATAGAGTCGGGGAGCTGCGTCCAAAGCCTGCCGTCTTCCTAAGACAGAGCCACTTCAAACGAACGGCGTAACCAAGCAATCTTAAATTTGTAAACCCCAGGCCACCTAGCTCCGGAGGTCGACAAACTCGTGTCCATGCCAACATACATTTCCGTCCTGCCACTGATTCCGTTCCAGCCCATAAAAAGGCTCTTCTGCGCTTGTCAATGCTGTCGATGACCCATGGTGAAATCTGTATAGCAATCGTTGTGTAATTGTGACTGCTGACATTTTGACCTTAACTAGAACCACCCGTCCTACTCTGCTCGTGAGTCTCTCTTGCCATATTGGCAAGCCTTGCGCTACCCGATCGAATGAGCAGTTGCAGAACATTTTTATTCATCTTGCGCCAAGAGAGAGGGATGCCCAGATACTTGGATGGAAAGTTCTCCAAGCGACCTGGGAAGTGCCAGAGTTGTGAGACCGTATCTTCCAGATCACATTGTATTGGTGAACTAGTGCACTTGTCTGGATTGGTCACCAGTCCTGTTGATCGTCCGCAAATATCTAAAATTGCTGAGGCTGTGGCCAAGTCTTGTTGTGCCGGGGACAATAGTATGACCGCATTGTCAGCATAGAAAAACGCACGTTCCTTGATCTTGCCGGGCAGTAGATGTTGCAAAATCCCATTGCGATCAGCAATGTTAAGTAGGGCGTTGAGTGCTTCCATGACAAGCACAAACAACATGGGTGATAAGGGATCACCTTGACGTAGCCCTCGAGCATGACAGATTCTCGTGCCTGGCTTTCCATTTACAACCACTTTCATGCTTGCCGTGGAGATCAAAGCACTGATACAATTGACCCACCGCCTGGAGAAAACCATGTGTCTCAGGATGGCCAGTATAAATGAAAATTTGACTGTGTCAAAGGCCTTTGCAATGTCAATCTTCATCAGTGCTGAGGGTGACTTAGATCGGTGTAAGAGCCTCACAGAGAGTTGCACCATTTTGAAGTTCTCATGTAACAGTCGACCTTGTATGAAAGCGCTTTGGTTTGGGCGAACTAGAAGGTGCAATTTTGGAGCCAATCTTTTCGCTAGGACTTCTGCAAACAACTTTGAGAAGCTATGTATGAGGCTGATGGGGCGATAATCGTTGATTCGCATGGCATCTTGTTTCTTCCGAATCAGCACCATATAGGCCTGATTCACCAAGTAGAGACTGTGACTGTCCAGCGACCAGAGAGCATGAAAGGCCCTGATGATGTCTTCCTTTATGATCGGCCAAGCTGTGCGCTAAAACAGACCTGTAAAGCGATTAGGCTCGGGCGCCTTATCCAAAGGCATCTCTTGTATTGCCTGCCAAATTTCCTCTTCCGTGAAACACCTGTCTATCCCCGTGAGATCGATGGACGAAATCCCAATTCTCTGGAAATCCTGTGTGATAGAACTCGCCTTCGAACCTAGAATGTCATCGCAATGCGAGAAAATGGCATTAGCTTTGGCTGTATCATATCATCGACTAGTATCATGTTGTCCACTGTGAGGGACTCAATGTTGCTCTCTCTATTGCGGTGGCACACTTGTGGGCGAGCGTTGTTGCACGATGGTTCGCAGGAGGGAGGCCAACCCCAAGCAACGCAGCTTCATATTGTTGCATAGATTGCATTCATGGGTAGCCAGGGGGCGATGATCTTGTGCCTGGTCAAAGTGGAAGACCAATTCCTTAGCAATTGCTAGCTGCAGGTGAATGCTCCCCACGGACCCTAAACGGATCAGACCAAAATTATATACAAATTTGGCCTACAAATAATTAGGGCCGAGTTGGATCGTGAAGAGGGCATAAGGGCCATAGCCATTATCACCCCACCACATGCTTCACGCTCCATTTTTTAAGGGCCTTGGCAGTATTTCGTAGTTTGTAGTCCAGCACCCGAAAGGCGTCAGCATTAGGCCAGGGGCAGTGCCATGCTTGCACGACGGTCTCTAGGTACCCATTGTACTTAGGCCAGATGTTCTCAAATTTAAAGCGTCAGAACGAGCAAAGTGTACAACTGGTACGCAGGAGCAACGGGGCATTGTAACGACCCGGATTTCCGTTTTATGAAAACCCGACTCCATGTACCATTGTGATACTCCCTGGACCAAGTAGATATCACGTACAGAACTCATCACAGCGAAAATCACATCCATACCACGAATAGAGTACAAATATCTTATTTATTACATCATTCTCATGATAATACGTCTGATACAAGCCCTCAGGGCTGAACGTCAAACAAAAGAACATCCAAAGCAGCGGAACTAGGCGTAGAAGCCTCCATCTTCTTGATCATCTCCACAGGCAACTTGCGTGTCAGGATGATGCCTCAATCGTACCACCCGTCGTGGTTGAACTCATGCTCATCCTCAGATCCTGCGTACTCAAAGGCTATCCCCAAGGAACGGGATAGGTTCACGTCACCAACCGTATATGCAAGCTTTAAGTGGACTATCATCTAAAGGAATACAAGTATAACAAGGATAGGCTATGGGTTTCCTATGCAGCAGCAAATATAAAATAAACATCTTCATATCCAACCATCCCATATCTCACCACATCGGGCTATTCCGGCACGCCGGACTCCCATCTCCATCTCCACACTCTTCTAAGTCGATGCGAGAGCTCCCTCCCCTCGCACCTCACCAACTACGACCGGATCCTGAAAGGAAAGGGAGCAACTTCCCTTCTCCCCGTCCGTAGCTGCGAACCTTAGTCACTCTCAAAACTGGCTAGAGAAGGGGGAAGGTAGAATATCCCAAATATGAGAGGTAACAGTGCAATGGGCAATGTCCATACCGAGGACGCGGCTATACGTATAGGTTTTAGACTCTCGAGAGCTTGTACAACTGACCCACTCAGGCTGCGAGATGGTGGCCGCCATCTCGAGATGCAACCCACAGCTCAGACCCTAACCGCGACGAATGCCCGCCTCCTCTTCCGGTCTCGGTCCATCGGCTCGCAATCCAATGCTTCGGAAGCTGTGTCGAACTCTCCCTCGTAGGGCCAGACGGGGCCATAGTCCTTCGGGGAGACGGACTCTCCCGTTCCCGTACACCATCCACCTGATCTTCTCGCAATCCGGGCATCGCGCTAGCTAGGAAGGCTGGAACCCGTTCATATGGGTAAGCGGTAAGTACGTGGGGCCCAAAGAGTGGTTACCCCACTCGGTTTCAGACCGGGGTGAGCGTCATCGTCCCAAGGGCGTATCCTCCGAAGAAGAACGCAAGTCGTAGTACCCATCATAGGTACCACCGCCAACTCCTATGCTCCTATCCATCCATGTACCCGCCACAAGTACAGTGTGGGACCCCCTCGAGAGCAGGGGTCTCCCGGCACCTCGGTTATAGACCGAGTTGTTAAAATATGCTCACCCCCTGCCAAGTTTCCCAAAATCACCATTCACCTGCCGGTTTTATCCCCACACACGCCAAGAATCCTAATCCACGATATCCCATACACATGCAAGCAGCATAGCATTCATATATCATAGTGTATTAGGTAGCAAGGAATTCACGGAATAAATTATGGCTATGCAAGGCTCAAGCATCATCCATTGTAATAAGTAAAGCGCTAGCACGTCTAATTGCAATGTCTAATGGGCATTCAAAGGATGGGCTGGGCGTGAACCTGTAGGCTGGATCTCTTCCTCCACGAAGTCTTCTGGATAGAACTCCTCTCCGGTCAGCTCCTGGCCGTCGGTGGATCCTATTTACGTAATTAAAGTAAATACCAGGATCTAATAGTAAATAACTCCAATAAAACCAACTCAAGAAAGGTCCAAATGGTCTCATACTTCACACCAACGGCTAGATCATAATTTTAGAAAAATATAGAAACTGGTTTCATATTTTTCTGAGTTAAAACGAATTAGTTATGAATTTCCTAAGTTTAAATCCTTTTCTGGATTTTAAAATAATTCCGAATAAGAAAAGAAAAGGGCCAGGGACCTGTTTGCAAATAGTCAGGGGCTTATTTGTAAATAGTCAGGGACCTATTTGTAATTTTGAAAAAGTCCAGCTGTCCAGGGGGTTTTTATAAAAAGTCCAGGGTCGGCCGATATGCTGACGTCAGCAGTGGGCCCTGCTGACGTCAGCATTGACTGGTCAACGGTTAACGGTCAAAGCTGACAGGTGGGTCCCGTGGTGACGTCAGCAGTGGGCCCTGATGACGTCATCACGAGGGCTTAGGTGCTAAAACTAAAAAGGCCAGGGGGCTTAGATAAAGAAAAGCAACCCAGGGACTAGATTGCAAGGGTTTTGAAACAGCAGGGGCTAAAGTGCAACATTCCAGGGGCTTCTTTGGAAAAAGGGTAGTCTCGGCTATGGTGGACATGGTCCATGGTGAGCCGTCTCACTGGTTCACATGGACCGCATCCACCGGATCATCCTGCAGCGCGGGCGGATCTGGTGCGGCGGATCACGTGCGGCCTTGCGTGCGGCTCCACAGGAGCACGACTCGTGGCGGCGACAGGAGCAACGCCCGCGAGGTGCTCGATGCGCAGTCGGTAGCAGAGCGCACGCGCGCGGCGGCGGTGGCACGCCGGCGGCGACTCACCCTCGACCTAATCCCGGCGACAAGGGTCGGGATCGGCGTCAAATGGCCTTGCACATGAGTTCACGGAGGAAAAAGTCTAGGGTTTGGCTCCTAGGGTCATCTACGGCGAGGCCACGACGGCGGGTTTGGCGCTCGGCGAGCGCTCGACGGAATGCCCCAAAAGGGGTGTTCCGCGGACGGCCGGGGTTCTAGGCTTGGCTGGGGCTCGACGTCGCAGGGAACCTGCACAGGATGATCCCTGGCACGAAGGCCAGGTCACACACAGACGAAAAGGGCCGGCTTGGGTGGCTCTGCCTATCTACGGTGGGTTCCTCGGCGTCGAGCGCCGGACAGCAGGAAGAAGGGGAAGAGCGGCGGCGGCGGCTCACCTAGGGGGTCAAGGCTCGGGCTTGGAGTGGTTGTAGGCGCCGGCGTGACTGTAGAGGAAGAAGAACAGCGACAGGGATCGAGTCTTTGGGCGCTCCACTTCTTGCTCCGGGTGGTCGACGCAGGCGGCGGCGTTCCGGCGGCGGCGCGTCCTTGGCGGCTCCGCTCGGGCTTCTTCTCCCCGCGCTGGCCTTCCTCTTCTCCTTCTCTTCCTCTCCTCCTTCTCCTCGTGTGGCGGCGGCTAGGGTAGGAAGGGCAGAGCCCGGAGTGGGTGGAAGGGGATGAGGAGCGGCGCTCCTCTGTCTTATAGTGGCGGCGAGATGGAGAGTAGGGCTAGGGTTGCGAGCGGTGCGTGCGGGGGTGGTTCGCGAAGCGGGACACGCGGCGCGGTACGAGAGGATGGAGTTTGGGTAGTGCGCGGCGGACGTCCTTGTCTCGACGTGCGGGCCAGGGGTGCGGGCGCGGCGAGAATGAGGGGGCGCGCGCGAGATTATCTCGGCGCTCCCCGATCTAGGGTTGAGGGCGTGAGGTGGAGCGGGGTGTGCTGCGGTGCGCGGGCGCGTGCGAGAAGTTCTCGCGGAGCAGCGACGCGAGATGGCGCGACGGCGCCAGAGAGGCGCGGTGGTGGTGGTGGCGAGAGAGAGAAAGGGGAAAGCTGACAGGTGGGATCCACCTGTCGGCGGGTGAGAGAGGGGGCGCGCGCGGGTTGAGTGGACTGGGCCGCGGCGAGTTGGGCCGCGATGTGGGCTAAGGAAAGGGAAGAGGGGGACGGGCCGTGAGCGTTTGAGATGGTTTAGGCCCAGAGTAGAGGGGCTGGATCCAGACTTAGTTAGCGGACTTGGTTAGTGAGGTTAGGGCCCAGGTAGGCTTTAGTTTTAAGCTTTCTTTGATTTGGATTTGAATCATTTCAAATCCAATCCCACTCAAATAAATCCAAATAAATTCCAAATAAAATCCAAATGTTCACACTAACATTTAAACACCTTATCAATAATATTTTATCTATTTTTTTATGCCTAAGAATTTTTAGGAGAGATTCAATGAAGACAACCTTATATTTTTCCTAGCTAGCATCATATCCACGAAATTTTTTAAAATCCACATTTTTATTAACTTAAACATTCAGAAAAATCTGGGATGTTACATGCATGATCCGAACCTTCAGAAGAGATAGTAGTGAGGTTATGGTTGGGGAACCTAGAGGCCCACTCGTCCGACACGAAGACCCTGTCAATCCACTCGGACGGACACTCAAGTTACATGCATGCTCACTCAGTGGTACTGAGTTTGTGCGTATATATACACACAAAGATAGGTGAGAGAGAGAGGCGTGTGACCGTGCGAGGTGTCTTGTTGACATCAATGTTTTAAATAACAGCCTAAGGCGTTTAGCTCCGAGCCTCTAAAAACGGTTAATATCTCGGCAAAATGGAGCTATAGCGAGATATAGCGGCTAAATTGTACATAAAAATAAATAGTCAGATCTTCCTCATTCAAGTTGTAGCCGAAGTTTTTTAGATAATGGATTAAAAAATCCGGCTTCATCGACCTCGTAGAGGAGGAATCAATCCACAACTTATTAAATATGGTAAATGTGCACTACATATTCATCACACATGCTTTAAAAAACAATGCGTAAACTAAAAGGCCATCCATCGAAGGCGAAAAAAATGAAGCGCCGAAGTCTCCAACATCCGGCATACTTGAATCATCATATCCTTTTGCTAATCATGGCATTGTAACTCTGCCCATTGTTGGAGCCAATAATTTCCCCGAATAAGACCTGCTTAAAAGTTTTCGGTTATTTATCAAAAACCACATTATTTATTGTCAGTCAAATTGCCCAAAATAGAGCTGCAACCCCTATCAATAAGTTTAAGTTTGGATGTTGTCCCCTTGTCGTATCCAAACATCAAACAACTCATCGGTGTTAAAAGGACGAGCAATACCAAAAACAATATGTACAACCCTCCACAATAATCTTGCATCCACATAGTCAAAGAACAGGTGTTTGATGGACTCTTCCACATTAGAAAAGCAACGGAATTTACTACCATTCCAATTCCTTCGTGCTAAATTATCTTTTGTTAGTACCTACGCATGACTCTATTCCACTACTACAGAAACTGCATCACAACCGGTTTTTAACACCTATCACAACCGGTTTTGGGAGGCGGATGAGATAAAACGGCTGTGATAGTCCCCCTTATCACAACCGGTTTTCAAAAACCGGCTGTGATGACCCCCATCACAACCGGTTTTCATCTAAACCCAAAATAAACCAAAATAAAATAGCAAAACATTTTATTTATTTGGGGGATGGACCCCATCAGCCACTACCCACCGTCCCACGTGCATTTTTAAAATCGCGTGCTACGCGGCCGGCGGGATTCGAACCCGCGACCTCAGCTTTGCGCGTAGCCTCCTCTACCACTGCACCACTAGAGTTTTTTGTGTCTACATACCATTTTGATTCCCCTCATATTAATGTTTTTCGAGTGTAAATTGCTTATTTGAGGCTCTAAATGACTTCAAATAAAAAGGTGGTGAACTACAATGTTTCATAACTTTTCAAGATCTACAACTTTCGTTTTGGTCAAAAGTTCATCCGAGGTCGTTTACAAAATTTGAATTTTCAAATTTGAAAAATTCAAACTTAGATTCGGTTGATAAGATGACTTCAAATAAAAAAGTGATGAACTACAATGTTTCATAACTTTTAAGATCTACAACTTTCATTTTGGTCAAAAGTTCATCCGAGATCGTTCACAAAATTTGATTTCGTTTAGCCCTCCAAAAATGTGTCAGTAAAAAACCGGTTGTGATGCTCACCATCACAACCGGTTTTCAAAAACCGGTTGTGATAGTGAGCATCACAACCGGTTTGTAAAAAAAACCGGTTGTGATATGCCGGCCGACTATCACAACCGGTTTTTGAGAAAAACCGGCTGTGATAGGGGGCATCACAACCGGTTTTCTAAAAACCGGGTGTGATAGCCTTATATCACAACCGGTTTTTTCAAAACCGGCTGTGATAGCCCTATCACAACCGGTTTTCTCAAAACCGGTTGTGATAGCCCGTTTATGAAAGTGGTTTGTGTAGTAGTGTTCTTTAAGTACCACACAAAAATCTTGACTTTTAATTGTAGCTTGGTGCGCCAAATTCCCTGTGTGACCGTAATTCCACTATTCACAAGATGCTTATACACAGAACACACCGAGAAAAAAAACCGTTCGCTTGTAAGGACCGTACAAAAATATGTCTACCCTCCTGCAAATCGACGTTGTTATGCCATTCTCGTAACTTATCACCTACTAAAGCCCGTCTAAAGGACACATTTAAAGGTGATTGTAACACCCTCAAAATTAAGTAGGATTTATTTGGATAACCATTATATTTATTATGGTAATTATAGACTTAAAAAAAATAAATATGGATAATAAACAATAAAAAACTATAGGAAAATGAAATGGACGCTCTGCAACTTGAGTGCTCTACAAGGACCAAAATGAATCTTTAAAACCTAGATTCAAACTAGAAGAGATTTGGTTTAAATTTGAATTCAAACCCTCTTTAAAAACTCCCAAAACAATTAGAAAAGCCTTGTTTTATTTAACAGGCCGCCGACCATCCGCCGACCATCTTTTCGGCCCGGTTCCCTTTCCAGCCCAACCCTCCCGAAGTCCAAGATTGCCCCTCAAACTTTCTCCCTCGCCTGCTCCTCCCCCTCCCTCATCCAGCCTCGGCCCACGCGTGCTCGCCTCCATCTCCTCCCTACCCTAGTGCCGCCGCGCCGCCGCCGCCGGCCTACGCCGGCGTACGCTGCTGCAGACCGCACGAGCCCGACGCCCGCGTGCCCCGCTCCACGCCGCGCACCCCCACAACTGTCGCGTGCCCCTCTCCCCTTTCCCGCCCGACACATCCCCCCTTCCTCCTTTTCCCCCATCGCCGGGCACCATTAATGACGCAGGGAGCGCCCGTACCGGCGCCCCATACCCTCTTTCCCTTTTCCCCTGGTTCGTCACCGCCACCCGATCGTGCCCAAGTGCGCTCGAGATGAAGCCCCGGAGCCAGAAGCACTGCGCATCGCCACCACGTACAGTCCTACATGCCAACCACCGTCCGTCGAGCTCGAGCTTTTCCCCGGCCGCTACGCGTCCCGCCCCGCCGGCCGTTCTAATCCCCTCCTCGCGACGTGGCAGCCCTCAGCTCCCCCTCCGCTACAACGCCGAGCTCGAGAACTCGAGCCCACTGACATGGGCGCGGGCCACCTCCTGCCCCGGTCCTCTCCTCTCCTTCGAAGCCCCCTAGACAAACCCTCCACGAGCTCCTCCTTCCTCTGGTGCAAGAAGAACACCGAGAGGCGGTCGGAATCGGCGCTCCGGCGAACGCCGGCAAGCCCCACGACGGCGCTCATAGGGACGCGACGGCACCGCCTCGCTCTGGCAAACGAAGCGGTACGCCATCCGTCGCCGTCCGTCCCGCCGGCTTCCCCTCTCTCTGCCTTAAACTTGGCAAGCGGGACCGGGTCACGACGCCGTAACCCCCGCCGTCCGCTCCCTCCGTCCCGCCCTCGGTGCACACGGTGCATATGGACCGAGAGGACCAGGCCGCGGTCCAGCGCGTCCATGGTTCCGGCGCACGAAACAGTGCGCACGGTGGGTCCCACTAGCCCACGCCAGCCAGCCCACCCCTTTGCGTTAGGGGCCCCGAAATTGCTAGGTACACCCCAATAAGTGTACACAAAACTTTATTTAGAGCCCTTCCCCACTTCCAAAAATTTCCCAAAAATACTATATATATTTCTAAGCCTACTAGTGCCATCCAATCCTTTTTAGCATGTCATTAGAGCCTAAATCCAATTATACTAGTTTATAAGCAATTGGAGGCCCCCATTATTGTACCCAGGAAATTCTCCTTCCCATATCTTAGCCCAATAAATTCCTAGAAAATCCCCATAAATACTAAGGATTATTATAAGCATTTTCATATGCTTACTTTCCTAATATTTATATCCTAAGCCTAGCCTAGCCATTATAATACCCAAAACCCTGACGCTACGCCACCCGTATAAACCCTAGCTCCGTCAAAACCCTAGTCGTTGTACCGACCGTCCGTAAATCCCTAGATGCCAATGAAACCTTAGTCGTCATGCTGCCCACTGGACAAACAAGGACCTTCTAGAAATCCATGCCGGTTATTCGGGAATTTTTCCTTAGAAATCTTTATAATTCCTGAAATACCGATAAACATCAACGTTGCCATTTCCAGGGGAATCACTTACTAATTTCCCAAGAAAACCCCTTCCAATGCCCCGCCACCCTTTCCATTAATTATCTAGGATAATTAATGGACTATCAATTAGGTATCTAGAAATCCTTCTTTAAATATTTGGAATCCTCCACCTTCTTCTATTCTTTCTTCCCTTACGCATTGATTGGCGTGCCGTTATACTGATTGTTATTTTTTCCATGTTTTACCGGTAGCATGACCGGGCCCGACGAGACGCCAAGAATCCTAGGTGCCAGAAGCCCCAACCCGGTCAACATACGATATACGCCCGCGTAGGGACTGTCTAAGGACCGACAATGAAGGCAAGTCTCACCAATAATATCACCCAATCACTAAACTTTACTGTATCTGCAGCATAAGCTATACTGGGCATAATTTGAGTGTATGCCCAGCACCGCTATAGATATAGGATGTTATCTTGCTTTGAGATTGGGAGTAGAAGGGTAGCCTCGTCAGGGGATCCTATCCTAAGAGCTACTCTAATCAAGCTAAGGACCAGTTCATGGGAGAATCTTTCTAATGCCTAGTACAATCCCGCATGCCAAAAAGGTATGGCCTTCGGGAATACCTATTTATGTGAGGCCTTGACTCACACCTCGATAGCTAGCACTAGTAAACTGTCCCAAGGGGCCACGGTGGGCAACGGGTATGCTGGAGACAGACCCAGATAGAGGGCTGGGACTGGTCGGCACGGGTAGCATGTGACAGGGCTGGTAGGGCCGATGGGCGATGCATGCCCTTTTATTTTGATGGTGCATCCACACCCGGGTTGATGTCCTTTTGTGGACGGATATGCGATCCCTGCTTAGGCCCTAGTAGCATCCGTGGACAGAGCTAGTGATTGGTTGTATAGAGATAGACGCCTGTGGGTATGGGTCTCGTAGGTCAGTACCGCCTTGACGAAGGTATGGGCTGACCGAATGCATGGTATATAAGTACAACCTCTGCAGAGTGTAAAACCTATCTGGATAGCCGTGACTCTCGGTATAGAGTCCATTTAGTCAAAGTCCCCATTGATTAGATTTCCTTTCTTGCATGGAAAACCTGGACGGCAGAAGTGCCGTTGGCTGGGTTCTGGACTTGATATCGGGACTGGCAGGGAGGAAATGCCCCTCTAGGACCAACCTTTATTTTCATTTAATTTATATATTTATATTATTAAATTTCTGGGATTTGCTGAGTATTCCATCCAGAATACTCACTCTTGCTTTCATTGTCGTACAGGTTTAGGACTCCAGGGATATGAGGTGCTACAGCTCATTCCGGTGGTGGAATGAGTATCCGCCCGCTCTTCGCTAGTTAAAATGGTGTAAAACTATTTAATTTATACGTTATTTACTGCTCTTGATATTAATATGTGATGAGACCCATATCAGCGTACTGATCCAGGGACTAATACAGGCGATCTCGAGACTTTCGGAAGAAGGTCTCCACAGTGATGAGCTAAACACTTTAGCAACTGTAGTATATCTTTGACGAGCAATATTATAGAGGTATGGATACTGTGATTTCAACATCTGGTTACCCAGCCATATATCCTCCCAAAACCTAATTTGTGTTCCCTCCCGTAGTTTAAACCTTCCTAAACTTATGAACCGGTCCTTCGCACCCATATGACCCATCAAAAAATGTGAGTCTCCTGGTTTCTTATTAACCTGCCCCAATGTCTTGTTTTTTAGGTACTTATTTCTCAGCAACTCCTGCCTAATATCGTCCTCATTACACAGTTTAACAAGCCACTTACTTAGTAGGCATTTATTATGTATATCCAAGTTTAATATTAACATCCCTCCTTGTTCTTTTGGGTGGCACAAAACACTCTATTTCACCAATCTATATTTCTGTTTATGCTGATCATATTGCCAGAAAAATCTTCATCTATAATAATCTAACTTTTTTAGAACACCTCTTGGGATCTCAAAAAGGATAGGATCAACATCGGTAGGCTTGACAGCACCGAATTAATAAACACTAGCCTACCTCCTGCTGATATTAATTTACCTTTCCACTCGCTCAATCTTTTCTCAAAACGTTCTTCTATTTCCTTTCAATCATTATTGGTCAGTTTTCTTTAGTGCATTGGAACACCGTGGTAGCGAAAGGGATATGGACCTAGTTTACAGCCAAACAAATGTGCATATATAGTTTCTTGTTGTTTAGCTTGACCGAAGCAGAAAAGTTCGCTCTTACGAAAGTTAATTTTTAGACCTCATAATTGTTCAAAGACGCATAATAGTAGTTTCATATTTTTCGCCTTTTAAATATCATGGTCCATGAAAATCATAGTGTCATCTGCATATTGCAGTATAGACAACCCATCTTCTACCAAGTGTGGTACAACCCCTTGCACTCGCCCATCCTCCTTTGCTCTAGCAATGATGATATCCAGCATATCCACCACTATATTAAATAGTAACGGACCATTGCCGAAGGCCTTTTTTAGTTTGGAAGTATGAACCCATTTGTTCATTGACCTTTATCCCAACATTTCCTCCTTGAGTAAATGCTCGTATCCAATTACACCATGTTTCTGAGAAACCCTTTCATTCTTAACATCTGCTGTAAGAAAACCCACTTTATTTTATCATATGCTTTCTTAAAATCTATTTTAAAAATAATTCCATTTCTTCTTCTTTGTATGTAACTCATGAATCGTTTCATGTAGAATGACCACCCCCTCCATAATATTTCTACCTGGAAGGAATGTTGTTTGAGATGTCTGATCAATCTTTGTGCTACTTTTGTAATTCTATTTGTGGCAACTTTAGTAAAAATCTTGGAACTTACATTAAGCAGACATATTGGTATATACTGCTGATTTTTTTCGCATCACTACTCTTTTTTTTTTTTGAGGAATCAATGGGGGGCTAAGAAAGCCCACCTGAACATTTTCATTCCACAAAGCGAAATACAAGATCATGCAACTGCCGGAGCAGTGATCAGGATACAATGACAAATTGAAGAAAAGAAAAGGGAGCCACAAAGGATTACAATCGCAGCTAGATCCCACCCAACCCTAATAAAGAACAAGGAGATTTCCGATCCTGCTCAAGGTACAGCAATCACGGCCACACACCTAAACCTCAGTAGGAACCACTGCTATAAAATTCTGCACCAGAAGACATCCAATTCACAACCAGTCACCAAGCATCGGAGGTGCACCAGCTCATAGCGACAACGGTGGGCAACGGGGAGGGCCGAGCCCCCACCTGAACAACCCCACCAGATCGAATCACCGCCGCAAAACTGAAAACCGACCAACGCCTACCATCTGTGGTAGGCCGCGACCGCCCGCAAATAGCTGTGAAGAACCCAGCTTCTCAAGTTGCCACACCATGTAGGTTCCATCAAAGCGCGCCGGGGGAAGGAAGCCCCGGGGGGAGAACGCTGAAGTTAGCGGACCCGAGCAAACCAAGTGAAAAGCACGTCGACGATGTAGGGATAAGCAGTGCAGATTGTCAAACCAAGATGGTGGCCGCAGCAGAGAGAAGCAATGGTGATCAAAGAGCACTGCCGAATGACGAGGGAATGCAAGGGCCCAACAAGTCTTATGAAAGTACTCTTTGGTAGTAGAATGATAGTACCAAAGCTTAACCTATGAAGAGGCAGTATACCATTATGAAAGTCCCTGAACAAAGCCATCAGCTCATCTTTAACTATGTGCCAGAAAGCTTGATAGAACTCTACAGGGAACCCATCCGGACCGGGCACTTTATTATGCTCCATCTTAAAAACGGCCTCACATACTTCCTCTTCGACAAAAATACAAGTCCGCATATCGTTCTCTTGCCTTGTAACCTAAGGTATGTCATCACGACGCGGCTCATCCATGAGTACGTGGTTACTCTCTGGTGGCCCAAAAAGGTTTTTATAATATTTGGTAATATACTTTTTTTAATTCAGCATCACCACATACTATTTCTTCCACCTGCTCTAGCCGGAAAATACGTGCTTTCCTATATTTCCTTTTAGCCAGTTGCGTCATCTTCTAGAAGATCTTTCGTTTTCGCTCTTTGATACCATGTTAACTCTTCTTCCCTTAAAAGCTCTGCAAGTGTCTCATTAAGAATATGTTTTAAATCAACTTCTTGAGACGTTAGCATAATTGTTTCCATCTTTTTGTGTAATTCATCTAGTTTGCGAAGAAGCTGTTTTTTCTCCTTTTTGTATGCACCACTCACGTTTTTAGCCCACCCTCTTAAATATTATGGTAACCTTCTTATTTTTTCTTGCCATCTTGCTATAGCCACTGGCCGGAGATAGCGGAGGTTATAGCTAGCTATTTAAAATATTAGTTGACATGCGTACTTGGAGAGAAACTATTAATCCACGTTGTACTCCTGCAAAGTGGTGGAGCACGTACGTACTGAGCAGAGCGCCCCTTTCAATTTTTGGACGTGGCAAGAGTTGACAGGCGGGGCGCCGTACGTACTTGTTAGGCGGCGGCGAGGAAAGCTGGACACAGCGCCCCGGGGGGAGGCAGGAAGAGCCAGCATGTTTACTTGTTTGGCCGTGCCATGGGGCTATATATGGCGTGCTACAATTCCACGTTTATATTTTGGGACGTCAACAATTAACACAGCTCATATTATACGGATAAAGGTACGCACGCGAGTGGAGAGAAACTATTCCACGTTGTTAATTAGGCCTGCAAAGTCGTGGATCACGTACTCGAGCGAAGTGCCCCTTTCTTCCTTCTTCAATACTCAAGCATGGCAACAGTTGACAGGCCGGGCGCCATACTCGTCATCAGAAAAACTCACATCAGTTCCGGTCAGCAACCCCCTTTAGCACCTGTTTTGGAACTGGTATTGGCTGTCCAGTACTAAATCGTCCTGCATTTAATTAGTATTGGTTGATCCAACTGGTATTAAATGCACTACTTAAGTACGGGTTATAACATCAACCCGTACTAAACTGTTTAGCGCCCAAAAATAATGAAAAAAAATATTTAGAACCGGTACTAAACGCACCATTTTAGTCACAAGTCATGGAATCTTTTTTGCATAATTTTTTAATGTAGACCCAAACCTCTGCTGAATGCTACTCAGATGCTTTAATGAGCCAGCATTTAGTACCGATGGTGATATTTAGTACCGAGTGTTATTACGGCCCGATACTAAATGGCTCTTTGCCAATACTAAAACCGGTTCTTTAGTCACTAGCACTGATATACCCGGACGATGATCATTTTTTTAGTAGTGCATGTGGCGGCAAGGAAAGCGGGACACATCAGGCAGGAAGAGCTAGCAATAAGTTTACTTGCTTGGCCGTGCCGTGGTGCCATGGCGTGCTCTCATTTGTGTCACACCTCAAAATTCATATGTTGGGACGACGTGAACAATTAACATTAATAAAATAAATAATTTTCTAACATCTCAAAATTTTTCAATAGTAAGTTACTCCCTCAATCTCTGTTTATAGGGCACGGTTAAACTTGACACGATCTCTCAAATTAGAGAGTATATTTGATTGCAAATCTAACCATGTCAACTTCGTATTATAAAAATTAAAAAATATTGGCTAAATTATTGGCCCAAAATTGTAAAGTTTGAATCTTAACATACATGCACGTCTTATAAATCTCATAAATGAAGTAGTAGCAAAGCACTTCAATGTAGAGAATATAATGTATACTTGTTGGTCGCGGCTTGCAAGGAGGACGCTAGCAGCCTCGGGTCGTGGAATCTTGCAGACCCGGGGGTAGGCACGCGCTTGCGACGGTGTGGAGGCCGGGCGGCAGGCGCGCGACCTCTCAAGGTACGGGCGCATGGCGACCTAGGCGGCAACCGGACGGGGACGGTGGAGCGCGCCTGCCGACGTGCCGAGAGTTGTGCGGGATGACGGTCGAGCAGTGCTGCCATTTTTTGCTTTTTTTAAATCGGTTACTAAGGGCGGATACTATTTGCATGTGCGGGTCGCCCCGTCACCCGCTCCCGCAAATGGTTTCTAAGGCCAGATTGCTAGCCCGTCCTGTAATCTAGCAGCGAAAAGTGGGGGCGGGCGTACCAGCCTGCCCTGCAAATAGCTTTTAACCGGCCTGTTCTTTTTTTTTTGTAATAGTGTAGTTCTTGGCTTTTTGCTATTTTCCCTCGGCGTGTGGTAATGACGCGATATAAAGAAAGAGAACTGTAACACTGCGTCATTAATACTGTGGTTTTTTCTTTATGCTTTTGTTTTGTGGAGATGTTAATTGTATCCTTCAAACCCGATTTCCCTGATAACATACGCAAGCACAAAATTTTCGTCTAATAATACTATTTCCATGAGTTCAGCATATACTATTGCCATATATGCTGGTGGGAGTCTAATGTTGAGTTGCTGGATGCATTTGTAGTTCTTGCTATTTGTAATTGCTTGGTCGTGTGCTGAGCGATGCGATATAGAGTGAGAGTTCTAAGGCCCGTCTCAGTGGGAGTTTTATCAGCATTAAATAGACTGACATGTCAGCATTTTTTATGATGTGGCAGTGTATTAATGAAGAGAGATGTGAAATGAGTTTCATCCTCATGAAACTCTCTCTACACGGTACTCTAGACAGCTTGTGTCTTACATGTTGTCTTGGAACAACACGAGATGAAACTTTGCATTGAGAGAGGGTGTTTCATCATAGTTTCAAACTTCTCTTAGATGATGTGTCACTCTAGGTAAGTGTGTCGATGAAACCCCCACTGAGACTGGCCTAAGGTTGTCCGCACTCGTGGACCTCTACACCCAACCTTTAATAGGTATATTCTTTACTAGTCATCAAGATTTCAACCTTTATACACATTTTTCGAACTCGTCAACCTTCATATCTCAACCTCTATACCAATTACCACCAGTAGAGCCCATGTGTCAGAATTTTTTCTTTTTTTTCCACTCTTTCTCTCATCTCTCTCCCCCGTCCACCTCGTCCAATCCACCCCTGCTCCTCTCCCTCTCTCTCCACGCCGCCCCCTCCCCTGCTCCCTCCGCCGGCAGCGCGAGTCGAGGCGAGCAGAGGTGGCGTTGCGCCCTACTCCCCACGCGCCGGCCAGCCACGCCATCCCCCATCTCTTGCGCCGGCCACCCTTCCCAATCCCTAACCTCCACCCCATCCACCTCGTCCACTCCGTCACCCCTTCCTCTACCTGTCTCCGCGGGGCCTGCCCTCTCCAGCGTTTGCGGCGAGCTCACGAGGAGTGGCAGCGAGCCCGGGGCCGGGCTCAAGAAGGCTCTGCGCGCCGCCCCTCCTCTTCTCCCATCTGTTCTGCTTCTAGATTTTTCCTCATCTATTTTTCTTCTCGGTGACACAATCCAAGCAAGCATCTTCTCCTTCCCCAATCAGCAGCCACTGTCCACTAGCATTCTAGCAACAGCATGTGCAGAGCCAGCGGACCTGCGTGTGCTTGCTGGGTGCGAGAGTGAGCAGGTGGATGGGCAGGCGGGCAGCGCGCTGGCGCGCATCGGTGCCGTGGCTGTCTTCTCCCTTTGCGCAACTCCGGCGCCTCCTCCCCTTCACCAACTCTGGCGCCACCTCCGCCCCTCCTCTGATGCCCGCGGCGGCCTCTAGGGCGGGGAGCAACGGCTCCTGCAGGCGTGCACCTCCATCTCCGGCCTTGAGCACTCTCTCTCTATCTCTCCCGGGCTGTTGGGAAGGCGCGCAGGTGAGCAGGCCCCACGCCGACATGACATGTCGTTTACCGTGAGCTCCCTGCACCCGCTTCATTTACCGCGTGGTGGCCACAAACGGGGCGTCCAGTTTCGGTTACAGATCGCCGCTGCAGCAATTTTTACTGGAACTGGTACTGCAAAGTACCATACCGGCACTACTAAAAAAACATTTGTAAGAGCCAGGGGTTTTTTTCAGGGGCGGACTAAAAGGCGGCACGCCCCTAAAAATGTGAGCGGGCTACTGTAGATAAGGGCCACCCCTGGAAATCGTTTTCAGGGGCGCACCATGCCATGACCCGCCCCTGGAAATCATTTTCAGGGGGCGCGCCATGCCATGACCCGCCCCTGGAAATGGTGGCATTTCCAGGGGCGGGTCATGGCATGGCGCGCCCCTGAAAATGATTTTCAGGGGCGGATCATGGCATGGCCCGCCCCTGGAAATAGTTCCACGCAAATAAATTCATAACTTTTTCATACGATCTCAGATGAAGATAAGTTTTATACGAAAATTGTAGAGCTCGACGAGACCTAAAACTTTGTAGTTGATAAGTTTTTCGTTTGAGAATATTTAGTGCCTCAAAATATTATTATAAGCTCTCTAATTTTATAATATAGACTTTGTTGGGCCAAAAACTTGTTGGCCGACCCATATACCGTTGGAGGAGTTGGGCTTTGTAGATGACCCATAACAAAGGAAAAAATTATTTTATTAGAAAAAAGTGCAAAATATATTTAAAATATTTTAAACACATTTAGAAAAATCATTATAAGTTATACAATTTGATTAATGCACATGATGATCATATCAATCTTCTTGTAAGTGAGAGAATGAAACGGTGCTGTATTTTTTGTATGCACCGTTTTATCCTCTCCTTTTTGTAAGTGAGAGGATAGAACATTGTTGTATTTTTTGTATGCACCATTTTATCCTCTTCTTCTTTTGTAAGTGAGAGGATAAAATGGTGCTCTCTTTATCTCGATTTTGCTATTTTGATTATCTTCAAATTTATCCTCTCATTCTTCTTTTAGGTGAGAGGATGAAATGGTGCTCTATTATTTGTATGCACCGTTTTATCCTCTCCTTCTTATTGTAAGTGAGAGGATAAAACGGTGCTCTATTTTTGTATGCACAAGATGATTGCTCATTCATCCGGTCGCCATATATTTTGTATACACCGGATGATTGACCATTTATCATGTCACCACTTTTTAACACTTTGTATTTTCATCATATCTTTCTACTCCAGAGTCTAATTTTGATAATCTTAGACTCCGTGGAAAGCTTATGAAATTCTATACAAGATCATCTTGAAACCCATCCCATTTTATCAAATTTCATTTGAGATGGTTATTTACTCCAAAATATCATTATAATCTCTCTACTTTTGAAAACTAGTGTTATTTTGATGATCTTCTAATGAATGAGCATATATGTGTATGTGATAGTGTGAATGTATTACAATATGTATATATGTCAATGTATTAGGATACATATTTCACCAAAAATACTAGTAACATGTGTGAGTATGTGTGAATGTAGGAGTACGTGTGTGATAGTATGTGGGAGAGTTAGTTGATATATATTTTGAGTACAAACTTCTTTATTTGATCTCATATGAAAAAAATTATACCAAAGTCGTATAGATCACCGAAATTTGTAGTTGAGCACTTTTATATGTAATTGGAGGAGTGGGATACAGAGCATAGTTGAGCTTTGTACATGGTCCACAAGAAAGAAAAAATATATAAAAATTATAAATCTTGACATGAAAATATAGTTGAGGATATTTTAAACTTGTCCACTTCATTTGTATTGAATTATATCACAAATAGAAAATGAGGTTAGAATATTTGTATACACCCTTTCTTGTAAGTGAGAGGATGAAACGGTGCTCTTTATTTGTATGCACCGTTTTATCCTCTCCTTACTCTGGTAAGTGGGAGGATGAAAGAGTGCAATTTATTTGTATGCACCATTTTATCCTCTCCTTGTTCTTGTAAGTGAGAGGATAAAATGGTGGTCTACCCCTTAACACTTTATATTTTGATCATATCTTTCTACTCCGGAGTCTGATTTTGATGATCTTTGACTCTATGTAAAGCTTATGAAATTTTATGCAAGATTATTCTGAAAGTCAAACCATTTTATCAAACCAAAATATAAACGTTCATGGAACATGTCCAATTCGTTCATCTCTTTATCCCGGCTTTGGTATTTTGATGATCTCATGAATGAGTGTATGTATATGTGAGTATATATGATTATGAGAATCAATAAGAATACATATTTACACCAATAAAATACTGCACACTAATTTTCACAAAAGTACTACTAATATGTGAGAGTATTCATCTGTCACCACTTTTCAACACTTCGTATTTTGATCATATCTTTCTACTCCAAAGTCCGGTTTTGATGATTTTGAACTCTTTGGAACGCTTATGAAATTGTATGCAACATTATCCTAAAATCCATCTTATTGTATCAAACCAAACTATAATATTAATGGGACAAGTCCAATTCTTTCCTTACTTTATATGCATATGTGACTATATATGCATATTTGAATGTATTAAAATATAAACCATATCTTTCTAATGGTTGAGTATATGTGTATGTGAGTACATAAGCATATGTGAATGAATTAGAATACATATTTACACCAATAAAAATACTACACACTAAATTTCATAAAATAGTACTAATATGTGAGAGTATATGTGTAATTGTGTGTGAGAGAGGTAGTGAATGTATTTTTTGAACATAAATGTTTTTATATGATCTCATATGAAAAAAAACTCTATACCAAAGTTCGACATATCGATGAAATATAAAACTTTGTAGTTGATAACTTTTTAATTTGAGAGTTTTTTAATATTTTAAAATATTATTATAAGTTATCTAATTTGAAATCTTGAACTTTAAAGTTTTCAAATGATCTCCGACGTAAAAAAGTTCTATACCAAAGTTGTACATCTCAAAGAGATGTAAAGGTTTGTAGTTCACAAATTTTTTGTTTGAGATCGTTTTATACTTTGAAATATCATTATAGCTAATCATATTTCAAATTTCAAAATTTTAAAATATTCAAATGACCTTGGATGTAAAAACGTTCTATACCAAAGTTGTAGATCTGGACGAGATATGAAACTTTGTAGTTTACAACTTTTAATTTGAGCTCATTTAGCTATCCAAAAATGCATTATAAAACAATCAAACAAACACAAATATCAATGATCCAACCCCTCTAAATGCTGCAATCCTATTGGTTCATCTCCTTGTCCCACGGATCGCCTACATCAGCAATCCAATTACAGCCATCTTATCTTCTTCCTCCATCTCTCCCTCTCCCTCACCACTGCTCTCTCTCACCCCTTCACTCTCACCTTCTCCGCGGGCGGGCGGCGGCTTCGCCGGGGGAAGCAGCGGCGCAGGGATTCCGGCCGGGCAGAGGCCGCGACGGCGCCCGACCGGCGGACGAAGCGGGGCGGCGACGCGGTCAGGCGCGACCACGGCTGGGCGGCGGCGCGGCCATGGGCGGGGCCACGGGGCCGGCTCCTCCGCTGGCGCACCTCCTCCGCGGGCGGTCGACGGCGCCGGCGACTCCGGCCGGCGCGCCCGACGACGGACGACGCAGCGACTCCGACCGGGGGAGCAGCGGTAGGGCCCGACCGGCGGACGAAGCGGGGCGGCGACGCAGTCATGGCGCGGCCATATATGGGCGGGGCCACGGGGCCTGGGCGGCGGCGCCCGGCCGGTGCGCCCCCGGCATGCTCGGGTGCGGGCAGCTCCGGCGGCCGGCCTGCCCCTGGCATGCGCGGCGGCCGGCGTGCCGACGGCGGCCACGCGCCCTCCCCCGGCCGGCGGTGCTGCTGGCCGGTGCGAGGTCGCGCTACCCCGGCCGGCTGGCTTCCCAACCCTTTTTTTATTTTTTTTTCTTTTTTCTTTTTTTCTTTTTTCTTTTTTATTTTATCTAGCCCGCAATGTAATTTTATTTATTTATTAATTTTTTTAATTCGTTTTCAGGAGCGGGTGAGGGCATCACCCGCCCCTGCAAATGTCATTTTTAGTGGTGGAGGATGCCCTCACCCGCCCCTAAAAATGGCATTTGCAGGGGCGGGTGATGCCCTCTCCCGCCCCTGAAAATACTTTGCAGGGGCGGGCTACTAACCCGCCCCTGCAAATGGTCATTTTAGCAGCCAAAAGCAGGGGCGGATTTTGGAGCCGCCCCTACAAACGCCTGTTAACCCGCCCCTGAAAAGGTTTTCTGTAGTAGTGCGGGTCTTTTACCGCACCCAGTGTGGACAGCCTAACACTGAGAGTCATTAATTGGATTGCAGATCTTCTAGTGTTATCATACTTTTTTCTTCGCGATGCGCTTAGCTTAGTGATGTGATAGACATATACTCCCTTCATTCCAAATTGTAAGTCGTTTGACCTTTTTCACTTCAAGTTTCAAGTTTGATCGCTCGCCTTTATTTTAAAATATACGAAATATCACATATATTTTATTATGATTTGCTTTATTAATAATTTTTTTCAAAAATAACATAAATGTAACTATGTTTTGCACAAAATTTTTAAACAAGAGGAGCAGTCAAACTTAGATTCAAGAAAAGTCAAACGACTTATAATTTGGAACAGAAAACACCCGTTAACCCGCCCCTGAAAAGGTTTTCTGTAGTAGTGCGGGTCTGTTACCGCACCCAGTGTGGACAGCCTAACACTGAGAGTCATTAATTGGATTGCAGATCTTCTAGTGTTATCATACTTTTTTCTTCGTGATGCGCTTAGCTTAGGCATGTGATAGACATATACTCCCTTCATTCCAAATTGTAAGTCGTTTGACCTTTTTCACTTCAAGTTTCAAGTTTGATCGCTCGCCTTTATTTTAAAATATACGAAATATCACATATATTTTATTATGATTTGCTTTATTAATAATTTTTTCCAAAAATAACATAAATGTAACTATGTTTTGCACAAAATTTTTAAACAAGAGGAGCAGTCAAACTTAGATTCAAGAAAAGTCAAACGACTTATAATTTGGAACGGAAAAAGTTACATTTACACTACCAGAAAAACTCACATCGGTGCGTGGCACTTAGTGCCGGTCAGCCTGGAGCCGGCACTAACGTGGCCCGAGCGAGGAACAGTGACCGCGAAGCCACGTTAGTGCCGGTCAATAACACTAGCCGGCACTAACGTGCGTCGTTTAGTGGCGGCTGGTGTTATTGACCGGCACTAACGTGATGCGCCCATTTAGTGCCGGTCAATAACACCAGCGGGCACTAAATGACGCACGTTAGTGCCGGCTGCTGTTATCGACCGGCAATAACGTGTCCCGAGCAGGTTCTTTTAAAAGGACACCATCTCTCACTCAATCACATGTGATGTATAGGTGAGATGGTAAGGAAGCAGCGCGCGAGGCTGGAGGTGGTGCGTTCGAATCATCGCGGCCGCTACGTGTATTCAGTCGTAAAAAAATCGCATGACTTGTGTGCGGGCCTCCCGGGTGCGTGTAATATTTTTTTTTATTTTTTGGTTGACGTAAAAGCACGTTAGTGCCGGCTGGGGTTACCAGCCGGCACTAATCTGTGCACGTTAGTGCCGGTCGGTGTTAATTCAATGATTCACACCATCATCAAAAAAGTTGGAGAGGTCGTTGGATCAACATCTAAAGAAAATGGACATATTATTCTAGCCCATTTATTCGCTCGGATTCACACAAGTCATACGACCATGCATGGTCCATCTCCTTATTCCGACGTCCTTATTTGGATGATGCTATCTCTCATGCATATTAAGCGCGCACGCCGTATGTAATCTCCATTTTACCAAGCAGGTCAGACGCATGATCCTGCACGACTTTCCACGCTTCAATGACGTGGTGCTCTTCCGTGAGCGTGCTCCCGATGGCGCACCTGACCATGTAGACCCCACCCACCTTAGCAGAGCTCATGTAAGGGCCGCCCGAGCCGGTCGCGTTCACCTCCTCCAGGAGCCTCTTGTTGAGCTCGTTGGCCGCCTTCTCGCCGCCGTCCAACATCTCCGGCGGCTGGAGCCGGAAGCACACCAGCGAGAACTGCCTGGGCACCACCACCTCGAACCGCTCGTCCGCCCGCACCATCGCCTCGAACGCCGCCGCCATGGCGACGTGGCCGCGGACGTGGTCGCGCAGGCCCTCGACGCCGTGGCACCGCAGCACGAGCCAGAGCTTGAGCGCCCGGAACCGCCGCGTCAGCGTCACGGACCAGTCCTTGTAGTCCACCACGTCGTGCCCCTCCTCCGCCGCGTCCTTCAGGATGTACTCGTTCTCCACGCCGAGCCCGGCCACCAGCACCGCCGGCCGCCGCGCCCACAGCGCGCAGCAGTCGGTGTTCGCCAGCAGCCACTTGTGCGCGTTCATGCTGAACGAGTCGACTCCCTCGGCGGCGTTATCAATGACGTCGCGGAACTCCGGGCAGGCCAACGCCGCCCCAGCGTACGCCGCGTCGACGTGGACCCACGCGCCGCGCGCCGCCGCGATGGAGCAGAGCTCGCCGATGGGGTCTACGGCGGCGGTCTGCGTGGTGCCGACGGTGGCGCACACGAAGAGCGGGACGAGCCCGGCGGCCGCGTCGGCGTCCATGGCGGCGCGGAGGTCGGCCGGCGACAGCGCGAACATGCGGTCGCGGCGGGTGGGGATCTCGCGGCAGTTGTCGCGGTGGATCCCGGCGATGCGCGCCGCCTTGCGGAGCGCGAAGTGGGTCTGGTCGGAGCAGTAGACGACGAGGTCGTCGATCCCCTTGCTACTACCAACTTCAGCCAGCTTCTGCTCCCTGGCGGCAACGAGCGCGCAGAGGATTGCCTCGCAGGAGGTGCCGAGGAGGGTCCCGCCGCCGCCGCCGGAGAAGAGGAGGGTGTCCGGGAGGTGCAGGGCCTCGCCGAGCGCGCCGGCCGTGCTGCTCGACGCCGGGAAGTGCGCGAAGTGGCGGGGGCTCTGCCAGTGCGTCAGGCCCGGTAGGATGTGGTCGCGCACGTCCCGCAGCGCCGCGGCGAACGCGTCGTGCTCTGGGCGCGACGGCGCGTGGTCGGGGAGCTTGTCGCGGAGGAAGCCGGGGGTGACGCTGGGGCGCACAGGGTAGCTGCCTATGCCGGCGTAGTAGTCGGCGATGAAGTCGATCACCTGGTGGCCCCGCTGGCGGAACTCGTCGGCGTCGAGGAGGCCGGCGCGGTGCGGTAGCGCCGCGGTTTCGTTCGACACCAGCTTGACGGCGGCGACGATTGCAGGGTCGCCGTTATTGTTGGCGTCAAAGATTCGCGCTGGCGGCGCCATACGTGACCCGGCCGGGCGTACGTGCGTGAGAATAGAAGGGGAGAATGAATTAAACAAGCACTGGCTTCTTCGCAGCTTGCTGAGCGAGCGTGGCGCTTCCGATGGTTTCGTCGATTTAAGAAGGAATAAATTTAAAACCATTACATTTGATTCAAATTCTCACAAATAACACTAAACATTAAAATTATTTAATAGCATCACACACTAAAATTTATATATTAATACAACATTGTAGAATCAAATCTTTTTTAAAAAAATCCAAGATATAAATATCCGTGAGCATCTTGACACTGCAGCCAACTTCTTGATGATGAGGAGGTCGAGAAGGTTGCTCTCATCTTTGATCGAGCATGGAGCAACGGCGTGATGCACTTAACTGCGCCGAGCACCGCCCCAACGCGAAGCACGCTCCGCTTCGACCCGACGAGCTTTGACACTATGAGTGCCGCGGTCACCCTTACGCCGCACTCGACGCCGATGCCCTCACAAAGAAATATGAATGAAGGGAGAGATGTTGTGTTTTGAGTAGGAGGAGGGAGCGCCATATATAGGGGGCAGGTGGGCTGAGGAGATAGAACCTGGACGCCCACAACTATGGTAAGTAATTAATTCCCTGATGGACTCCCACAACTATGGTAAGCAATCAAATCCTTAATCGACGTCCACAACTATTACCATAATTAAGTTTTAAAAGGAAAGAGATACCCGATTGCGCAGATGTCCTTTCTTTTTTTTGAAAAGAAACACTGACCCTTGGTTGATGGACTTTATGGTAAGCAATCAAGTTTTAAATTGAAGGAGACACTCCTAGATTGGCGGACTTTATGGTAAGCAATCGAGTGTGGGTACGATTGGTGGGTAAGGAAATGCACGGTGAAAAAAAAGGGTGAGGGGAGGCGCCGAGGAGAAGAACAACGGGGGAAGGACGACAAATCCGTCTCCCGTCCCCCCCCCCCCCCTCCTTTAGTGGTCCGGGTCCACTTTTTCCCCTGATCACTATGGAAGAAGTGAGCATTCATCCCTGTGTAAGGAAAAAAGCCCTAGGCCATATTTATGATTTTGGTGATTAATGCCAACATGTCATTGGGAATAACGAGTTCGTCAAGATGAATATTTGAAGGTATTTTTAGGTTTTGAACGACGGTATTCAAGCCATCCAAATCGTACTGAAAATCCAGATGGCAGTATGTTGTAGTGGACACAAGATCACACAAGTTAATGAAGCGAATCCTGCTCAGAGGACCATCGAGGCATAAGGCAGTGACCACCGGAGCATCTCGCTTACAGCAGCGGTTGAGTCGGTGCTCGCCCATACGGGGCCAAGAATGGTGTGTTCTCAAGATTGCAGGATGGTCTGGTGCTCGAGGAGAAGTACCACCGGACGAATCGGTGATAAGGATCGCAGTGAAGACAGAGGCTCGAGAAAATGGACCATAGGATGGTCCGGTGCTCAAGAGAAGAATCACTGTTTGGATCGGTGCTCGGCTTGGCTCGTTTGATCGACTTAGATTCGGCTGTGGCAAACATTCACATAGCATAGGATGGTCCGATGCTACATGGGATGGAGCGGCGTATGAGTCGGTGGTAAGTGAAAGCCAACGGTCAGTGCAACGGCTATATGCTCAAGAAGCTCTGGTGCATTGCGTCGGTGCTCAGCGAAAGGGTCGATGCTCATGCAAAAACTTGGTCGTTGGAGCAATGACAAGTTCTTGGATTTGGGGCTATATATACCCCCTTGGCCGGCCATTTGGAGGGTGCTCGAGCATTGTGAATGTGCTGGTTCTTGTGTTACTCATTTCCAAGTGCTCATTCCACCAAAGTTCTTAATAGAAGATCTAGGTGATTAGCATAGAGCTTAGTGCTTGATTAGTGCTAGTTTAAAACTTATAGCGCATTGCTTTAGGTGTTAGCCTACAGTTTACGCAAGGTTTGCACACCTCTTGTATCGGTGCTTGCATGCACTAAGAGTTGTAAGTATCGGGCGTTGTAAGTCTTGTGAGACCCTCCAACCGCGTTTGTGGAGTGACCGTCGTTATTTTGTACTAGGGAGCTGACGCCCTAGGCAGTTTGCCGAAGCTCAACCAAATGGAGGCGGTGAGGAGCATCCGGGAGACGCCAAGCGGAGACCCACTTGCGAGTGGGGAAGTCCTGTCGGCTATCCTATGGAGTGACTCAACTGGGGAGTTCATGCCCTTGTGCGGGCATTCCCTTTGAGAGGGGCTCCAAAAACGAGGACTAGTGGAAAGTTGTGGCTGTCTGATACCTCGGGATACATCACCGTGTCGGGAGTTTGCTTCCTCTATCTCTCTACATTCCGCATTACTTATTGCACTAAATTCTGTATATACCATTCCTAGAATTGGAACCTAGGGTATAAAACTTTTAACGGTAGAGTTTGCAACACATAAAAAAACTAGTGCACATTTAGATAGAAATTGAAATATATTTTTATATGTGTTCCTATCCATATATTTTTTTTAGAGACACCTACTTCACCCCTCTCTTAAGATGTCACGGTCCCTTGCTGGTAGGAATTGTAAGGCGGAGGCACGTTAGTATCGGTCAGGGGTACCGGCCGGTACTAAACAAAGCCATTTAGTACCGGCCAATAAAATCAGCCGGTACTAAAGTGACGCACCAGTTTAATATCGGCCAATAAGACTAGCCGGTACTAAACGAGGTCATTTAGTACCGGCTGTACCCCTTGGCTGGTAGAAACCTACTCTGGCTCAGTCCTTATCTCCACCATGCACCTGCTCTCTCCCTCCGCCTTATCTCTTTCTCATTCTTCTTCCCTATCCTCTCTATCTCTCAACTTGTTCTCACAACATCTCTCTCTTTTCTCCACAGGAGGCCAAGCGGACGGCGGGAGCCTGGCGCGGTGACCTAGAGTGGCAGGAGGAGGCCGCCGTCAGGCGCGGGGGCCAGGTGGAGGCCACTGACGAGCGCGGCCGCAGGCCCTCCCCGACCGCGGGCGCAGGGGCCAGGAGAAGGCGGGCGGCTTCTGCGACGGGGTGCAGTAGTGCACGGGGCCCGGCGCGGCGGCTCCGGCCTGGAGGCACGGTGGGGCGTGGCGGCGCCCGCCTGGAGGCGCGGCGTTTTGGCCTCTGTTGGCCGTGGGCGCGGGGTGCGAGCAAGCTGGTGAGAGGAGATTGTGAGGACCTAGATATATTTTTGTGAATTTCGTGAGATGTGATTGTGAAATTCTTGTGATTTTGTGATATTATGATTGTGAGATGTATTCATGTGATTGAGAGTTTAAGATGCATTCATGTGTTCGAGATGTATTCATGTGAAATTCTTGAGATTTTGTGTTGTTCTCATGTTACTCAAGGGAAGAGAAAATGATAAAAAAAGAATAGAAAAAAAAGAAAGAAACGGAAAAAGGAAGAGGAGGCGCTAGCTGATTGGTGGCAGTGAAGTTTAGTATCGGCTGGTAACGCACGTTAGTTTCGTTCGCCAATGACCGATACTATCGTGCTGACGACACTTTAGCGCTGGACCTTTAGTACCGGCCACAGTGACCGGCGCTAAGCCGTCCTGTGACCGGTATCGAATGTCGTTTTTTCATTAGTGGATTCGTGGGGTCCTTTGTGAGGGGTATATGATCAAATCTTTGGGTGAAAAACAATTTCAATTTGCTCCTAGTATAGAAAAAAGCCGATCCATATTTTTGATATATCGAGAAAATTTCGCATTTGCCATTGAAAGTTAGAGTGCTGCTGCCTTACTTTCAATAATTCTTATGCTCCATCGATGGTGCATTATTAGTGGCTTTTTCACTAGTTGGGGGCGACTGTCAGTTCTTTTGGATGCACGTAAGATTATGCTATAATAGATATCTTATGCGGTCGTTGATTACTTGCCGTGTGCCCGTGTGGCGCTGCCACACGCACGTATCTATACTATTTCTATACGATAAAGTATTAAACATAATAAAAATATTCCTGCCATTAGACACAGCGAACCACCGTGCAAGTGTAAAAATATTTGACAAGAAAGAACTCATCAAACTCATCACTTTCTAAAACTAGTAGGGATGCACGTGCCACAGGCACGTGTTAAAAAGAACACAGAATTAAAGACTCTAATTTTAAAAGAAACAAAGTATGTTATTTCTCCATTCAGCTCGAACTCACTCAAATATAAAGGACAGCTCATATGAAGTACATGAAGACTTGTTCTAAAACTTCTTTTGTAACTTTTGGCTTCGGGAGGCTTGAATCGTGGAATATGCAATCATACAAGTACATTGGGGAATAACTATCAGGGATGCCTTGGAACTCTGGAATTGGTTTACTAGAGATTGTTTTGAGATGTTCCATTCGTGTGGCGAAGTCAAGTTTGATGCTCTCATGGATCATATAGTCGGGGGCTGGGTACAAGAAAACCACTCGGATGAAGATCTCCAAGATGATTCGATGTGACTACTAATTCTGGGTGCAAATTACCACTCGGATGATGATCTCCAAGATGATTTGAAGAACACTAAAGCTCGCTGGACCCTTGAATTGATCATTCTGAATCATTTCAAGGCTCGGGGGCTGATAGGCGATATACATCGACTGCTGATTTCATTTTTTCTGAAGACTGAAGACTTAAATCAAGACCCTCGGCTTGATTCTTTGATTCAACCCAAGGCTCGGGGGCTACTTGATATCAAGTGCAATTTTTCCAAAATTGCACATTTCAAGAACAAGATGAAGATTCAAGATTCTGTGGACCCTCAACCTGATTCTTCGATTCAACTTAAGGCTCGGGGGCTACTCCATATGGAGTGCGATTCTTATCGCACACCATATAATATTTTGAAGACTACTGATTTAATCAGAATAAACGGGGCTTAAGCACCTCATGGCCTCGTGACAACCAAGACCTGTCCAAGACTGATCAAGAACTCGAAAAAGCACTCGATTGGCTTGGCAAGCACTCGGTTGATGATACTCGACGATGAAGCGCTTGGGGGCTTGTTGGAGGTACGACCATGGGCCCACAGGGACACATGGATTCTCTCCAGACAGAGTCGTACCAGGCGTGAAGAACAAGAGTAGAGTACTGCAAGGACTCTTCTCGATATGGAAATTAGTCGTATGACTTGTAAACTACTCGGATTGCCTTGAAAAGCACTCTCCGAGTAGTAATTGGTTAGGATTCTACTCGAAACCAACCTTGTAACCCTGCCCGCCGTGAATATAAGGCTGGGCAGGGACCCTCTCAAGAGGAACCGAAGTTGACGAAACACGGTCTTCATTGTCACTCCCATGGGGATCAGACTCGTTGCCAGACGACGCCATTTTGTTGTGGTGGATCAGACGCCATTCAGCTGTTTGTACGTGGCTTCTTCCTTGTGCGTGGCTTCTTCCCTACTGAAGCTAGACACATAAAAGGAAATGGTATATACCCAAGTGATCATCCTGCGGCAACATTGGTGATCTATAGAACTGAAACTTTAGGTATGTGCTACAGGAAAATATATGCTCGTATATATGGTAGTTGTTCGAGTCTCACGATCAAGTTAACAATATTATTGGGAAAACTTTATATAGATAAAATCAAATATTGGAATGGATGCGTAACATAGGGGACTCTTATTGAAGGTGACTCCATCAAGGAGCGGTAAACAGCTATCTTGGTTCAATCTTCATGTTCGGTAGTCTCCTCCTCGGTTGACTTCTTCCGAGTTGAGAGTGTCACCAGCGGACTCCTCCGAGATCGTGTCGGACTTGCTGTCAATGGCGTCCTCTTGATGCACTGCTCCGGACATCTCTTGGTCACCAGCTTGACGAAGCCTGTACTTTTTACGTGGTCTCTCCTCTTCCTCCTCATCTTCTTCCGAGTCAGTGCTATTCCCTTTGCCATCCTCTTCTGGCTGCCAATCACCATCCTCTTCCTCTCCCGCTTCCTCTTCATCTTCTCCATCCGCGTCGTACTGATCCTCGTTCGATGCCTCAGTATCATCCAGATTTTCTTCCTCGCCCCTGTCCTCGTCGTTGTCCTCTTCCTCCTCCTCTTCTCCTTCTTCTTCTGGCTGCCATTCATCGTCACCGTCAACTTGCTGGCAGCCATCATCGTCTTCTACAAGCCAATCATCCATGCTGTCATGGCTTTGATCGGTTGACGAAACACGGTCTTCATTGTCACTCCCATGGGGATCAGACTCGTTGCCAGACGACGCCATTTTGTTGTGGTGGATCAGACGCCATTCAGCTGTTTATTTATAGTACCAAAAATCCTCGCTCGCTATGGACACCTTACGAAATTCAAATATATTTCCATTGATTATCCAATCGAAAGATAACCTGCCTAATATTAGTTTCTTACTTTGTGCATTAATATTCTTAGTGATCTCCTCCCATTTTTATTTGCAGTATGATAAAGGAAGTGCGTGGAATGGAATCACATTATCTGTGAGAATATAGAAAATCATAGTTGTTTATTTATAGTACCAAATTTACTCGCTCGCTATGGACACCTTCCAAAGTTGTTTGATATGTTTCATATGCACCAGTACGAAATTCAAATATATTTCCATTGATTATCCAATCGAAAGATAACCTGTCAAATATTAGTTTCTTACTTTGTGCATTAATATTCTTGGTGATTTCCTCCCATTTTTATTTGCAGTATGATAAAGGAAGTGCGTGGAATGGAATCACATTATCTGTGAGAATATAGAAAATCATAGTGTTTCATCATCAAACAAATAACAAATAGAAGTTTAACTGAGTGCTAAATTGAGTCGATTGAAGGAAAATCACGTGATCATTGGGAGCTCAACAGAAAATTGTTTGTTCAAAAAAAAGTTCAGGATTTGTAGCAAACAATTCCAAAATTGGCACGAGATTAGTACGTGCGTGAAACTTTAAATGAATACAGGCACATATACCAACCTCAATCCACGTTTATAGCTGAATAATGTTTAATCAAATATAAGAGTAAATGAAAATAGACGTCTCAGCAAGACCCTCGATGATTTAAACACGCTTGAAGTAACAGTTTCGTGTGCACAACCACACAGCAACTCAACACAATAAAATTTTGAAATTCTCAAATGTATCTCTCGACGTAGGTGTTTCTTATGTAATGGACAGCAGCTCTGACATCGTCTGGAATGTTGTGTGCACTTTCATTGGACTTGCACTTCATGACATCAATCGGCAACCATTTCCTCAGGATTCTTGGATCCTACAGCGCACGAAAAACTCACATCATAGGAAAGGAAGTGTAAGCAAATATGCATGATACACGATGAATGCCTACTCACCAGTTGGAGCATTCGACAAAAAGAATGACCATCCCACATGTTCATGAGCTCGAGGACTATAAACCAGTTGAGCACCTAGACAAGAAAATGTTGTCAGATTCCAAGTGTAGAAAATACATCTCCCTAGATGGATGGGCAATTAGATATTTACCAGTCGAATGTTAAAGGAACAAGTTCTGGATATACGTGTTTCCAATCAAAAACGTCGTCATTCCAACTGGGATCCATTGTATCCATAGCACGATCAAAAGTGTATGCGACTCTATGTAATCTTGGAATATAATAATGTGATGGGTGGGTATATCCAGGATTCTGTAGAACTGGTGAAGGGTCAATTATAGCGACAACCCTATGCCTTCTGTCCAGAGCAAACAAGCCAAACGCACCGTGCTGATACCAAGGTACCAGAACCTACAGCAGCATAGGTTAATTTTAATGCTGGATGAGTGATGTGAAATACCTAAAGGATTTATTTATCTATACTGCCATGTGTTTCACAAAGGTATCTCTAAATAAACTTACTAGTGAACACTCTTCAAAGCAAACTCCACTGTTGGGCCAATCAGCAAAGTACTTGGCAAGATACTCCGAGCTATATCTCTTGCGATGCATGGGATGGCGCTTATAGTTACAGTCCCACTGCAAAGAGACAAAAAGGGTCAATGCACTAAAAAAATCAGTATTATAGTATAGATAACGTGGAGAGATAACTGACGTTGAACTTCAGGTCCATGAAATGGCATTTTGGGTCCCTCATTGCTGCGGTCTCATCACATGCAAGCATGCGCACTGCCAGGTTAAAAATGCCGATATCCAAAGTTTTATTGATATTAAGCATGTCTTGAAGCTGTCCTAGGCTGATGCTTATAAGGTGAGGATGTGAACTTCGCACCCATTCCTTCCTGTAAAAACACATGGTCAGATTCATCACTGGTACTGACGAAGCCTAAAAAATATATATTATATACAGACGACTCACCCTAAAGCATCTCCATCTGCTATAGACAGGATATAGTCGCAAATTGCTGATGCTGTGTCTTTGTACATAGCGTGCCTCAGTTGTGTTGGTTGCACGGTGAAAACTTCAATTGGATCGTCTGTTTCATCATCTGTTAGGATGTCAGGTTCATCCCTTGCAGTGTTAAGTGGCGTATCCAACAGGATGGCGCCTAGCTTCAATCTAAATTTATACATGTCACTCTGCAAAAGTATATCAGGATTAACTCCAGTATTAACTTTTAGAGTTCTATATGTACAAAGACACACAACTTTTCCGTCAATGTCACCTGTGTGAAGTCGTCAGACAAGCTTTCCCCCGTCCAGTATTCAATGAAATTTAATAGAAACAGACCACAAGAACACTACATGAAAGACCTTAACAAATTAAATAAATTAAACTGTTGCAGGGACCAATTTCTATCTTCTAATATAAAATAAATAAAATAGACAACAACTAACCCATCAGTCTGGATCTGGTTTTTAAACTGCTCAACAGGTTTCCAAGAAGAGACCTGTAGGTCAGGCCACTTGGAGGTGCTTGTGAGGTCAATAGCTCTTGATGCTATATCTATCTGCATCTGCAGTCCGTCCAAATGTATTTCGATGCAAGAATAAGCCATTATATAGCCATACAATTCATAGGGAACAACACAAATTAATTTTATACTTACAACAAGTTCTAAATCTTTACGACTCGTGGACTGCATGGAATCAAGGACCTGGATTTCTCGCTTCTTCGCATTAATAACCGCAAGGTACCAATGTGATTCTTCAATGTTGATTGGAAGAAATACCTGATGCAGGCAAGAAGGTCACTATATCTGACAAATATACAATGTAGTATACAAATATACGAATAATAAAATAGACACAAACAATTACCATGCCATGGGATATATAAGTTGTTATCCTGTCAATGATATTGTCCTCTTTAAAATTTGGCTTGTTTGTTTTCTTGATTGGCGTCACGATGCATCAGGCCAACGATTAAAGTGTTCTCTATGTAAACAGTTGATCCTTCTCGGCAGAGCTGACTGATTTTCAGCTTTGATCAACTGTATGTATGCATTTATAACCTGAAATTGAAATAGTAATAAGAATTGTGTATGACACGTTATATATAGTACAAAATACAAGCTTAGTGCTTACGTCTCCGTTCAGATATAAAGATGGTTTCAGGAGACACTTGAAGTGGAAGTAATCGACAAATGCGTCACCGACTCGAACAACAATGCGCTTGTCATGGCTACCAGAGAATGATTTTATGATGCCCTCATCATTTTCATCACACTCATAATCTGCAATGGATGGACAAAAATGTACGTGGCATTGAAAATAGCAAACTTGAAAATAGGGAAAGTAGAATAGGTACACGTACCCTGTGGTTCAATTTTGATGCTTGGATCCTTCTTTGGCTTATTGTGACGAGAGTATCTCTGGTCTACCATATCAGGATGGTTATTATCATCATCTTCCATTGCCTCTATAGAGTTTACGAGGTCGAGCAATGGGTTATCATCATCAGAATGCAGCAAATCATTGTCAGTAACGTTCTCATCGTCATCACTTAATGCATCGGAACCATCCACATGGACTGAGTCCGTCTCCTGTTCGGGAAAAAACAATATTTGTAAAAGCACATAGTATTTCGATATGTAATAACGACAAAAGACTAACCAACAGAGTCAGTCTACCTCGATTTTGATGGTTTTAACTTCAGTTATCGCATCAAGATTTTTTTCTGGCTTTTTGTTGACTGGAATCATGTCAACGTCTACGTGGGTGTCATGTCCATTTGTAACTTCAGGCGGTGTATCCACCTGCACAGTGATTAGATGGAAGAAATATGACACGAACCCACCACCCATAATATTGTTCTTATGCTTCATGCTATAAAGAAGGAGCATGACAGTTTAGGCAAACGAACGAAAAAAATATATGTCACCTGCGCATGAAGATTTATGATATGGTAGTAGTAGTGCTAGTGTTCGTGTATGTTTCCATGAATAGAGCAGCTTGTTTTTGTACATGACATTGATGTCATAGTCACGTGCGCCGATCTCTACGCGAAGACCACCCACATCGTGTGCGCGCTAACGGATTCGAATACCCTACTATCTAGCAAAATGAATAAACAACATTATACCAGTATTTTTGTGGGAGTTGGTTCAGTGCTTGCGGCTACCGCCATGTCAACATCCACGCTATCCTCCTCTCCGCTGGAAACTGTTGGAATAAGAACCATCTCATTCTGCATTTACAAAAATGAAATTGTTGAACTAACAAAAAATCTAAGAGTTTTGAATATTGCATCTTGAATCTATAGTCTATAATATAACAATGTAAAAGAACTTCAACCTTCGTCGTGGCGGTCTCCATCTGGATATCTCCGACGTAGATGTGTTGCTTCGCCGGAGACAGGGGATCGAAGGAGAAATTCTGCAGGGGTGTGATGGGTTGCGAGAAAAGAGAGCTGCTGCTATTTGATGTGTGGAATGTATATATAGGCAGCCGCGCCAGCGATTGAGAAAAGGAAAGAAATAACCCAAACAACATTCCGGAGAATAGGTTGAGCCTTTGATGGAATGCATGCTAGTGCATCGCCCAAATATATTCTTAAAAGTAAAGAAATAACCCAATGCAATCGATGCCAGCTTGCATTCTGTGATTTTACCCCGTTATCTGTTGCGGCCATATATGCATGCAAGACCAGGGTCAAATTGTTTTAAAAGGAAAGAATAACCCAATGCAATGGAAGGCACGTTTATTCTATGATTTGAGACCCTGGTTTATTCCCATATATGATTCATGCAAGACCATGCTTCCATATCAGTAGTTTCCTTCTATGTTTGCATGTAGCAGCCCTGATGCATGCCCATCACATTTGTTTCCTTCCATATCCCTTTCCTTCCTATAATTTTTGATCCATTTGTTTACTTGCACACCCATCGACTGCCCCCTTTCCATCGTCTGCGCGCCCGCCTCTAACCACGCCGCCTCCTGCCCCATACCACTCTCCATCCTTGCATCATGTTGTCTTCGAAGCTTGCTAGATGGTGTGACATACCTGTGGATCCATGTGAGCACATCGTGCGCCGTCTTGACGTGATAGACGTCCTTAACTTCTCGTCGACCTGCAAGTCCTGGGAGGCAATTTGCAAGAACATCAAAGCTACAATTCTGAAGTCAGGCAAGCCAATGTTGATCACATCTCAACCAGATCAAGATGGCAGCAGGGTGGAGGTCTCCCTAACAGGCAAGTTTGGAATCCATGATGTCTCCAGTCTCCAGTCATTTTTATGTGATAAGCAAGGGTTGAATAGTAGGAGTTAGATAGGTGGCAAAGATGACTGGCTTGTTGTCACAAATAGTTTCCTCGATGTGGAGCTGCTGAGCCCAATCACAGGCTGCTCTGTTCCTATGCCGTCCTTTAACAGCAATCATGCCAGCCTGAAAGTTCGGCAAATGCCAAGTCTAAGTGCTTTCATCCCTCCATTCTCACGTATTTTGCGTCGCGTTGTCCTTAGCCGAACGCCATCACACTTGGATGGCTATGAGGCCATTGCTCTATTCTCTGATGGACTGTTGGAATACACAGCTCAGGAGGACAATGCCTGGAGGGTGTTGAAAAATCCAACTGATCATGATGATGATGAATTAAACTATTATCCAGAGGTCTTTCTTGATGCAGTTGTCCACCATGGATGGGTGCTAGCTGTCGAGGACGACGGATCCATTATTGCTTGGGATGTGAGAGGTCAGAACTTGTTACCAGTGGATCTCCCGGCGCCAATTTTTCCTCCAAGTGAAGAGTCCGTGGAACGTGTGTTCTACCTTGCTATATCCCCTGCTGATCAGCTAGTTCTAGTATGCCTATATGGACATGTATGGTAACTGGCCAAGCCCAAGCATGGCGAGGATGGTACGTAATGCGCATGATCTGTTTGAGCACCTAGATGGCATAGTCAATACATGAGTTTGATGATGCAAATCTGGAATGGAGAAGGATTCTCAGGCTTGCGCATGACACATCTTTGTTTGTTGGTCTCAACTACCCCTTCTATGTCACATCTGCAGATCTGAAAGGTGACAGTGTGTATATTGCTGATATGGTGAACTTTGATGTGGTCATATGCAGCATGGATAATGAAGGTGGTGTATCAATCAAGAGGCAAGACTTTCCAACTGATGAGATGGTGCATTTGCTGGATGGTCACTCCATTCGAACACCAATGTGGTTCCGTCCTACTGCTCCATCGAGAGGGCATGATTAGTATGTCTTGGTAGTTAGGCTCGTATGATTTTTTTACTGCAAGCAAATGTATTAAAGAAACTAATCTGCTATGCCCCAAGTGAAAATTAGATTTGGAATGGTTTATGCATTGGGAACTTGGAGGAAATATATTTTTGTTTTAAAAATAGTTATAGTTTGAAGGGGCCATGGATTGTGATGTCGTAGTGTGCTGTTCACGGTATAGTAGTAAGTGTTGGAGGTACGACCATGGGCCCACAGGGACACATGGATTCTCCTCAGACAGAGTCGTACCAGGCGTGAAGAACAAGAGTAGAGTACTGCAAGGACTCTTCTCGATATGGAAATTAGTCGTATGACTTGTAAACTACTCGGATTGCCTTGAAAAGCACTCTCCGAGTAGTAATTGGTTAGGATTCTACTCGAAACCAACCTTGTAACCCTGCCCGCCGTGAATATAAGGCGAGTAGTGATTTCAAATCTCTGAGTACTTATTTGAAAGTACTCTAGAGTCTACTCCACAGTATGAGTAGTGATCTTCAAGTACCAGTTATCAAGTGCTTTGATGTATAACTCGCCAAATGAGTACAACTTGCCGGGGGCTTCCTGAATACACTGCAAGAGTGGTTTGGATGACTTTTCGGGCACCTCATGATCTATGGAATTCATCAATGTGTGGTCGCCTCAACCCGTTGCAAGTTATCAAGTCAAAGCTCGACTTCAGCTTGTGCTGCGGTACTGCCGCATCGTCAATATGCTTGTGATGAACTCAAGCTAGTCGGAATCAACTCTGACTAAGTCTGCTTCATCGACAAACGGCAACAAACAAGCTAAGTTACCTATTTCAATTATTTTTTATTTTATTCTAATAAGATTGGCCAAGCGCCGAGTACTTTGTTTGGATGACTACTTTCTAGGCCGCACAGCGTGCTATCACATCTTCGCCAGCTTACAGGCTCGAGGGCTGACGCTAAAATTACAACTCGATTTGCCATCAGGCTTACCTAGTTGTCATTCTCCAACATATTTGAGTCGCCAAGTACCAATGATGGGGCTTCGACTACATTGGCACCTGACTCCTGTTTCTGGGGAGATCGTGGCATGACAAGACAACCACGACCTCCTCTGTTTCGCTACTCTATTGATGGTGGCTATTTTGACTACATACTACTCGATGCATCCCCGCTGGCTCCTATGCTCGGGGGCTAGGGTACAAGAAAACCACTCGGATGAAGATCTCCAAGATGATTCGATGTGACTACTAATTCTGGGTGCAAATTACTACTCGGATGATGATCTCCAAGATGATTTGAAGAACCCTAAAGCTCGCTGGACCCTTGAATTGATCATTCTGAATCGTTTCAAGGCTCGGGGGCTGATGGGCGATATACATCGACTGCTGATTTCATTTTTTCTGAAGACTGAAGACTTAAATCAAGACCCTCGGCTTGATTCTTTGATTCAACCCAAGGCTCGGGGGCTACTTGATATCAAGTGCAATTTTTCCAAATTGCACATTTCAAGAACAAGATGAAGATTCAAGATTCTGTGGACCCTCAACCTGATTCTTCGATTCAACTTAAGGCTCGGGGGCTACTCCATATGGAGTGCGATTCTTATCGCACACCATATAATATTTTGAAGACTACTGATTTAATCAGAATAAACGGAGCTTAAGCACCTCATGGCCTCGTGACAACCAAGACCTGTCCAAGACTGATCAAGAACTCGAAAAAGCACTCGATTGGCTTGGCAAACACTCGGTTGATGATACTCGACGATGAAGCGCTTGGGGGCTTGTTGGAGGTACGACCAGTGGGCCCACAGGGACACATGGATTCTCTCCAGACAGAGTCGTACCAGGCGTGAAGAACAAGAGTAGAGCACTGCAAGGACTCTTCTCGATATGGAAATTAGTCGTATGACTTGTAAAGTACTCGGATTGCCTTGAAAAGAACTCTCCGAGTAGTAATTGGTTAGGATTCTACTCGAAACCAACCTTGTACCCCTGCCCGCCGTGAATTACAATGCAATACGAAAGCGTACGAGTTCTCAGTCACAAAAATTACAATGCAATACGAAAGTAAACTCGCAAAAAACAATAGTTCATTAAACCGATGACATTTTTCCAATGACCATAATAATATAAAATTATAGAGAATTATTTAGGGCATTTTTTCTGCTCTGTCTAATGCCTTGGACTGAACGGACCTCTCGATTGCTTCTATGGATATCGGCTCCATGTCCTCCATGCGCTCGCCATTGATCAGATATTCATATATATCTTTGACGGGGCGCTTTCGCCAATCTACATCTGGTGGAGTTTTAAAATATTTGAGCTCATCGCATTTGTTTGCGACCGCCCTTTAATTCCATCACGTAGGTTAGAAACCTTGCGCAATCCAAACCTAACATATGCATAGTATAGCTTCAGTAAAAAAATAATATAAAATTGCCCTTTCAAACTCAAATAACTAAAGCATATAATTGTAACCATACCTTCGAGCGTTGACGTGAAAGGGTGCGCATGACTTTCAATGAATGTAATTGAAGTATCTTTCGTAGTCTCCAGACATGCTACATTAACTTTGTTAGTACTATGAGAAGGGATTAAACTAATCAATTATAATTTTCTAACAATACAACATACATCTATCGCGGTTAACCAGCAATCTATTAGCCATTGCGATTTGATTTCCGACCTCAGCAGCCACGAGGTAATCACTGTGCCACTCTTCATTGCTGGCCAGAATTCGGAGAAATGCTATGCGACTGTACAACAATATGAACCATATTTAATTCGAAACAACTTTGCTTCAACACGTACAAATCAACAGAAGGAATGTTAAGCTACTAACCTGGCTGTGGCAGAACCGCTCAAATTAATCCGGCTTAAGTGCGCTAACCTTCATTGGTCGTCACGCAATTAAATCGGAGTAATCTGACAGTCTGTCGGGTCAAGCCCGATGCAACCACGAACAGTTACCTCGATCGAAACAAGTCATACAAATACCCACTCGAAGGTGGATCCCAGAGATTACAACAATCCACAAGTATTAAACAGGTCCCACTTGAGGTAATTTATTACAAACCAGGTTCAATGCATAAAGTAACTGTTAAATCAGAGTTTTCGAAAGCAGCGGAAATAAACTAATTATTCGAAAGCGGTAGTAACATCACGTGAAGCCATCGTGACGTCACTCAGAAGCATCCTTGTCCCAAACAACAGTCCAACCAGGAGGAAGGGTAGTTGGCCAGGTAAGACCGGCAACCATCTCCTCAAGAGCGCTACCTGAAAACAATTCCACAAGCAAGGCTGAGTATACTAATACTCAGCAAGACTTAACTGTCGGGTGACAGCTACATCACCAACTTCTAGACATGCAAGGCTTTTGGCTGGTGGGTTTGTTTTGCCAAAGAGCGACTAAGAGTGGATCCTTACTTTCAATATTTTAGCATCAAGTTCTAGTTAAGTTAACCATTCTAGGTAAGCAACCTGTACCAATCAAGCAAGTGGAGCAAGCAATTAAGCAAGCATCAAGTTTCTTTCCATCATGTTCCACTTTCATTACTCGGTGCGGCAAGAGGTCAAGTAGTCTATTAGCTGTGAGAAACAGACAGTTCGAACCGATTTTAACCTTGCAAGGTGGATACTAAACACACGGAAAAGCATCAACCCCGAGGGTCAACACTACCAGGCCGTTCCCATGTCTTCTGGGTTTGTTAATCCGAGCCCACTCCCCTTGGACACAAGCCTTAGCCGGTCATACTTTCGCGGCTGTAGCCGACCGGCCTCGGTCTTGAGCCACGTGTCGGCGACAGGGGGATAAATCCCAGGGCAAGCAGGACAAGGCCACGCCCCCTTCCTGAACAGGTACTGAACTTACCGGTCCCATGCCCAAACAAGTGCTTAGTGCTTTCAAACACTTGACCAACATCGCCGGCACACTTCGACCTTAGTAACTTTTCATAAACAGACGGGGCATCTACATGACCAAAAATCCCCGTCCGTCATCCTTATGATTCCAAAATAAGTAAAGCAGTTGATTCCTATATCTCGCGAGTGACAGGAAATCACTCGACTTTTACCGGGTCCTTATAGCGGGGCAGCTATCGACCTATCGTACTAGTATTGCATAGCACAGGTATCTAGGATCATGCAACTAGGGTTTCAATTCAAGTCCTGAACGTAAATGCACAAACATAAACTTAGCAAAACATAGTTGTATGTATTTGAAACATAGGACATGCTCGGGGCTTGCCTTCGGGCACCGTGTTAGCTTAGGAGTCCTCGGCAGCAACGTTCGGGTCTTGCTCAACCTAGACGACGTTCACCTCGCCTTCAGCTTGGCCTTCTCCTTCCGCGGGGACCAGCTCGTAGTTTCCGTCAGCGAGGGCAGGTTCTACACAAATGCATATGCAATAAGAATATGATCTTATGTCGAGTCGTCACTGTTGCACAATAATGAACCCGGGTGTATTTAGTGACACCTTCACCTGGACAAAATTTGTCTGATCTTCCCTTTCTTTAACAAAGGTTGTAATTACTCATTAAAGTATTTGGGTTTGTCGATGGTGATTGTGTACACACATATTATTTATCTTCTATTTTATCACAAAACAGCAAGGGTGTGTGTGTGATGTTTTCAGTTTATTTAACCATTTATTAAAATAACTTATTCTTATTTAACTCCTTTTTAGCACTGAACTTTCATAAATTATTGTGGCAGTTTGGTTTACTATTATAAGGTGAAAAATTTACTGTGTGCTCTTTGTGGTTTACTTGATTTGCTGACCAAAATTTAAGCCAAGATCATGCATACATTTACCACAACAAAATAAACAAGAACAACACACTATCATCAAGAATAAATCCCAAGAAATCACACTATCATCCAAAGGTCCTTAGATTTTTACCAGAGCCCATTCTAACCTAAACAAGCTCACATGCCAAAGGATAGCTTAAAAGATCTAAAGATTCTTCTGTTTGAATTTATCAAGTATAAACTGGTATGAATCAAAAGTGCAAGCTAGCCAGCTCAAACTAATCTCTAACTTTTACCAGACATGCATCAAGTTACCACAGGGTTTCTATAAAAAGATTCAGCCAAAAATCTTTGCAGATTAATTATTAAAAATGTTGAACCAAACGTGCACTGCCAGACTAAACAATTAATAACTCAAGATCTAGTGTGTAACTTTGTGCCAACTTTCTACAGCAGCCTAGATACTTCACCAGCTACAACATACTCAAAAACTAGCACAAACAAGCCAATGGATTTCAAATTGTGCACAATTAAGGGTTTGAACAGATTTGAACTTAACTTAAAATCTACACAGAAAACACCTATACATGCTTTCTAGGAAAGGTAGAACACAGCACCAGGAGTACAACAAAATTGGGTTCGCAATTTTCTGATTTTTCTACGATTTGTAATCAATTTTTAAAGTTTCAGGATTTGAATCCTATATCTGAACAATCTATTTACAGATTAGCCCCTGTAAACTTGCGCTAAGGCCCCTGGAAAGATTTGTGGCTTTGCAATGTGGTCCCTGGGCCATGGCCGGCGGCGAGTTGGATTCCGGCGAAGTGGGGCCACGGGGCTCAACAATAACCAGTCGAGGGTGCTCAGGGGTGCTCATCGCCTCACCTCGAGTGGTTTCCGAGTAGTTTGGGCGGCCGGAGGTGGCGTGGCGGCAGCATGCGGCGGAGCTGGGCGACGGCGGCTCTGTTCGAGCTTGCTCCGGCGGCTAGAGTGGCAATGGCGCTCGATTGAGGGCTCGGGGAGCTCGAGTGGTGTGCTGTAGGTGCGCTCGAGTGGTTTGCTGCAGGTGCGCTCGAGTGGACAGAAAAGTATAACTGCAGGTTGATTGTGGACAGAAAAGGTACCCGTCATCACTGGCGCCTCCTCGGGAAGATCCGTGAGAGTGGTGAAGTTGATTCTTCCCTGACGGACTTGTACCGTCTGCCTTCTTCCCTTGCCCTGATTCTGCGCCCGTCCTTGGTTTCGTTGTTTGTTCTGGGGGCAGTCCTTGTAATAGTGACCCGTCTGTCCGCACTTGAAACAAGTATTTCCATTGCTTAGACGAGTGGGGACTTGGTAGCTGGGGCGTGGGGCAACGAGCTGCTGAAGAGCAGGGAAACGATTCTGATTCTGCTGGGGTGGCCTGATGGTCCAACGTCCCTGCTGTCCTGGCCTCTGGGGGTTGGAGGTAGGAGTGTTCTGAACAATCCGAAACCTCTGATTTGATGGAGCAGCCTGAGTCATAGGGGCCTTCTCTTCTTCTCGGCTTGAAGGGCAGCAATGGCATCTTCTTGAGTAATGGCCAGGTTGACTAGCTCATTGTAGGTAGCAGTCCGGATAGGATTCAGACGTTCCTTGAGCTTGGCACTGAGGCCTCTGCGAAAGCGGTCCATTTTCTTTTGATCCGTGTCAGCATGAGAGCCCGCATACTGGCAGAGATTGTTGAAGGTCTGGGCATACTGGGACACAGACCTGTTGCCTTGGGTGAGAGCCAGGAACTCATTAAGCTTTCTCTCAATTAAACCCTCAGGAATATGGTGAGCTCTGAAGGCGGTTTTGAAATCAGCCCAAGTTATCACAGTGTTTTCTGGAAGGGTGGCCGGGTGATTCTTCCACCAGATGAGGGCGGGTCCTCTGAGTAACTGGGCAGCAAACCTAGCCTTGCTCTCCTCGGAGCATGGTAGGGCAAGTACCGAGAACTTTGATTCCACAGCACGAATCCAAGCATCAGCATTCAGTGGTTCGGTTGCTTCATGGAAGGTCGGTGGCTGAGTACTCAGGAAGTGTTCATAGCGAGCAACATGGGGCTGAGCATCATGGTGTCCCCCTGGGTGTTGCTGCATCAGCTGTCGCTGCACATCTAGCATCTCCCGCATCATTTCAGTTTGGGTGACGAAAAACGCCTCCATCGGGTTTTGCGGGGGCTGCGGCAGCGGTGGCTGGTTTGCTTGGGCGCCACTGTTTTGCCCGGCGGTGAAGTTGGTGCGGCGGGTTGAGTCAACCATCTGCAAAAATCATTTACCATCAGCCACATGATCTCGAAACTCGTATACCAGGTAAACAAGGCAATCATGTGCGAAATTAGTAAACATTCACTGCAGAGTTTTCCTGATCAGCAAGGCTGTCAGAGGAGAAAATTCATATCTCCCAGGTTACACGCCCAAAAATTATGAATGTTTGCCAGAAGCTAGAGAATTTAGAGGGCTACAACTTTCGTGTTATGCTCCAGGCCTGATTCGCACTCTAGCTAGGGCGAAAAATTCGAAGTCCACGTTTGTGTTTTTGCGGTTTTCAGAACGGCCGAGGCTCACCGAATCGTACATAACTCTCACAATTCTTAACCAAAAGGGCTGAAATTTTGCGAGCATCTTTCTTATGAAATTCCTCACAACTTTGGTATTCATTATTTAGCCCAGAAATGAGAAATTCATGCATTAAAAATTCAAATCACAATCGGCTGCAGAGTTTAGCTGTTACATCCACATTGAAGCAACAAACTCTAGGGTCACTCCTACCCTAAGTTACATCATGGTCAAGCTGCACAAAAGACATACTCAACTCGAAGCTAGCCTATTACATCACTGTCCAAAAGTAGGCTACGCTGAGGAGTAACACTGCCAAACATCTAGAAATCGTCGAGGTTGTTGACCGAAGCCTCACTCTCGGCGGGTGAACCGGGTGTCGTGGGTAGAGGGGGCAAGTCACTAAGGGTATCCGTGCCGGACATGCCCTGAACCTCCTCGGGGTCTATCTCTATCTCCATAGGCTCCTCCTCCTCCTCATCGACCATCTCTACGTCCTGCTCAAGAGGAACCTGCTGCTGGAGTATCCCGATGTGCTGGTGAGCGTCCTCAACGTCAAGGTGGAGGTCGTGAACCTCGTCCTGTAGCTCTCCAACACGGTCAACGAGCCCAACCCGCTCGTTATGCAGCGAGTCTATCTCCTCCTGCATCGCCTCGATCTGGCCTAGGTGGGTAGCACGCTCCTCCTGCATCTCGGCCATCTGTGCCAAGTGAGTCTCTCGCTCCTGCTGAAGGGCGGTGACCTGTCCAAGTAAGTCGCCAATCTGAGCTTGGAAGTTGGCCATAGCCATGTCTGTGTCAGGCTGCCTCCAGGGTCAGAGTGGTGTAGTCGTACTGAAGCTGTCGGAAGGACCGGTAGGAAGCCATGCTGTACTCAACCGAGTCAGCCAGTCCTCCCTGAAGCAGTGTAAGAAGCCTGGAAAACGTGTTCACATACCGCGCTAGTCCCTCAGCGGTAGGAACAGCACCAGTCCACTCTACAACTGCCCTCACGTGAGCTCGACGCTCCAACCAAGCCGGGTCGTCGGGCTGCGCGGTAGGAAGCAACCCAAGTGGGGAAGTCATCACCTCTACGGGGCGGAAGTCACAAAAGACGTTCAGCACTCGTAGGGCAGCGAGCTCCACGGTATCAGTCAACCTGTGGCCTATCACCTCAGCATCGAACAAAGGCCACTCGGGGTGGTGAGGGTGTGGTGGCACATAGACCCTGGTGATGCAACGAAGCACACCATCCTCAAGGTACTCGCGGCACGAGTAGAGGGGTGGTGAGGCGAAGCCGGCGGTGCTCAGAGCGTCCCACAAGATAGAGGGAAAACCCTCCCAAGTGAGGCACTCAGAGTGGAGAAAACCGTCCGTGCCAAACATAAAGTAAGCCGCGTCTGCCATCTGTAGAAAAGGAACCAAAGGAACCGAGTAAGAACTGTGCGGAAGTAGAAAGGAGGTCGGAACAGCGATGGGAAAAACGGGTGTAACTCCAAAACTACCCAACCAAAAGCTCCCAAATTTTACCAGGTTGTTCTTAAGGTTGGTAACCACAAGTTTGGTATTCTGAGGTTGCTTGGGTTTTGGGTTTAAGATGGGTGAAACACTTAGTTCTTAACTGGCTGTCTGGCAGATTTTTCCAGCAAACAGACAGCTCTTGTTTTGGTCAAAACTTCAGTTTTACTTATCCAAAAATTCTGAAATTTTTTCAGAAGCTTTCTTATGAAATTATGAACAACTTTTATTTAAGGTACCCAGCCATCAGAGATGTTTTAATGACCCGAAAAATTCGGACCAGCAAGAAACACAGTTTTGCCAGACTTCTAGAAGTTTGTGGGATTTACGATTTTTATTTCCTTTTGCTTCTAGTTAACTTCACAATTTTTAAGGTGATTAACATGATGCAAAAGAACTAAAAATGTCCTCACAAATACCAAGAAGCCTTGGTGTACGTAGCTAGTTGCCGGTGGCGAGGCACTATATACGTCTCTCCCTATAATAGCTAGTCGTTACTCAGACCATCGCAACCCTAACGAACGGAGTCAGTGTACCTGCAAGAAAACCATGAACCTTCCGTGCCAGCACGCCACAGGAAGCATCCCCATTCATTACTGTTCATTTATAAAAACGGTATCCATGCGTTCAACACTGCATGGACAGTGCATCTAGTCTAGGTCGTACGCTCCTTTTGAATAGAGCACACAACCCTTCGCATAACTCGTGATGCGGCATCATGCACATGTCTCGAACTTGGCGAACAACCAGGATGATAGGCTCATTTGAATTAGAACCATATCATCAAGACCTTGCTCACATATAAAACATGTGGCGACTCATACACAACCGTAATGATAGGTTCCTTGGAATGGAGATCCTATCACCCTTCGTGCACGCGGGGCACGGAAACCAGCGCACGTATAAAACATGTGGGCAAGGTGTGCTGGTCAGTTAGTCAAATACACCATAATTAGCAAGCCACCTGAAACAACCCGAAATTCCCTCTAGGGCTTCACGGTCTAGTTAATCCTTAGCGATCCAACGAGTTTTCACAAAGCACTAGTTGGTCAAGTTTTATTCTGAAACAAGTGTGTCGGGACCGTGCGAACCTCTGGTGTACGACTTTTCGCTCTGATACCAGCTGTGGCAGAACCGCTCAAATTAATCTGGCTTAAGTGCGCTAACCTTCCATTAGTCGTCACACAATTAAATCGGAGTAATCTGACAGTCTGTCGGGTCAAGCCCGATGCAACCACGAACAGTTACCTCGATCGAAACAAGTCATACAAATACCCACTCGAAGGTGGATCCCAGAGATTACAACAATCCACAAGTATTAAACATGTCCCACTTGAGGTAATTTATTACAAACCAGGTTCAATGCATAAATAACTGTTAAATCAGAGTTTTCGAAAGCAGCGGAAATAAACTAATTATTCGAAAGCGGTAGTAACATCACGTGAAGCCGTCGTGACGTCACTCAGAAGCATCCTTGTCCCAAACAACAGTCCAACCAGGAGGAAGGGTAGTTGGCCAGGTAAGACCAGCAACCATCTCCTCAAGAGCGCTACCTGAAAATAATTCCACAAGCAAGGCTGAGTATACTAATACTCAGCAAGACTTAACCGTCGGGTGACAGCTACATCACCAACTTCTAGACATGCAAGGCTTTTGGCTGGTGGGTTTGTTTTGCCAAAGAGCGACTAAGAGTGGAGCCTTACTTTTAATATTTTAGCATCAAGTTCTAGTTAAGTTAACCATTCTAGGTAAGCAACCTATACTAATCAAGCAAGTGGAGCAAGCAATTAAGCAAGCATCAAGTTTCTTTCCATCATGTTCCACTTTCATTACTCGGTGCGGCAAGAGGTCAAGTAGTCTCATTAGCTGCGAGAAACAGACAGTTCGAACCGATTTTAACCTTGCAAGGTGGATACTAAACACACGGAAAAGCATCAACCCCGAGGGTCAACACTACCAGGCCGTTCCCATGTCTTCTGGGTTTGTTAATCCGAGCCCACTCCCCTTGGACACAAGCCTTAGCCGGTCATACTTCGCGGCCGTAGCCGGCCGGCCTCGGTCTTGAGCCACGTGTCGGCGACAGGGGGATAAATCCCAGGGCAAGCAGGACAAGGCCACGCCCCCTTCCGAACAGGTACTAAACTTACCGGTCCCATGCCCAAACAAGTGCTTAGTGCTTTCAAACACTTAACCAACATCGCCGGCACACTTCGACCTTAGTAACTTTTCATAAGCAGACGGGGCATCTACATGACCAAAAATCCCCGTCCGTCATCCTTATGATTCCAACATAAGTAAAGCAGTTGATTCCTATGTCTCGCGAGTGACAGGAAATCACTCGACTTTTACCGGGTCCTTATAGCGGGGCAGCTATCGACCTATCATACTAGTATTGCATAGCACAGGTATCTAGGATCATGCAACTAGTGTTTCATTTCAACTCCTGAACGTAAATGCACAAACATAAACTTAGCAAAACATAGTTGCATGTATTTGAAACATAGGACATGCTCCGGGGCTTGCCTTCGGGCACAGTGTTAGCTTGGGAGTCCTCGGCAGCAACGTTCGGGTCTTGCTCGACCTGGACGACGTTCACCTCGCCTTCAGCTTGGCCTTCTCCTTCCGCAGGGACCAGCTCATAGTTTCCGTCAGCGAGGGCAGGTTCTACATGAATGCATATGCAATAAGAATATGATCTTATGTCGAGTCGTCACTGTTGCACAATGATGAACCCGGGTGTATTTAGTGACACCTTCACCTGGACAAAATGTGTCTGATCTTCCCTTTCTTTAACAAAGGTTGTAATTACTCATTAAAATATTTGGGTTTGTCGATGGTGATTATGTACACACATATTATTTATCTTCTATTTTATTAAAACAGCAAGGGTGTGTGTGTGTGATGTTTTCAGTTTATTTAACCATTTATTAAAATAACTTATTCTTATTTAACTCCTTTTTAGCACTGAACTTTCATAAATTATTCTGGCAGTTTGGTTTACTATTATAAGGTGAAGAATTTACTGTGTGCTCTTTGTGGTTTACTTGATTTGCTGACCAAAATTTAAGCCAAGATCATGCATATATTTACCACAACAAAATAAACAAGAACAACACACTATCATCAAGAATAAATCCTAAGAAATCACACTATCACCCAAAGGTCCTTAGAATTTTATCAGAGCCCATTCTAACCTGAACAAGCTCACATGCCAAAGGATAGCTTCAAAAGATCTAAAGATTCTTTTGTTTGAATTTATCAAGTTTAAACTGGTGTGAATTAAAAGTGCAAGCTAGCCAGCTCCAACTAAGCTCTAACTTTTACCAGACATGCATCAAGTTACCACAGGGTTTCTATAAGAAGATTGAGCTCAGAAGCTTCACAGATTAATTATTAAAAATGTTGAACCAAACGTGCACTGCCAGCCTAAACAATTAATAACTCAAGATCTATTGTGTAACTTTGTGCCAACTTTCTACAGAAGCCTAGATACTTCACCAGCTACAACATACTCAAAAACTAGCACAAACAAGCCAATGGATTTCAAACTGTGCACAATTAAGAGTTTGAACAGATTTGAACTTAACTTAAAATCTACATAGGAAACACCTATACATGCTTTCTAGGAAAGGTAGAACACAGCACCAAGAGCACAACAAAATTGGGTTTGCATTTTTCTGATTTTTCTACGATTTTTAATCGATTTTCAAAATTTCAGGATTTGAATCCTAGATCTGAACAATCTATTTACCGATTAGCCCCTGGAAACTTGCGCTAAGGCCCCTGGAAAGATTTGTGGCTTTGCAATGTGGTCCCTGGGCCATGGCCGACGGAGAGTTGGATTCCGGCGAAGTGGGGCCACGGGGCTCAACAATAACCAGTCGAGGGTGCTCAGGGGTGCTCACCGCCTCACCTCGAGTGGTTTCCGAGTAGTTTGGGCGGCCGGAGGTGCCGTGGCGGCGGCGGGCGGCGGAGCTGGGCGACGGTGGCTCTGTTCGAGCTTGCTCCGGCGGCTAAAGTGGCAATGGCGCTCGACTGAGGGCTGGGGGAGCTCGAGTGGTGTGCTGCTGGTGCGCTCGAGTGGTTTGCTGCGGCGCGCTCGAGTGGTTTGCTGCGGTGCACTCGAGTGGTTTTCTGGATGGCGGCGGAGCGGATCTGAGGAGGGGAATCGACGGCGGGGCAGAGAGTGGCAGCTGGGGCTCTGGGAAGCTAGAGCAAGCGCGTGGCGAGTGCTGGTGGTGAAGAACGGCAGCGGAGCAGCGCGCACGGCGGAGAGCGGCGAAGGGGCAGCCTGGCGGCGACAATGGCGAGCGGCGGAGGGGGCTCGCGTGCAGGGGGGTGCGGGGCCTTTTATAGGCAGTCGAGGTGAGGCTCGAACTGCGGCTCGGAGCGGCGAAGCTGCCACGTGGAGCTCTGGGCGGCGCGTTGCTGGCTGCCGCGGCGGACATGGCTCGCCGGTCGGCGGCCTGTCGCGGCGCGCTGGGCGTGGCGGTCGGTGGCCGGTCGGGGCGAGCTCGTGCACGGGTTGGCGACCTGCTGGGGCCCACGGCGACTGGTTCACCGGCCTTGGTCGGGGCAGCGGCGCTACAGCTCGCTGTTGGTATTTCTTATGACCTACAGATAAATCCGCAAGCGTACGGATACCGATGTAGCTTTCACCCGGGAGTATTCCAGAGTATCGATTTCCACGGGGAACGTGAAGTGTACTAATCCTTAATTAGTTCGTCCGAAGGATAAATGTGGATTTGGACGACGACGAAGAGAAGAGGTAAATGGGACGAGGGTAGAGAGGGTACTTGTGTAGCAACAATGGTTATTCCTCTGATCAAGCAACACTGACTTACTCACGATAGTTAACTTCGGGCGCCTGAGACACCACCACTCACAGAAAGGGATGAGAAGGGGAGTGGTACCGCCTACCCCTAAGTCCTACAGACCAGAACTAACATGGTGGATTACGTCGGCCGGACAGGGCTGTCACCACCTGCCGGCTACCACAGCTATTCCGTTGAACTGGGTGCAAACCAAGATAACGACTAGTCTAGACACCGCGCATACACTAATAATTACTACTTCACTCGACGTCAGAGCAAAGCACCCACTACTAAGTAGTGAACGAGGAACCAGGAAACAAAGTAAGTAAGAGTAAATGCTTAACTAATCAGAGGGAACCAGAGTTACCAGACAAGACCCGGAAGTAGTCACTCGAAGATGAACTGCATCCGCCGAGGTACAAAGTAGAGGAAGAGCGGACACCTCCGGCTCTTCCCCCGAACTCTCACCTCGCCTCTCTCCCTATTTTCTAAGGCTAGGAGCAGCAGCGCTTCGCCTTGGAGCTTCTTCTCTTGTATTTCGACGTGTTCCTTGAGTGGGGGTGAAGGGCGCCTTTTATAGCCTCCCAAGCATGGATTCCTGCGTAACTGTCACGCCACCATCTTGCTTAGCTTCCACGCGAAAGGGGAGGCGTAACAGGCCACGGAAGCAGGCCGGCCGGCCTCATCTAGGCCGTTCGGCCTGGCACTGTTGCCATCTGGCACCGCCTTTCGTGTGGACGCTCCTGATGATGTCGTGAGGTCGGTAGTTGCTGCATTGGTGGCAGTTGTGACAGTTGGGGGCCGGCCGGCCTAGGGGAGGCCGGTCGGCCTGGCACTGGCCCCTCTCGGCCCTCCGTTGCACCGACTCGCTCATCAACGGTTGCATGTTGTCCCTTGAGGCGGTTTTGGTTGCGTTGATTTGAAGTTGTCCGAGAATCCTATGTAGGTGGACCTTCCAATCCATGGCCTAGGCCTTTCGGTCTTTACTTCATTTATTCTTGTCAATTCTTGCTTGGGGGTCCATTGGTGACTCCCTAAGGTCCTTGTGCAAAGTTTGGAGCATTTTGGGGATGATTGCTGGCCGGCCGGCCTTGTCCAGGCCGATCGGCCTAAGTCAGGCCGACCGGCCTGGCAGGTTTTGCCGGCGATTTTCCCGGAGGCGTAACTTTCTCGTCCGGACTCCGAATTGGGTCATCCAAATATCCATTTCGATCGTCTCGACGAGGCCTTCGCAATGGTGCATTCCAATGGTGCCACTTTTATATGTATTTTTCATGTTTTTATCATTGTATCCAGATGTGGCCTCCTGAAATCAACAATTCACCAAAGCTAGTGGAAATAGTTAGAATTTAACCCCTATGTCTAGTTTGGTGTTTGTTTCATGCCAGAGGTTGACGGCCAATAATGGCATATAACGGCCGTCAACACACCCCCACACTTAGACCCTTGCTCGTCCTCGAGCGAGGAGTAGGGACTAAGACGAGACATGATATCCAAGGAAATGGAACAAGCATACGAAATATTCAAGCCATACCTTGTACTTGTGAATTTTGTAGTGTGTATCATGCCATCTTGAGTAGTTGAGGAATGGAACGGTCGTGAATCAAATCACTTTAACTCCATGTGTCAAGTAGCTTGGGATTTTTCAATAAGTTTTCAAAAACAAACCTTTGCATTGCTCCTCATTTGATTCTCTCGGATCTCTCAATGTGTATATATCCTCACCAAGGCATTAACTTGCCTTTTTTCATCCTATTTCTAAAGATGGCTATATGTGGAGCTCAAGGTAGGGTATGAAGATGAGGCATACTTGCATCACATGTATTGCAAAGTCAAAGAGTGGATCCAAGAAGAAATCAAATCATACAATCGGATCAAGATGTGCACGTGTATGGGTATGATGGGGGGTGGATGGAATAAACAACTCCTTTGTGTGTGGTCTCTCTCCTTTAAATAAAATCTTTTGAGAACATGGCTATCAGATTTTTTTTTCTTTCTTTCTTGGACCTTCATGTGTCCAACTTTTTTTTCTCTCTTTTTTTTCTTTTCCTTTTTTTTGTGTGGACCTTCATGTGTCCATTTTTTTCGATAGCCATGTCTCTTTTGTAACAATAACTGAGGAGTGAGACTTACACGTACATGATGGAGCATTTATTTTGTGGAATGGATGGATGAATGAAACAATGCTAACTTCCAGTGTAGAAGTATAGCAATGGGGGATAAACGTGTATGTGATCTTGATCATGAAAGCATGAAAAGAATTCTCATAAGGGTCGCAACAATTTGACAAAGCTCAATGCAATGACAAGTAGCATATGTGTACATGGTTTTCAAGATAACTCAACATATGGCTTCGGTAGGACTTTGGCATATCAAAGAGGAGCTTTGCAAAGGGGTTTCAAATTTTCAAATAAATTTCCCAAGCACTCAATATTAAGAGTGAAGATCATATCTTCAAACCATATCTCAAACATCAACTACTTAGATGAACATGGTTCCCTAAAAATATTTATTCACAAGCATCAAGGTCATAGCAAGGAATATAACATATGCAAGCCAAACATGGGAACATGAAGGGTAGGCATAGCACCCTGATTTATTTTATCTTGAGATTGATTTAGATGATAGGAATTGAAATTCAGTCACACTCATGAGTTAAGGAGCGAGAGGTGGAGTGCACATACCATCGTTTTTTTTCTTTGTCATGTTAGCGCAGTCGATGTTGTGCGACACCTTCGTGGGGGACCTCGAATGTGTACGTCGATGATGAGCTTGAGAGATCTCCCCCACACTTGTACTTGTGCTAGTACTGTTATTCAAAACCAAAAGATGGAAACAAAAAGAGGGGCTCTTCTGGTTCAAGAACCAGGGAGCCTTTATTCGAATTCAAAAATATGATTCTCTCTTTTTTTATTTTATTTTATAGAGCAAGATGCAGGAACTAGCACCCATTTCAAACCAAGATAAGTTTGGTATAAGAGAAACTTACTTGGGATACTCACATGCCTCCCCCACACTTGGAATTTGCATTGTTGTGCAACACAACCCATGTGTGTGGAGTTCAAGTTTCCTTTCGTAATCATTCTCTCAATAAAACTTACAACGGTATTGTAGTTGATGTAGCTCTCATGTTCTAAGGTGTTCATCGTTCTTCTTGATCTTCGCCTGAAATGGTTAGAGAGCAAAAATACCCGAAGGACAACTTTATCATAGAGACATGATCTTGCTTTTTATTCAAAAGGGAAATAAATACTAATTATCCGGGCTATCTCCCGGCAGTGCTTTGTTTATGGTCATAAGCTTGACCTTGGGAACATTCTCTTGCAGCTACCATCGATGATGTCATTCCCGCCTCATCACCAAGTATCGATGTGTCATGAAGCTTTTAGCTGCAAGGTTAGGGCAACAGAGCAACCACGAAATTTGCAATGCTTATGGTAAACATATGCATCTACAACCATCCTTCTAAATGCTTTGTAGAAGGGGACCTTGAGGTGGTTGTAGTCCTCGTGTTTGCTCGGGGCACCGGACGTGGCTAACTTTGGAGAGGCAGTGAACGAGCATGGTCTATGTACGACTTCAAGAATAAAACTTCCATGCTCATCCAAGAGATTATTTTCCTTGGACTCCAAAGTTAGTGCTTTACAATCTTCCATGGCCCACGGGTTCACTATCTCAAGAGATTCATCGTGGAAGCTTGATGTTGCTTTTCGATCATGGTCGGAAACAACATAGTAAGGGCCAGTGGGAAGAGGCTCAAACTCGTTCGAGGGTGATGATGATCGTTCCTCTTCACAAAAGTGAAGGGTCTCTTCCGACTCGTAATATTTGAGAGCAGAGACCGCAACCTCAAAGAGAACAGGCTCGGATGATGTGAACGGAGATCCATGCATCATACTCTCGAACGGGTTTAGCTTAGGAAGAGGCTTCGCCATAGGTTTTGCTAGACAAGTGGTAGTGGTGGCGAAGGCAGCTTCCCTAAGCTTTTCATCTAGGCTCCCTCGAGGTTTATCAAGGAGTTCTCGAACTGGGCAGCCTAGGAGTAGATCAAGATCAAGTATATCAAAAATGTGAAAGTCTAGGCTCACCTCGATCTTGCCTATCATGAGTGGCATGGCACATGCAACCCCCCGACATTCAAGGATGTGTCCAAAGGGACAACTACTGAGGAGCTTGTCGGACGGCCTTAGCGAGACATTGCCTAGTAGAGTGTACGCTAAGTGCCCTGGCATCACATTAATCTCCATGATGGGGTTAAGATGGGCTTCTACGGTTATTCCCCTTATAGAACAAGGAAGGATCGTAGAGGGAGAACTAATCCAAATTTCTTCGGAATAGCATCTCGCTCCACACAACCACTCCTGATTCATAGCCTCCTTAAGGGATGTTTCACTAGGAGGATCGGGAGGCAAGGGAGGTATCGTAGGCCTGTGAAAAGGATCTGTCAGAGAATTTTTAGAGTGATGCATTTGGACAGAATAGAGCTCCTCTCGAGAATGCTGGTCAATGTAGTCGGTGGCTTGGACCTTAGTAATTGTGTGCCTTTCAACCACGGGAAGTTTTGAGCTGTCCCCGTACTCCAGGAATAGCTCATCATGGAAATCGTAGGGGAAGGCACAACGAGAGTCATGTAGGTCCAGATCATATGCTGGAGTTGGTTCAGGGAGAGTTTCGGAGAGATGTGCTACGACTGGTGTGGATTCTTGTGATGTTCTCACATCTTCCGACGTGGATGTCTCTTCTATGGCCTCCTCCGGAATTTCTTCCGGGAAATCATCATAGATCCCAGTGTAAGGGGTGTTTTCTAGAATTTTGTCTTGAATGGCCCTTCCCTCACTAGGTGTCAAATGACTGAAAGATCCTCCTGAGGACGAATCTAGAAATTCGGCTGATTTGATTTTGAGGCCTCTTCTAAAATGTATCAGAAGGACGGGTTCGGAGATCCCTAGATCAGGTCCTGTGGCCATAAGATAAGTAAATCGAGCCCAAGCAGCCCCTAGTGATTCTCCTTCCCTTTGTTTGAAGGAAAGGATCTCGATTCGAAGGTCCGCGACCCGAGATTCAGGGAAGAAGGTTAAGCAGAATTTATCTCGTAGTGTCTCCCAACTTCCCTTCACTCTCCCACGATAGCGATCACACCATATCTTTGCTCGACCCGTCAAAGAGAAGGGAAACACCTTCCATTTCAGAGTTTGTTGGGCCATCCCCGTAATCACGAGACATGAGCAAATTTGCTCAAATTCACGTAAGTGAACATAAGGATTTTCCCCTTCAGTTCCAGAAAATGGATTCTCTCTGATCTTGGCTATGAATTTTGTGTGTATTCCATAGCCAGAGCTTTTTATGGGGTGAGATGATGATGGTGGCTCCAGATCTTCAGCTTTTGGAGCTGAGAATTGATATAAGGTAGGAGTGGAATTCATAATGGTAGGTGGATGATATGTGGACGAACTAGGTTCGGGATAAGAACAGCTACCGTTCCCCGGCAACGGCGCCAGAAAGCTTGTTGGTATTTCTTATGACCTACAGATAAATCCGCAAGCGTACGGATACCGATGTAGCTTTCACCCGGGAGTATTCCAGAGTATCGATTTCCACGGGGAACGTGAAGTGTACTAATCCTTAATTAGTTTGTCCGAAGGGATAAATGTGGATTTGGACGACGACAAAGAGAAGAGGTAAATGGGACGAGGGTAGAGAGGGTACTTGTGTAGCAACAATGGTTATTCCTCTGATCAAGCAACACTGACTTACTCACGATAGTTAACTTCGGGCGCCTGAGACACCACCACTCACAGAAAGGGATGAGAAGGGGAGTGGTACCGCCTACCCCTAAGTCCTACAGACCAGAACTAACGTGGTGGATTACGTCGGCCGGACAGGGCTGTCACCACCTGCCGGCTACCACAGCTATTCTGTTGAACTGGGTGCAAACCAAGATAACGACTAGTCTAACACCGCGCATACACTAATAATTACTACTTCACTCGACGTCAGAGCAAAGCACCCACTACTAAGTAGTGAACGAGGAACCAGGAAACAAAGTAAGTAAGAGTAAATGCTTAACTAATCAGAGGGAACCAGAGTTACCAGACAAGACCCGGAAGTAGTCACTCGAAGATGAACTGCATCCGCCGAGGTACAAAGTAGAGGAAGAGCGGACACCTCCGGCTCTTCCCCGAACTCTCACCTTGCCTCTCTCCCTATTTTCTAAGGCTAGGAGCAGCAGCGCTTCGCCTTGGAGCTTCTTCTCTTGTATTTCGACGTGTCCTTGAGTGGGGGTGAAGGGCGCCTTTTATAGCCTCCCAAGCATGGATTCCTGCGTAACTGTCACGCCACCATCTTGCTTAGCTTCCACGCGAAAGGGGAGGCGTAACGGCCACGGAAGCAGGCCGGCCGGCCTCATCTAGGCCGTTTGGCCTGGCACTGTTGCCATCTGGCACCGCCTTTCGTGTGGACGCTCCTGATGATGTCGTGAGGTCGGTAGTTGCTGCATTGGTGGCAGTTGTGACAGTTGGGGGCCGGCCGGCCTAGGGGAGGCCGGTCGGCCTGGCACTGGCCCCTCTCGGCCCTCCGTTGCACCGACTCGCTCATCAACGGTTGCATGTTGTCCCTTGAGGCGGTTTTGGTTGCGTTGATTTGAAGTTGTCCGAGAATCCTATGTAGGTGGACCTTCCAATCCATGGCCTAGGCCTTTCGGTCTTTACGTCATTTATTCTTGTCAATTCTTGCTTGGGGGTCCATTGGTGACTCCCTAAGGTCCTTGTGCAAAGTTTGGAGCATTTTGGGGATGATTGCTGGCCGGCCGGCCTTGTCCAGGCCGATCGGCCTAAGTCAGGCCGACCGGCCTGGCAGGTTTTGTCGGCGATTTTCCCGGAGGCGTAACTTTCTCGTCCGGACTCCGAATTGGGTCATCCAAATATCCATTTCGATCGTCTCGACGAGGCCTTCGCAATGGTGCATTCCAATGGTGCCACTTTTATATGTATTTTTCATGTTTTTATCATTGTATCCAGATGTGGCCTCCTGAAATCAACAATTCACCAAAGCTAGTGGAAATAGTTAGAATTTAACCCCTATGTCTAGTTTGGTGTTTGTTTCATGCCAGGGTTGACGGCCAATAATGGCATATAATGGCCGTCAACACTCGCCGGCGGGTCGACGGCGACCACGTGGCGCACGCCGGGCGCCCGTCGCGTCCGGTCGGAAACGGCGCGGGGGACAGAGCAGCTCTGTCGGGCGGTCCGCGGGGGACAGCGCGCGGCGCATTTAAGGCGCGGGCGCAGCCTCGGCGTCCATGTCAGAGACCGGCCGCCGCGTGGCGGCGCTGTCGGGCGCGTGAACGCGCGGCGCCGGAGAGCGCCGGCAATTCGTCGAACACATGCCGGGCGTCCATTCAAACCAAATTTTCTCCGAAATTTTGAACTGAAGTTTAAAATCTCCAAAAAGAAAAGTTGTGTTCCAGATTACCAGCTACAACTTTTGTAAAGGTTGACCTATGAAAAAGTGTGTGGATCAACGGGAAAAATTGCAGGGAAAACAGCATGAACTCGGGTGCCAGCCTGCGGTGAACTTCTGTGTTTGACTGACTTTGACTAAGATTTAAGGTGCCTTCCACTCAAAATCTCGAAACGAGCCAATTGACAAAAATGTGTCCCGTTAAAAACTGAACAACTTTTGTGTTGGTCGATTTTCAAGTTCTTAAGTGAAATTTTCGAATTCGAACCATGCCAACCGTGAAAGGTCAATAGTTCACCGAGGTGCAAGGGAATTTTTGGTAGGATTCCTTAAGTGAAAATCTAGGTGGGGCCAAATTAAACTTAATTAGGCTAACACAAAAGGTTTAGCTAGTGATTAAGCTAATTAACACCTAGATTGTCACACTGGCGTCCTGCATGCACAGCTCTCTTGTACCATATGGATGGAACGTGGTGGAATCCAATGCTCCAACAGAAGCCACCACGGCGATTATAGCAACCTCCGTTCCATGTTCTTGCGGCATTGCCTCGCCAAGCGAGAAGACTCGAGTAGACGACAGCATTTTACGTGATTGGGGGAGGGCAGGCAATGACTCTAGCTGGGAGGCATTGGGGGAGGTGAACGGCGAGGGCAAGGGGCGTCCTCTATATATATAGGCGCCACCCCGTGTCAAAAGAAAGGAAAATTGAATAGCCCCCAGGCGTGATTCCGGTGTATTAAAAGGAGAACCACGAATTATACGGCATTATGCCTTGAGTTTTGGTTTGAAATCTCCACAACTACCGCCTTGTGATAGATTTAAAGGAAACCATAATCATGGAAATCATCACCTCTGCCTTTTGGTAGCAAGCGAAAAAACAATCAAAATGTCCTACCATATATATATGGAATACACATTTATAGTATATATCTTCTATACGATAAAGGAAATCAATTCATATTCCCGGCAACCATTATCCTCGCCTTGTGATAGAAATTGGAAAACAATCAGAATCTCCATATATATCTGTCTCTATTTATAGCAGTATATACTATAGACTGTTACCAATGGACACAACACAACGCTAATATGGAAACCATGATTTCTGTTGCAATTTTGGCAAGAGTTTTTAACATCAAATCTTCACAATTATTGCACTCAGTAAAAACTCTCCATAATTTTGGCATTTGTTCAGCACAAGGAAGCGTGTTGGGCCATGCGCTTTTTGGCGTGCTGACAGGTGGCGAGCCGGCGAATTGATACCGGATCACGCGGCGTTTCCACCTCGGTTCGTGCTCAGATTCTACATCGGATCGTGTGCAATATCAACGTCGGATCGCGCGCAATATCAACATCGGATCGCGTGCAATATGAGTCAAATTGCTACATGTACTATCAAGCAAGAGTTAAACAACGTCAATTATTTAACCAAACACATCCCATCAAATTTAGGAGAACGAAATCCCTAATTATTTTGAAGCTAAATAGAAAATGCCACTCAACTCTCAACCATAAAAAAACTAATTAAACAAGTTCCGCTCCGCAGCTACATATATTTTCATACTCGTCAATGACATGACGCGTGCGGGTTCCATTGAGCATGTAGTTGTATATCTCCTTCAGGGTACTCGGCTTGCAAAACATCCTTGAAGTTGGTTCCATTTTCTTGATATCGTTGGCCCGTGTGGCTACAGCCGATTTAATAGCATCATGTGCCCTAAAGTCGGTACGCAACTCAGATCTAATGGCTGCAAAAAGAGACAACATGTTCAGTGCATTTAGGATGTCCAAAGCATATAAAAATCAGGGCTTAAGGAGACTATGACACCTTCTAGAGTTGGAATCCATGGATACGCTCCATTGTCAATCAAGGTGATCCTTGTGTTTTCGCCTTCTTCAAAGCATTCTGAAACGGCATTATTTTATGGGTTAGAAGTGTACATATCAAGACCTGTCTATTAGTTTGCATTTTCACCTCTGTCACGGTTGACACGGGCTTTGAAGATCATAACGAAGTCATTGCGTAGGTCGGCCTCCAGGTGTCTTGGGACATCCCTTTCCTCAGGATCAGTCAAGATGCGTAGGAATCCAATGCGACTGCAAACGAAACCAAGACTATTGGTGCAATGCAAAACACAAATTATTAATAGACACCATGACAACTAATTATGCAACGGAATAAACAAACCTCAAATCCTACAGACAAATCTCCCTTGCTAGGTATGGGTCAATTGTGCTCGATGGTATAACCGTCCCAACAGAAGCAACAACAGCAAACAGATCTACCTCATCCCCATGTCCCTTCACAAGGCCCTCCTCAAGAGTCATGAAATCGGCCTTTGAAACCATGTTGCTATACGTTTCCGAGGATGTGGTTGCTTCAAGCGTGAGAGACCTGAACGAAACAGCGTGCACAAATATATAGCCCGAGCGCTGCACACCCACAAGGAATAATAAGATCCGCTCATTGTGTGCCAAATACATCTCCTATAAACGCCGTACTGAAAAGGATAGTAGACTGCCATCCAGATAGGTTTCCATATATTCTCACAGGTAATCAATTTGATTGACGTGAATTGGCGTTGATTCCTTTTCATATAAAAAAAATTGGTTTCTCACGCTAATGGAAGGATGATCAGCAGTGGGCACTCCATCATTCGAAATATAGAATGGATTGACATGGATTTATTTCCTATAAACAAAAGTTTGGTTTGTCACGCTAATGGAAGGATGATCAGTAGCGGTGCCACGCAATCAAACTATATCTATATTTAGTTTGGCAAACAGTGCCAAGGATGGAATAGTTGTTGATTAGACAAAAAAAACATTCTGAATACATGACACGAATAGTTGTATATACAGGAATAACTTGTCAAACAAAAGTTGTATATACACGAATATTTGTCAATACTCCAGGACATCCTTATAGACGATATTCTTCGTCATTTTTGCTGTGGGTTGACTTCCTCATTGTGTTTGACAAGAACCCATGTAGTCTCCTGAGAAACACCTCTTGACAATGCAACATACAACTGCCCATGTGCAAAAACGGGTTCAGGAAGGTAGATCCCTACGTTAGGTATTGTCTGACCCTGGGCCTTGTTTATGGTCATTGCAAAACTCAAGCGGATAGGAAATTGTTTCCTCTTGAACTTGAATGGTAGGATTAAGTCTTCGGAAGGCGATAAGGGAATCCGTGGTAGAAATACTCTCTTCCCAGCATGCTGCCCATTAACTATCTCAGCATCTATAGCATTATTCTGAAAACCCCTAACGATCAGTCGAGTGCCATTACAGAGGCCATTGTAAGGATCAAGATTACGGAGTATGATGACTGGACAGTTTTTCTTTATCATGAGCTCGTGTGGAGGCAACCCATTGGGCGTAATAGAATTGAGAAAATCTAGAGGATAATTATTCCTTTGGTCATCCTCTACCGTGTCAAAGCTGTAGTACACCTTTTTTTCACCAGGAAACCTCTCGATCATTAGTGCATTAACGGCATCGACATGATCATTCCTTGTAGAAAGGATTGCGCGCTCGCGCATGTAGTTTGCAGATGTACAATTTAAATGAAGGTTGGGGAATACGCGATCAATGAGCATGTCAATAGACATGTCTTCACCAGGTGCTCCAATCAAAATACCATATGGCAATTGCACATAGTTCATCCATAAAGGTTTCCTCCGTACCGTTCCCAATCCTTAACAGAGAATCTGCAAACCACTTGTCAGATTGGGCTCTCATGTTCCGTGTCAAACGGATTCACCGTGCACTTTCCCATAAGTGTGACCTAAGTAAAGTAGCTGTGGGGGATATAGTACCCAGGTACCTCACGAGCAAGCTTGGCAGCCCACCAAAAGGGGGCGGCCCAACCCATCGTTCTGGACCTGAAGACGTGCGGGACAAGTCGGCGCACGGAGGAAAGGATCTGGAAGGAAAAGTCCTAGTTGGAATAGGAATTATTGTAAAGAAGGAAAGGATTCTTAGAGATAGGATCGGATACAAACCGACTTGTAACCCTGCCCCCCAATATATAAGGCGGGCAGGGACCCCCTCCAAAACAACACGAACCACAACGGAACACACATCAGGTCTCAAGACAAGAACCCAACACGCAATACAACACCCCAAAACAGGACGTAGGGTATTACGTCGAGTCGACGGCCCGAACCTGTATAAACCCCTGTGTCTGTCCATCCTAACCATCCTGCTTCCGATCTTTGCGATCTTCCCTGCATTACAAATCACTTCCGTGGGCTACCCCGTGGAAGACTGCCGGAGATAATATCACCGACAGTGGCGCGCCAGGTAGGGGATATCGCCGAGATCAACCTGGTAAGCTCGATGGATCCCGTCAAGATCTTGGACAGCTGCAACCTCCCGGACGTCGACGAAGTCGAGATCCAGTTCGGGGACATCACCGCCGCCTTGGATACCCAGGCGGCAGGAGCTACGGTCGCCACGGAGGTTTCTTCTCTGGCGCCGACTTCGGCCATCACGGCCCAGTCCGGTCCGATCGCATCTGATCGTGCCGGATCTACCCCGCTGAGTCCATCGCAAAGCACGAGGCCAGACCAGTCGGGAACAGATCTACAATCACTCGGTTCTGATCCGACTCCTGAGAGTCGCGTCGCCGAGTCATCGCAGAGCGTAAACGCTCAACCCACACGCGTCCAGAGCCCTGAGGTCATTACTATCCAGACCCCTGGCTTTTGCGCGCTTGCTCAGAAGCAGAAGATGAAGGATATCGTCCAGGAGGATGATTACTTCTCTGGGAGCGACTCCTACGGGTTAGATCTACTGGGACCCTCAATCCTGAACGATCTGCCGGAAGGATACACAGTGTCCGATGCCTCTACAGAGCCGGAACTGCTAGGATCACTCGGAGAATTGACTCCGAGTAGTTTGGAGCGTTATACACCCACATCCGACTTCTCCGAGTCCGAGGAAGACTACCTCGCGCAAGAAGGAGTCGGATCATATTGCTACATGGTGGCGCCAGCAACGCCAACCAATCCTGTCTCAGAAGATGAGGTTACTCCCGCTGAGGAGACGACTGAAGCCAGGAACCAGCGTCGAGGACGCAACGCCAGTCGGGCGACTCGCAGAGCCGCACGACCGCGCGGAGCCACCGCGTCAGGATCTGGCGCTGCTCAACTCCAGGAACCACACTCTGAAGATCATCGTCGCCAACGGGATCAGCACGACCGGAGGAGCACCCGGAACTTGATGCGCGACGGCATGTTTGAGTTCAACGGATACGACGTCTACGAGACACCGGTCCAGAACCTCGTTACTATCAACGAGGAAATCAATCGGCTGCCACCTAACACTCCGGGCCTGGAAAAGGTAAGGGCTCTCGTGCAGGCCGCCTCCGTCCAGGTTCACCAGATGCAAGGCAGGACGACCATGGACGCTCCTGAGCCCGGTCCGTCTCGACACCGGGCCGGCGGCGGATCGGGTCGTGATGAAGACCTCCGTACCACGATCAACAGAGATCGAGACGCGAGGGACGTCATCACCAACAGCACCGAAGAGCGCCACCGTGAGGAAATCCGACGGCGCGAAGAGTACGATCGGGATCATGGAAATCCCCGTCGTAACCCCAACAGGAGCGGCTACTCGACGGAGTCAGACTACTCTGACCTCTCCGGTAGCCCAAGGCGCGGCAACAATGGCGGTCGCACTCCGCCACGAGGACGAGTGCTTCCACCACCCAGGCGACCGGCTCCGCCAAGAGATCGAACTCCACCGCGCAGCAGGACCTACCGACGGGACCGAACTCCACCCAGGACTCGGAACTATCGGAGGACCCGTTCCCCGCCTAGGGACCGGGATCGCAGGAGGGACAACACACCCCCAAGAGCAGCTGACAGATCGGGTCCGAGCGATTCCCGCCCTAGAGGTCGGATCGGCGGATTCCAGTCGTTCACCGAGCGCTTGAGAAGCGTGACGTGGCCCAGAGGCTTCAAGCTGTCGGATATCGACAAATACGACGGGAAATCTGACCCATCTCAATGGCTTCAGATCTACTACACCGCCGTACAAGCGGCCGGCGGCGACGAGGACGTGATGGCAAACTATCTCCCCATCATGCTCACCAAGGACTGCCGTAACTGGCTGGCAGGACTTCCGCAGGACGCCATCGACAACTGGGAGCAGCTTACCGAACTCTTCATCGGTAACTACCTCGGTACCTGGGAAAGGCCCGGGAGCAAGCGGCTCCTCGGTCAGATCAGGTAGCGCAAGAACGAGACCCTGCACGACTTCGTGCGCAGGTTTTCAGAAAAGCGCAACTCCATCACGGACGTCACAGATCAGGAGGTGATGTCAGCTTTCCAGCGCGGCATCTCCGACGAGAGACT